>CM039598.1:17214345-17262174 GCA_022457205.1 Saccharum spontaneum | reverse complement strand
GGTATGGTTCAAATGGATATAAGGTTTGCTTGGACTTAGGCAACGTGAAGATCAAAGTGATCAACACCCTTTGCAAGACATTAGAGTTGCTATAGAAGACCTATAAGTAAAGCAAGAAGTCCAAGTCACAAAATGAAAAAATCATAGACTGAAGACAAAGAAAAGAAGCCGAGCGCATGCAGATTGCATGCACACCGAAAAAAGTTCAATATGACCTCAAATAGGGCACCGGAGAAAGCGGGTCCTGGACAATACTTCTTGCAGGAGTTGGAGCTCAAGGAAGGTGCTAGTAAGTTGAGGTTCATCTCTAGATGGTCTAGCCACCATATATGGTAGTGCCATCCACATGCTCTAACTTTTTCTAGGCTCTACTTGGGTATAGTGGCTTTGGCTACATTTCTCTACCATTTTTTTCTTCTATATTCCCCATTGTTTCCATTAAGGATCATGCATTGATCGTTGATCTTTTTGTTATTTTTCAAATTAATATTATTATTGAACCGTGACCATAGTTACTTTTAGTATTGTGTTTGTGTACGTCTTTAATATAACAAGCACGGGGAATAATCTACATATATATAGGAAGTGTGGTGAGCACTTTTGGTCGAGAGCCAAATGACAACCATGCCTAGCTAGTGTGCCACATTTAACTTTGTGTGGCAATGCAACAAACTAAACAACAGCCGAACATGACTGACGACACTACTATTTGATTTGCCACAATTTGCTTCTCCTGCTATTTCCCAGTAAACCGTTGTGAAGTTGAATGTGCAAGTTCAACACTGCTTGTCTGCCATGCAGCTACTATTATATTATTAGCACACACACACACGAGAGAGAGAGAGAGGACAGGTGTCTACGCAGAACAAAAGATGCAGTAGCTCCCAATGCAAGAACTTGAACATACTATAGCGTCACGTGGCTGCGTGCACAACAGACTCGCGGCCGCAGAACTGCAGAAGAATAAAAGGCACCTAAAGAGATCACCCATCGTCGGCCTCGCCGCGCGCGGCGTCACGGAGGCACTTTCGGTACCGCTCCACATCGTCGGTGACCCATTTCACCGCGTCCTCGCCGTCCGCGGCGCGGAGGTCGGACGTCGCGCGCGTCCGACGATGCGGGCAGGCGTACATGCGCAGCTTCAGACAGGCGTACATGGCGAGCACCTCGGGCTCGCGCGGGCAGGCCGCCAACGCGGCCTCACTCAGCGACGGCCCGCGTGTGCGCGCGCGCGCTCGTCCCGTGCTGAAACTCGAACGCGGCGTAGTGGCACCAGAAGTCAAGCGTCGCCTACGGCTACGCAGCAGCAGCAGCCCCAGCCGCAGCCACACGCCCGGGCGGCGGCGGTGTCCCCGTAACCCAGCTCCATGCCGGTCCACGCGAGGAAGATGGTTCGCTGGTCGGCGCCGCGGAAGAGGTCGCACGCCTGCTTTATGTGCTTCTTGTCGCGGTCGTCTTCCCAGTAGAGTTTCAGCGCCGCGTGGGAGCAGGCCGACGCCCAGCTGAGCGTGGGTCTTGTCCTTGTCCCACTCCCGCTGCGCCAAGACTCGCGCCTTCCGCTTGGTCGCGGCGTATCGTCGGAGCCTACGAGCATCTCCAACAGTTTTATAAATAGTTTGGGTATGCTTGTTTTTCTAGAAAAACTTAAAAAACCATCTCCAATAGTTTAGTTATAGGTTTGATATCTTTGGAGAATTAGCAAAAGAGCGAGCAATCGGCGTATATATGCGCGTGTCGGGGAGCCGCGCATCCACTTGGTATCGGTCTTTCTCGCGGGGCTCTTCGTTGCTTAGCAGGGCTTTTGATTTTTTTGAAATGAAATTTGACAAACTGTTGGAGATGCGATTTTTTTCTCTTCATATTATTTTAGGATTTTTTTTTATAAGTCGACGGGGGGAGAGAGTCCCCCACCTGAATTATATTGATAAGCTGGCTCTCAAAGCCTAATGTTTGGAGTACATTGTGTCAAAGTTCAAAAAGAATTTTACATTGCGTTAACTATAATAGAACACCAGGCGTCCGCTATGTCTCTATCCTTCTTTGACAATCTAACCTTCCACAACTGTGCTTCAGATTTGTATGCTGTCAGAGTTCCTTGTATCGTGGTTCTGTCATTCCTGAAGACAGTATTATTCCTGCGCTTCCAAATATGCCAGCAGCACAAGAGCAGAAAAGTTTGAAAGTGTTTGGCAGATATATGTGTTGGCGGTTATTTTAGGAATTGACAAACAACAAGATTTGAGAAACTAAATTTATCAAATTGTTAGAAATGCTCTGACTAGAACTGGAGGCGGTATAAAGATCGGGGCTGAAAGGAATTAGATGTCATAATTGATAAAGTTCTATACGTGTGCTGGCCGCAACCACCGAACAGTTGAGATCCGTGGGGAGCGGACGGACGACGTGCGCGAGGCTTGGGCTGTGCATGCGACGCTGGACGCTAACGATTAATTTATACAGAGGGACTCGGTAGTCGGTACCAGACCGTTATCCGTGCGCTAACAAGGGGGCAGCTATATCTCCATCCAGGACTCCCACTGACTCGGCTTCCGGTGGATCTCGTCCAATCTAAACATACGGTAAATAGCCACAAGAATAAACATACGGTAAATAGCCACAAAACAAAATAGATCAGTGCATTACCTTTTCTTAATATGCTTAAAATTAATAATTTGAAAATAAACTCTGTCCTAAAAATATGCAATTCTCATCTTTCAGGAGTCAAATAATTTTACATTTTACCAAATCTATACAAAAATATTATCATTTATTTATCTCCACTATAATGGACCAATCAAAATTATACTAGATCCCCCAAGAAAAACGCCTCCCGCTGAGAGCCTCTAACTATTGTGCACCCAGAAAAATACACACAGAAATTCATCTCCATTAAAATCAAGGGCTAATAAAACATCTCAACCAAATTGGATGACCACGATTGATTGTGTGATCACAGGCTTCTCACCCGGCTTCCCACCCCACGCCCCTCCGCCTCATCACGTGAGGCTTCAAACTCGCTACACGCCACGCGGTTTCTAAAGGCTCCCCTGCCGATCCGGTGATCCCGCGCGTCGCCCTCTCCTCGTGATTTCTGGTTTCCAAAAAAAAGCTCGCCACCTTGTTTGCGGTTCCCAGAAGGGCGGCAGCTTCACGGGCACCGAGTTCGACGCGGCGAGGAGGTGGAGTGGCGGTTGAGGCAGCGGAGGAAGTCCTCGCCAAGTCCTCGCCGATGACCTTGGCGCCTCGCTCGGTCTCGCGTGATAGGACGGTTGCGGTCGGGCCCGTGGATCTTTTAGTAGGACTGTAGGAGAGCACGCCGCCATGATCCACCTCCAGGACCCCAGTTCTGGCTGCGTCTGTGATCGCCAGATCCATTTCGTCCGTTGCCAGCGTGCTAAAGGAACGTCCCCGGTCTCTGCCCCGTGCCCCCCGCACTCCGCCCCCATCGCGCCGCAAGGCTGCGCCGCCGCCGCCGCCGCCGCCGTGGGCCAAGCTCGGCGCAGATGAGCCGCCGCCCTAGGAGCGCGAGGGCAGGGCCGCGCGGGGACAGGAGGCCGTGTGTCGTGCTCTCTCCCCCTCCCTCTGTCGCGACGACTGGCTGGGCTACCGCCGGCGCCCTTCGCCAGGTGCCGATCTCTTCGCCGGCGAAGAGCGCCCACCAGGTATCCTCACCCCCTCATCTCCCCTGCCTGCCGTACGAGACCGAGTTCCTAAACTAACCTCGAGCTATTTGGCTGTTTGATGTCTACTGCAAATCCCTAACTTTTCGCAAAAAGATATCGACTTTAGTAGATCCGCTCCCGGGCTAGATGATTTGACGCCATGTATGTTGTTTCGATTGTTTCAGGATCTGGCCAAGGGCGTGATGGCGGCTGTAGTGAGCTTGCAGCCGGGGATGGAGACTCTCTACATCTGCAGGACTACGAGGACGCGCCTCCGGCCAAAGCCGTAGTGGCCGCGATAGAGAGAATCCAGCCGGCGATGGACAGTCTACATGTGCAGGATTACAAGGACGTGGCTCCGGCCAAGGGCGTGGCCACCGTAGGGAGCTTGCAGCCGGGGGTGGAGAACCTGCAGGCGCAGGATTACAAGGACGCTACCATATATTATGGTGTCTATCCAGATTATGCCTATGGAGGTAATGGTTTTGAGCGTTCGGTGCTCGAATTGTCATATCAGCAGATTATTCGAATTCCTTGTTTTTTTATGACAGTCTGCAGCCCATGGTGGCTGGGGGAGTACTCCACATACCTGAGCCATGATGGAGCACAGACACCAACTGCTGTGAGTGATTCTTCTCAGTTTGATATATTGTTCTGGGGACCAACAGTTACAATCTCCTTATTTTCGTTTGTTGCAACTTTTAGAGGTTGTATTTGATCGAATAGGCATACTGGGATACGCCAGGTTCCAAATGGTTCATATGGCCGATCCTTCCCCCACACTGTGCGACTCTGCCCACGGTTGTGATCCTAGCTTCGGTCCCCACTTCTCCATCTCAATTTCTTCGGGAAAAATAAAATGCAAAACTTCCTATCAATAAATCTAGGCCAATTCAGAATCTTCATACTCCCATTGTTCCCAGGACTCTCAGGAATTCATATCAATATTGCCTATTAAGCCTGGCACAAGATCTCATTCCTTGAATAAGCACTGTCATACTAATTGAGTGCACATGGAAGATAGTAGAGTGCACGTCCCTCTCTCTGATTGCGACCTGTAGAGGAGACTTGATGGTGCTCCTGCTCTCTACCTGCTGCCACGCTGCTAATGGTGAGTTTGGGAAATATGGAGTGCTATTTGGAGGTTATATCATCTCATCATCTTTTAAGAATATTTCCTCATGTAAAAATTGTGACTTTTATTTCTGCTTTTAATGTTTAGCTCTGGCAGCGCAACAACCTGGATTAAAGATTGATAACTAAAGCAATTTATATTCTATGAGCAAAATAACAGTTTAAATTGACCAGCAATTTTCAGTTGCATGGATATGACCATACATGCTTTTTTTAGAAACAAGGAGGGGTAATCCTGGACGGATTATATGTATATTATATATAAATTTTCAGTTGCATGGATATTGCAAACAGGCATGCCATTACAATTAGCTATCACTGAGAGTTCTTCACTTGTATTTGTTCCATGTATCCCAATGCACCTGTTAGGCTTTGTTAAAACAAGATAGCATTTTAGAGTTAACTCAGTTGAGCCTACACTTTTCAAATACTCCTCTGTTAAAAAATAAATAAATGATTGGGCACTGTTTTTTAGAGACAACAGGAATGATTGGGCACTGTTGCTTCAACCATAGTGCTGCTTAAGGAGCATGGCACTACTTATCCAGAGTGACATTGCTGGTTCTTTTCCTGATCATGAAACATTTTCATATTGGTGTAGTTCTGGTGGGAGGAGGAGCACCAGGGCGCAACATTCACTTGACGACAGTGCTTTCCTGGTCTGTCGCAGAGTAGTTCTGATCACACGGAAGGCAACAATATATGGGATTTGAAGTGCTCTGTATACTGATACTTTGCACATATACATATGAAATATTCTTCTCTGTACATATAGATGTGCTTGTTCTGCTTGAAGGTTTTAGTGGATTATGATATATGGAAGAACCAAGGTTAGAAGCAAGTTCTTTCTGGTTCCCATTTTTTTATTTGATGTTCGAGGTACTATTGTTAAGTAATGCAATACCTTTAGATAAAGATATTCCTGAATGGTGTCTTTTGCAAAATTAAATTAAGGAATCTTTTGCTAATGTATCACATAGTAACATTCATGGTTTTACATTACTTATACAGTTAGTTGATAATAAAGCTGTGGTCCCTTGCATTGTGTGCTGGAAACATGCAATTTGCCTGAAATTCATTGCGAAAGTTACCTTACAAGATACTCAAGTAAAACCTTCATATTTCTTCCTTGTTCATCAGAAGATGTGTGATACAGATAATTATGCGTGTAGAAAATACTTGTTTTTTTATATTACCGTAGCGTTAGCACGGGCAATATACTAGTGATAAAAAATAAGTATTTAGTTTGAGGCATAAATGTTAATACTACTTTCTATAAATTCAATCAAACTTAAGAAATTTTAACTTGATTCAAATCTAGAACGGTGAAAGTATTTCATACACGTTAACGCTGCATTGTTTTTACGTATACTAATTTAAACCTTAAAAATAAATAGAAACATATTTTAATTCTTTGAGCTATAAAGATAAGACACTTCTACGGTTGTTATTTCAGTAGCACCACGTGCTATTCAAAGAAAGAAAAGTAATTAATACTTTTACACTACTATTACAGGAGCAGCAGAAAGTTGTGTTTTTGTGGGACCATAGGAGATCAATAAATTTCGTATCACATTCAAATTACTCCAGGCAGTGTTTCCCTTGCGCTAGGCGATCTTTTTCCTATGCCTGGACCTGAACAGCTTTGCCTGGACCTGGCAGAATCTCAGAGCTCCAACCAAATGAGATGCAGCCTCCAGACACCTCGTCGCCTAGGCAGCTCGGTTCCAGGTTTGGAACCAAACAGGCTCTAGGTGTAGGATTTCGTCTGCCTACGGTGCAGATTGCTGCCTGGAAAGCAGCATACAAGCCAGCATGTTCGCTTGGCTTATCGGTCAGCTTTAATCCAGCCAGAACAGTGTTTTTCTCTCACAACAAATCAGCCAGCAGTACTTTCAGCCATCAGCCAGTAGTGCTTTTCAGCCCAAGCGAACAGGGTGTCTAACTAATATATTTCACCTAAAGATTGTGGCCTTATTATTAGTTCAGTGATCAGCATTTGTCGGTGTAAATATTTTTGCGCTACTATAGACTACCAACGCTTCTAGAGAAGATGAGACAAAAAATTGAAAATTGTCATAATAACACATTGAGGTTATTAGCAATACATCAAATAAAATAAGTTCATAGGTGAAACATGATTCAAATTTTATCTATTTTTCATATCTAAAATATGGTATTTTTCGATGTACTTTCAAGCATATAGATATGCTTCAGGTAATGACCAAGTAAGCATAGACATAGACACGGAGCACGCGGTCTACGGGAACAATAGCAGGAATGGGCCCCAACGGCCCAGTGGGCAGGCTGACTCCTACGGCCTACGGATGCTTCAATTCCCCTGTAAAACGAAACGCGTCGTCCATCCCAAATCCTGGAACCCCCGATTTGCAGGTATCGGAATTGAGCATCAAATTCAGCCCGCTATCGGAGTCGGACTCCGCCTGCTGCCCATCAAGAATCACGGAGCCCTCCTCCGGTGCCTCTCTCTCTACACACACGCACGCGCCCCGCCATCAGCAGCGGCCCACCGAAACCGAACCACCCCAGTAATCACGTCACGTCGTCCAGTGTCATAGCGGCATCAGCAAACCGATCGATCAGGCGGCATGTCGTCGTCGCGGTGCGTCGCCGCGCTCGACGCTGCCGCCTCCGCCCGGGCCCCGGAAACAACGTCACCGCCGCCGTCGGCGCCGCCGATGCCGCAACCGTACCAGGCGGACGAGTTCGTCGTCGACCTCGAGCTTGAGCACCAGCATCGTCCCTCCACCGTGCTGCCACCGTCGTCGTCAGGAGTGCACGAGGAGGGCGAGTTCACGGACGTCGAGTTGGGACTGGGACAGCAACAGCAGCGCCGCACCTCCACCGTGGAGCAGCTGCCGCCGCCACCGCTGCTGAAGAGACCGTCTGATAATCTGGCGGATAGCGGCGGCGACGACTGCCTCGCTATACGGAGCCGCTGTGAAGCGATTGTGGCGATCGTCATCGTCGTCATCGTCTTGGGATGATTGGCTTGAGACTCGTGATTCTAGTGGCATTGGCGCGAGGCCCCTGAACATACTCTCTCGGCCTACACACTCGCTTTTCGAAAAACCAAAAGTTTTGAGTTTGATCAAGTATTTATAAAAAATTAATCATAATGCTTAACAAGTATCACTAGATCGACATTGGAACATACTTTTATAATAAATTTATTTAGATATATAAGATATTATTTTCTATATATATACTTGATCAAAGTTAAAAGAAATTTGATTTATCAAGAAGCGATATGTGTTTATTTTAGGAAGGAGAAAGTATGCCTTTACATGACACATGAAAGTTCATGTTGGGAGTCATAGGGAGCGAGAAAGAATAAATATGAAACTAATGGAAAACATATGTATAAGAGCAGGGCTCTTAAAATGGAATGTAAAGTGAATTAGTGCACGCCTATACTGAATGTAAAATGCAAATCTGTTTCTTCGTGCACTTCCTACCTGTACTGGTTGAAGATTTTGTTTAGATCTCTCCAGTTTTTGTCAGTTTTTAAGAATCTGGCTTTTATAAACTGGGTGGGATCCAAAATGGGTTTGATTTGTGCCTCAGGCCTTAGCTAACAACTGCTGCTAGCGCCCAGCTAGTCAGCCTTCTCTCTTGTTTGCAGGAATTCCAATTTGATGATAGTCCGGATGTGAGGCTAATGAAGTTGAGAGGCAAAGCATACACTACCAAGGACGCCTATGAGGCTCTCGACCAAGTGCAGGACACTCCAGACCACCATGGACGGCGCATTTGGGAGACCCGTGTGCCCAACAAAGTCAAGGTGTTTGCTTGGTTGTACTTCAAAGACAGACTCAACACAAGATCTAACCTCCACGCAAAACACATTCTAGAAGATGGAGATTGCCAGAGGTGTGCCAACGCGGTGGAAGACAGACATCACACATTCTTCTGTTGCCCGGCTAGCTCTGAGATTTAGAGAAAGCTTGGTCTTGCCGATGTCGGTTCCCTCTCTGATGAAGACGTCTGGAATGCTAGCACCCCAACAGGCCTAAGTGCCGAGATCTGGCCATTCGTTCTGCTCACTATCCTTTGGCGATTATGGGACTCTAGGAATGGCGAAATTTTCCAGAACGAAGCAGCCCATAGCCGTGTAATCATACCTAGAATCTGTGATGATTTTGTAATTTCGCGCAAACGCCTCAAGCATGATCATGATGTAAACGGTCTCAATGGCTGGCGCACCTATTTCCTTGCTTGTAACTCTGCTACCTCCTCCAACTAGCTGGAGTGTTATTTCAGTTTAATGGAATTTGGTGGGGAAGCCGCCCCCCACCCCCACCCTCCCCCACCCCCCGCGCGTTTTGTTTAAAAAAACTAGGGGGTCCAAACACCCCCACCAGTTTTTGCTCATAATCCAGATTTTAGAAACCAGAGACAAAAACTAGTTTTTAAGAATCCGAAACTGATCCAAATATGCCTTAAAACGAAGCTCCTATACATGCACCGACACAAACTAGGATAGACGTCAGTGTAAAGATTTATCCAATAGACTAATAGATCTTGACATTCATTAGAAGTGGCACGTATCGACGTGCACGTGATCTACTATTAAGAACAATCAATCCTAGATGTGAGCGTTATTCGTATTAAGTTCAAACTCGAACATGTTCCAACAAAAAAAAATCTAGCCAAAATGCACTTAGTTTGCTGGATGTTGTTGTCCTATATATTGTGAGCATAGTGGAGCGAGCGGTGACAATCAAAACACTAGTTATAAAAAACTTATCGCAGGCCCATTTCATATTTTCACCTCTTTGGTTATTAGTTATTGCGCTGCTTTTTGGAGAGAAAGGAGATGCCACATGGCACAATAAAAAAATGCCAATCAACCTATAACGGGATGATGGATGATGGTTCTACTATCCTTTTTTTGGTATAATGAACTCAAGAAGCTAAGAGAAAGAATAAATATTTTTTTACTTTTTCTTTATGGCAATATTTTGTTGACCAATCTGCAATACCTAGCTATTTCGATAATTTGTAAGAACACATTGAACGTTTTGAATCTGAACTGCAATTGTTGACTTTTCTTAAAAGTTGCAACGTATATTAATGTGCATCTTATTTGTTGCGTTAACCATCAACGTTCATGGGTAGCTGAGGTGTACCTCTAAACCAATTAGGGGCTTGTTTTTTTCTATATACTAAAATAAGATCTGATTGTATGATTTTTCAAATTTGTTTATGTACATGCAATGTATTTATGCGGCCATGCGGGCCAGGTGAATGTTGTGTGTGAGCATCCGCGAATATATTTTGTTTTCTAATTTTCAAACTAAGATCCAAAATCATCAAAAATAAAGATGAAGCCTGAAAAATTTCATGAAATGGGTATTTTGATGAAAAGAGGACCAACAAAAAGAAACATAATACGAGGAAACATCCATCTCAATTTTCATTGGCCAAATCTTCTTAGCCAGCGCCCATCTTAGTCATGGCCCCAAGCATTTCTAGCCCAACTAAAGCCCATGTGAACCCAAAAACGAGTCACTAGTTTTTCAACAATATTTATATCGACTCAATATATGTCCAGCTAGGGCCGTCTTGTCAAGACCTATTCACCTATTGCAGCATGTACATATGTCGCCCGCTCACTCTGCTTGCGGGACAGACCTATACTCGCCCACGCCGCCCCACTCGCGTCCGCGCCGCGCACGACGCGCTAGGCGCTCACTAGCTTGCTCCCGGACTCATGCCTCCCATCGCGGCCATGCTCCATCCTTCTGCCCCTGCCCCTGCCGAGGTCCGTGTCGCCGACGAGCTCCACACTGACGACCTCCACGGCTTTGAGCTCCGCGTTGACGCATTGATCCAAACAGCAAGTAGATGTCATGCTGAAAGCGTATGTTGCAATAGTATGTTTTAAGTGTTTCAGATGTTTCCGAGGTATGTTGCAATTGTTGTATATCAATGTTGCAAAAGTAGATCGGGATATTGCGCATGTTGTAATGGCTATACACGTATGTTTTCAAGTTTATGTTCCAAATGTTTCATCTGTTTCAGACAAATGTTGCAAGTGTTTTGTCTGGATGTTGCAAAAGTAGAACTAAATGTTGCATATACATGCATGTTGCAAGTATATGTTTCAAGTGTTTTCATGTGTTTCATATGTATGTTTGCAATTGTTTCATCCGGATATTGCATATGTTTGCAATGGTTTTCAAATGTTTCTTAGCCATTTTTGCAAGTTTTCAAAAACTTGTTTCAAGTGTTTCATCTGTCTTTTTTTCTATTTTGCAACTGTTGCATCTGAATATTTTATAAGTAGATCAGATGTTACACACGAGATACGCGTGGGAAGCGGCCGACAACGTGGATGACGTCCGGGACAGCGCGGGACCACTATCGGTGCATTCGCTCGTGAGCCCAACGTATTAGTCTCAAGTTTACTCCCTGTGCGTTAGAGTCAGGACGCTAGCAAAGTCCATTGCGTTTTTCGCTAGCAGCGCGTGTCTTGGTCTCTCTCTTGGGTGGGGCGCAATTATCTCGCTCGAAGGAGGCTTCCGTCTTCGTTTCCTTGTCACCTTGTGGGAGTGGGGAGCAGAGATCGAGCCCGTTCGTAATCCGCCACGTGTCGAAATCGACTAGGAACAAGGCCGGTGCACTCGTGCGTATAAATTCTGTCACGTACGTACGTGCGTTCTCCGCTTCGTAATCCGGCAGCTTGTCGCGATCGGAGTCGTATGAGTACGATGCATGTCTTTATCAAATACATATGGCCATCTTAATAATTTTATATAGGCAGGTAGCTGCAGCCATCGACGCGAATTAGAGATCCAGCAATACATATACGCAAATAAATACAGGGTGTTGTTACTCTTCGTCCTTTGACGAGCGAGATCGATGTCACAGCCAGCGGCCACCGTGCCGGCCGTGCAGCAACCGCTGCGGCCGGGAGCAGGAGCACACCAGGAGCTGGGCGAGTTCGTGGACGTCGACCTGGGACAGCAGCAGCCATCGGCGGCGGCGGCGGCAGGCTGCAGCAGCGCCATAGGGCGCTTCTGTGGAGCGATCAGAGACCAGGTCTTGGGCTGCCTCTTCTCGTGTTTGCTGCGGCCTCCGTGCGACGATAGGGACGAGGATTGAGAATTCCATGCTGATGACGAGAATCAGAAGAGGACCAGCCTTAGAGCATGTAGTACAATCGCGGTGCTCTCAGGGCACATATGTATGACTTTGACTAGAAAAAAAAATCTGTGTCTCTGTCTTTTTTTTTTCCTACTGGTGCTTGTATGTACATATAGTGGATAAAATGCTTACATGTAGTTAAGCAGCTTATTTAAGCACCTATTCGTTTTGAAAGGATTAGGTTTCATGATGTATTCAGATGATGCAGCAGTCGTATCTCTCTTTTAAGCACTCACGTCACGTTACATGCCAGAGTGAAATACTCGTGACTAGACTCCTTTTGGTCAACCAGATCGGCAGATCATCACCATCTTCAGCAGGGCCAAGAGCTATACACAATGGGCTGCACCGTACCATGGGAGTGACCAATGTGGCTTGGCATCTAACATCTCAAACTTCCTGATAAAATGTCTCACCTGTGTGCGCTATTGCAAACCTGAAGAAGACTAGGCACCGATGCCACCAACACTGATCGCAGGTTCAGATTCTGGAACAAAGAGGTATGTAGTGTGAACAGATGTTCAGGACCGTTCGCAGAAATTTTGCCATTGAGGGCACATGCTCTCGTGCTGTGGACCACAAGATTCACATTAAGATTCGTGCCCAGTAAGAGAGAGATAATTTTCTATTATCTCTCTCCTGCTGGGCACGAATCTCAGGACGAATCTTATGGTCCACAGCACGAGAGCATGTGCCCTCAAGGGCAAAATTTACTTTCCCCCGTTTAGCAGCTAGACACAAAGCAAAACCCACGACCGTAAATTTCGCAGACGAAGAATGTGGCCGGAGGCCCATACGTACCTTTCTGGGCTTTTTCTGCTCACTTTGCACATCTCCATGGGCCAAAGAAGCTAAACAAGTATGAGTCCTGCCCGCTTTCCTAAACGGACGGGCCGTTGGGCACCGCAAAAGCAGGCCCATTAGTTCAGAGCCCTATAAATTTTGCTTATATCTCTGACACAGAAGACGGGACAGACATGCTAAGTATACATAGATTATTATTATTAGGGCTCATTCAATGTGAATTCGTACTAAATAAAACTGGAACAAGGTAAACGAAATACTTTCTCCACTTCAAGATATAGGTTGTATTAGGATTAAAAGGGGTGCAAATTTCATAAATTCTGAACAACAATTACTCAAATTTCATATACTCCCTCTGTTCCAAATTATAAGTCATTTTGACTGTTTTTGGTACAAATATATGTCTAGATATATAGCAAATTTGATGTACCCAAAAAAGTCAAAACGACTTATAATTTGGAACGGAGAGAGTATTGATTATGTTTTGCAACAGTTTGTAATCGATGATGGTCGGAGTACACTTCTCCAAATTTTAATAAGCCTTGTAAAAATAAATGGAGATAGTGTGAAATATAATGACAATAATACTTTGCTAAGGGCTACTATGTCCCAACACCATTCACATATTGTGATTCAAAATAGGATTATATATTTTTACGTGTGTATTTTTTCTCAATGGCTTAACTAAAAGGATCTACAACGGCTCCCCAATAAAACTCCCCCACTAATGGCTTGTTCATTTGATACCAAAATCAAAGATATTTGAGGTGGTTGAGAGAGATTTTGACTTGTAGGGGATTTAATCCCCTCCGGTTTTCTTGGTTTTGGTATCAAACGAAAGGCACTAGATTGGTAATGGGGCTACCCAAATACATCTTTTTAGATTATTGGATAGATGCTATATCCTAGCCGCCTCTCGACGGCGATGCGCCGTCACCGTTAGGGTCGTCACCCGAGGACTTTGTCGGGAGTGGAAGACGTAGATCCTCGCATGCTTCGCATATGAGCCGATGCTTTAGTTCCACCAAAGAAGAGTTCGACCCAATGCTTTATTTATGTCTTAGTGAATCCCGATTCGACATTAAAAGTATATTTATTCTTTTCCAATAAACGAAGATTGTTTTATGTAAATACTGTATATTTGAGACAACACGAGGGTTTGTTGTCAGCACTCAAGCATCCACACACTTGCTTCAATGTCTTTACTGCGAAGTAGCCCTTCAGTCGCTCCCCTTCTCCACCTCCTCACTCTCTCTCCAATATCGCCAGTGATGTGGAAGAAGAATGGTCGGTGAGTGATAGTTGGGATGGGTACAGTCTACTGAGGGAAGATGCAACTTCCATTAGTCAAAGAGAGACGACGAAGATGTTGGTGGCCACTAAAAATAGAAGAGAGACTAGCAGACTGAAGTCAGAAAAAGCTTCATCTCCCCCAATATTACAATTTTATACGAGGATAAGGTCATAAGGGTAATATTAGGAGGAGATAGTCCAAATTAAAGTGAGGACTTTATTGTTTGTTTGATTCATGGGACCATAAGGGATGAGATATGGCAGTCCTTATTCTAGAAATGTTTGGTCCAGAGTTGAATGGGATGGGAAATATCCCTCTATCTCTAGGGAGCATTTCATTAATATGTTCTTAACTTGAGGGTGCTCCCATCCCCAGAAACGAGGGAAAGGTGAGGGACAAGGTGGAATGAGTGGGCCCCATGAGACACTGTAAGAGCAGCCTCAACGCGGGCTGTTGTTGTCATCAGCCTCAGCTAAAAGCAGCTGTCCACATTGACAGAGAGGAGGCAAAGCTACTTCTCTCACAATGCAAGCCATCTTCTCTTAAAAAAGCAACTTTATTTTCTATTAGAGCCTTTTTCCGTACTCTCCTCTCAGCTCTACGAAAACACGTGATAGGGTCATCAAGTCATGAGCCACAACGCATATCACAGCCGACACTTGAAACTTTTGTCTCTGCAAGCACCTATACTATTCTGTGGAATCACTATAAACACGTGATCTGGAGGCTTACTGTATACGTGCAACACGAGGATGACATCCACCGTGTTGCGTTGGGGCTGGCCTAATAATCCTAGAAAAGAGGCAAAGAGGCTGACATGGATTTATAGATATATAGTAAAAAGAAAAGTCCAAGTGACTCATAATTTAAAATGAAGGGAGTACGAGACCTGCACGTTCCAAACCTTTTTTGTCCCTAAACGAAACGAAAAAAAACAGGACCGTCCTGTACCCTTCAATCAAACACAAAAAAAAAAGGGTCGGTTTCATCTCTAAAAACTAGATCGGTCCGTTCTGTTTCACCGTGTCTCGACTCTCGACCAAACAATGCCCCTGTATACGACCATGTTAACGTCTGCACAATTGGCGTAACCATTGAGGGAAGGCGTATTTCTTTATCTCCTCCCCTCTCGTATTAAACCCTACCTCAGCAATGGCGGGAACCCCAATTTCAGTCCCCGCACTTCCCGCCTCCCCCTCCCCCTCCCCCTCCCGTCCCCCAATCCGGCGATGAGCTCAGGCGGACGTGGCGGCAAGCGGCGGGGTCCCCCACCCCCCGCTCCCTCCGGGGCGGCGGCGAAGAGGGCCAACCCCAGCCCCGGCACGCCGCAGCCTCCTCCCGCGGCGGGCGCGGCCGCCGCGGAGGAGGAGGACATGATGGACGAGGACGTGTTCCTGGATGAGTCCATCCTGGCGGAGGACGAGGCGGCGCTGCTGATGCTCCAGCGCGACGAGGCCCTTGCGTCCCGCCTCGCGCGGTGGAAGCGCCCCGCACTCCCCGCAGACCTCGCCGCCGGTTGCTCCCGCGCCGTCGGTACTACCCGGCCTCCCTTTTCTCTCCCCCGGCTCTCACCCTCCTGATCCGGGTCTTAATGGATTCAGTGTCCCGAGATGGGTTGGTTGGTGGTCTGGCAGACTGCGTGGGGAGTGAGTTGGGGTTTGGATTTGGATTCAGTACTGCTATGGCGGATTGAGAATGATTTGCTATCAACCAACTGTCATTGGATAGGGCTCTCATATTTTTGGTAATGCTGTGTTAGTCAAGTTGCCTTACTGTGGTCTGGGGCTCGGCAAAATTTTGTTCAGATATGTGGTTTCTCTTGTGATTTGTAGTGTTCAGGAACTTTGGACCATGGTCCTTTGGTGAAATTTTGGGCAAAAAACGAGCAATTATTATTTTGGACTAGTATATGCGTTTGTATATCAGGTTGACTACTGAAGTTTATTGTTCGCCATTTTTGGATCCCTGGGTAGTTTTAGGACAGGAAGAAAGGCACCTTTTCAGTGTCTGGTGCACTTTAAAACTGTACTGTTTTTCTAACTATGAGTGATGCAACTAGCTGCAATCGATGAATCATAGATGTAAATTTCCAATCAAGGGTTAAGGGTTTTAACTTTTAAAGATGGGCACTCCCACCTTCCTACTTCCTAGAATTATCTCATAGACCTCTAATTTTTGTCATGTACAATTTCATAGTCCTAGTTCAAAATTCTGCTTGTATCACCTGCCAATCTGAGATGGATATTATAATCAACCACGATAGGGAAGATCGTAAAATCACTTAGCAGTTTTCCAAATGTTGGTGTTTCTGAATTAATTTATGAAGTGAACCTATTTTCTATCGAACACACATTTATATTTATATATATTTATACACTTCTGTACTTATGAGTTATGAGCTTTAAAAGTTTGAACTCAGGAGTCAGGACTTGCTTAACAGTCCTCTTGTACATGTTCAATGCTCATTCAGATTCAATGTTTCTTGCTTATTAAATAGATAGTCACCTAGTTTTGTTTTAATTTGAATTTGTATGAACATATATTCAGAATATTTGGCTTCATCTTACATTTGCTACTCTTCTGTTTGTATTGGATATTCTAGCTTTTCAGCAGTTGGAAATAGATTATGTTATTGGTGAGAGCCACAAAGAATTGCTCCCCACCTCATCTGGTTCGGCAGCCATACTCAGGATTTTTGGTGTTACAAGAGAAGGTAATATCTCGAGTCTATTATCTCTCAGTAAAGAATTATTAATGCCATATGGTTTTTGCTGACCTCTGATGCTATCCCTGTAACATTTGTAGGTCACAGCATATGCTGTCAGGTGCATGGATTTGAGCCATATTTCTATATTGGCTGTCCTTCAGGGATGGGTCCTGATGATATATCGCGCTTTCACCAAACACTAGAGGTTTGTACTTACAATCATACCTAACTGAGCTTCTAAGGAAACATAGTACTTTGGCAGTACATAGTTTCCTTATGGTTTGTTCAAACTGTACTACAGGGGAGGATGAAGGAGTCAAATAGAAGCAGCAATGTTCCAAGATTCGTGAAGAGAGTTGAGCTTGTGCAGAAGCAGACAATTATGCATTACCAAACACAGCAATCTCAGCCTTTCCTCAAGATAGTAGTCGCTTTGCCTACCATGGTTGCTAGCTGTCGTGGTTAGTGGCACCCTTAAGACACGATACAGCAATTATTGCTAAGTCTTGTAGATTGACCTTACTATCTTTTCTTTATTTAATGGATAACCTACAGAATATTTTTTTTGTTCCATGTCAATGTATTATCATGCAATGTTATGATCTTTACTTTATTCCTCTGATCATCCAAGTTACTAGCCGTTTTTCCCCCCTCTTTGGTGGCTTAAATGCCATATGTTTGCAAATTATAGGTATTCTGGAAAGGGGCATAACAATTGAAGGCCTTGGTTCAAAGAGTTTCCTGACATATGAAAGCAACATTCTTTTTGCCCTTCGATTCATGATTGATTGCAATATTGTTGGTGGCAACTGGATTGAACTTCCTGCTGGGAAATACAGGAAAGCAGCCCGTGTCATGTCCTATTGTCAGCTAGAGCTAGATTGCCTGTATCCTTCTATACTTAATTGAATGCTTCATCTATTTACTAAACTGTAATGTTGTTCAGTTATGTCTATTCTTAACACAACTAACAGATACTCAGATCTGGTAAGCCATGCTGCTGAAGGAGAATATTCTAAGATGGCCCCATTTCGCATATTAAGTTTTGATATTGAATGTGCTGGTCGCAAAGGTCATTTCCCAGAACCAACTCATGATCCTGTTATTCAGGTTGAGTTCATTATTCATGTATCTGATACTTGGTACCATTTAGTTTGAATACAGGTCTTTATGTTTACAATTTATTGACTTACCCCTTTGAATTTAAATAGATAGCTAACTTGGTTACACATCAAGGAGAAGGCCAACCTTTTGTACGGAATGTCATGACTCTTAAATCATGCTCTCCCATTGTGGGAGTCGATGTTATGTCATTTGATACAGAGAGAGACATTCTACTTGCATGGAGGGTATGTGCTGCTGTATTTGGAGCTGTCAAATTCAGTTGAACGTGATGCCTTTATATTTTCTGAAAACGAATTTATAGTGCCTTTATCCATGATGTTTTCTTCATGTCCCTGTGTTGGTTTCATTCTCTTTGCCTTTTGTATCTACATTTTGTATTTGGTTACCTTTTCACTTGCTATATGCGGTTAACATTTTTTTTTGCTAAAACTAAATATCATTGTCCATCAAAAGAAAAAAGTGAAATCACACTTCTTCCTCAAAAGGAGAGAAGTTAAATACAGTTTCTGATTGTAGACAAAGGACTTGACTGAAAGATAATCTGATTGTTATTTGGAAATAATTTGCAGGATTTCATACGTGAAGTGGATCCGGATATCATAATTGGATACAATATTTGCAAATTTGACATGCCCTATCTTATTGAGGTACAATAATGTCTGTAGAGTATTCAGATTCTCAACTTGACAATCAGCCATATTTAGTACAATTTGATTACACATTTGCAGAGGGCTGAGGTTCTCAAGATAGCGGAGTTTCCAATACTTGGCCGAATCAGAAATAGTCGCGTTCGTGTCCGTGATACGACCTTTTCTTCGAGGTCACTTCTTGTACCTCTCTCCTCTATGCATTTAATATATATTACTTTGCCTTTATCATCCAATTGTCTTACTCAATAAAATATTTGTTATATATTCTGTAGTCCCTTTATAGTCACATATTTATACAATTTCCTTTGTGTTTGTCGGGTGGGTTGTGTGTGTAGGGTGGGGGGTGCTAGCATATCATTGAAGCACTATGCTGCTTAGTTTTATTGTCTGCTTGCATGTGCATATCATGTTTTCATTTTTTTTGCTTTATTTGATTCTAGCGATGCATCTATTATTCTGATTCTGAGTTAGCTGCCATACAAATCTTGTTCATTTGTCTCACAGGAGAAAAGTCGCTTATTTTTTTAGAAGTTCTGGTACCCTATAATGAGCTGTAGTGTGTTCATATTTCATACATTTAATTCACAGTTTCTATGGTTAGTCATATTTCCTGCATCATGATACCACTGTATTTCTGTCTCTTAGCACAAACATGTTTGAAATTTGTGATCCATAGAGAGCTTTAGGCTCCTCTGGATCTACGTCATGTCCAGGGTTTTCACAATCCTCAGTTCCCAACTCTTTACAGTTTACATGTCGCAATTCCTTCCATTTTTGTCACTTATTTAATGAATGTTAATGCTTTGGACTTTCTCGACTTGCAAGTTACAATTGGAAATGAAAGTCATCATGTAAAAATAGAAATGAAAATGAAAGATTTTTCAAGTTGTTTTTACGTAAAAAGAAAATACTGATGAGGTCGTTGTACTTATCCAGGCAATATGGTGTGCGTGAAAGTAAGGATGTTACTATTGAAGGAAGAGTGCAATTTGATCTCCTGCAGGTTGTGATCTACTTTTGCTTGGCAATTAAATCAGTGTTTGCTGTTTTCATGAGATTATTTCATATGTTTCTTTATCTTCACTACCTGGATATGATGCAGGCTATGCAACGGGATTACAAGCTGAGTTCTTATTCATTGAACTCTGTATCGGCACACTTTCTTGGGGAGCAAGTAAGTTCAAACATTTCAAGTGCTCTATGTTGCTTTCAGTCATTGTACTCATAATCATTTTGATGCCTTTCTGTCTGAAGTATTTTTTGTGTTTGATCAGTGTTAGTTTTGGCTTGGGATAAAAGACTTTGCTGTCTTTCTTATTGTTGCTGTTGGTGGTGTTGACTCTATATTTCTGATTGCATGGCATGTCTTCAGTCTTCTAGAAAATTGGTGTTCTTTGCAAAATTACCTATGTAGATGGATTTTTTTGGTATCCATATGATTTTTGCTACTATTTACTAACAATGATTGATTCTAATATTCTTTCCTTCTCTTGAGAACCCTTTCCTTTTCTTTCCTAATTATTGACTTTTTGAGCAGAAAGAAGATGTTCATCATTCAATTATATCTGATCTTCAAAATGGAAACTCAGAGACACGAAGGCGACTTGCAGTTTATTGCTTAAAGGTCAACTAAATACACCCTTTTGTTTTAATTGTTTTTTTTGAGAGAAAATACAGCAGGGGAGGGCCCCACTGTTTGGTTTATTAATCAATAAAATAAAATAAAATGACAACACTGTACAAAAGTAGTTTCACAAAGAAGGAAGCCCGAGGTGGGATAAAGAGCTAATCTAGGGAAGCTAAATACACCCTTTTGTTTTAATTGTTACTGAACTGGTGATGTTTTACAAAGAGTATGTTGGTAAGTTGTGGCCACTTTGTTATTATTGCTGATGGAGCTTTAAAATGGCGCCCCAGAAGCATTTGGACCAATTTTTCCAAATAAATATTGCTCTACACATCACTTTTAACATTACCAAGTACAATGTCAATGTTTGAGCACCAATTTTGCATTTTGGAAATTTCTCAGCAACACTAGGGCTTTGGAAAATAGTTACAGTATATTTGTGTGTTTTCTTTTCAATTTCCTACTGGCCAGTAGTTTGCCAATAGCTATTTACAAGCTAGCATGAAACAGTGCCATTATTGATTTCACTGTATCAGCTGATTTCTCTCTCACGAGAAAAATGTGTAAGCTGATTTGTAGCATTTTTCTTGGAGCCTACATAAACCATTTTTAACTTTTGCCTTTGTAAAAACAGGATGCTTATCTTCCTCAAAGACTGTTAGATAAATTGATGTATATCTACAACTATGTGGAAATGGCAAGGGTCACTGGTGTTCCCATTTCGTTTCTACTTTCGAGGGGACAAAGTATTAAGGTGAGAACAAGCCAATCATGCTATTGAAAGTATCACATTCTAGTACCCTAAAAATAGTTTCATTTGTACCACAGGTCCTCTCGCAACTACTCAGGAAAGCAAAACAGAAAAACCTTGTTATACCAAATATCAAGGGTCAAGGGTCCGGGCAAGATACATTTGAGGGTGCAACTGTAAGTTTAAGGACATTATCTGCACACTTGTAGCCCATTTGTCATTTCCTGTCCACAGCTATTGCAGTTATTAGGATATTTCTTTTTGTCTATTACAAACTTTTTAGTTTGCTCTGCACACTGAAACTATCTTTGCATTGCTTGCCTTGAAATGAGGGTATAGATATTTGTCATTCCAAGCTAAAAAAGAAATCTAAATGACTAGTTAAGATATCCACACTTATTGCAAATTTGTTCTTGATGCATTTGGAAGTGAAATACATATGCAGGGTTTTCCACTCTAGAAACATGCTTTTGTGTATGCCAACAATCTTTCCATCGGGGAAGCAAGAAATTTTCATCAGTTTCCCCACCACCTTCTGAATTGATCATGCAATGAACAATTTAGTTTTATTTCCTTTGTACTATAAGGATTTGCTGTAATCTATGTCCCCTGCAATTTTTAGGTTTTGGAGGCAAGGGCTGGATTTTATGAGAAGCCCATCGCAACTTTGGACTTTGCTTCTCTGTATCCATCCATCATGATGGCATATAACCTTTGCTACTGTACCTTGGTAATTTTCCTGGTGCTTATATAGCTATAATTATTGCTGCATGCTCTAAAAAGGACCTTTGGTCTCTAAAATGGATGACAAATTACTAGTTTTTATTTAATTTTGAAGGTGCCCCCTGAGGATGCCCGTAAACTCAACTTACCTCCGGAAAGCCTCAATAAAACCCCATCTGGTGAAATATTTGTGAAACCAGAACTACAGAAGGTAATTGCATCCTGTCTTGATAATAGGTGTTCTGGACAGAAGATGTGTTTTCTAACCAAGATTATGAAAACAATATCAGGGTATACTTCCCGAGATCCTTGAAGAATTATTAGCAGCTCGGAAAAGAGCCAAAGCAGATTTAAAGGTATTTTTCTCAATGCATCTGTAAGAAAATTGTACTCCCTCCATTCTAAATTGTAAGTCGTTTTGGCTTTTCTAGACAAATTGTAAGTCCTCTTGGCTTTTCTAGGTACATAGTTTTTTACTATGTGTCTAGAGATAGCGTATATCTAGGTGCATAGCTAGATATGTACCTAGAAAATCCAAAACGACCTATAATTTAGAACGGAGGCAGTATTAAAGATCTTCCACTTGTGCAAAAGCTAGATATTCATGCAGTTCTAAGTCTTTGTCCCATGTTAAAATCGCCAATTATTTGTTCAGGAAGCAAAGGACCCACTTGAAAGGGCTGTTCTTGATGGTCGTCAGCTTGCACTGAAAGTACTTCCATATCTTCGCCCTTTATTCCATCAAAACATCGATTCAAATTTGAGCTACTTGAATAATGACATTGTTGAATTGCTTATGTTTCAGATAAGTGCAAACTCAGTTTATGGTTTCACTGGAGCAACTGTTGGTCAGTTACCTTGCTTAGAGATTTCTTCAAGTGTGACCAGCTATGGTAAGCCTTAGTTTCACTTAACATAATTAAGAAATTCATTGTATGGTTTGCTAGCAATTTCGATGTCGAGTTTCTTGCACTGAAGCATTTTGGTCACACAGGACGACAAATGATTGAGCATACAAAAAAGCTTGTTGAAGATAAATTCACAACAGTAGGAGGTTATGAGCATAATGCAGAGGTAAAGTAGTGTTGCATTGTTCTTATACAAATCCGTTAGATTCCCTGTTAATTTTTTCTGCTTGATCTCACAGAGTTCAAGACTTCAGCTTTTGCCCTTGTACTATGTGATACCTTGTATCTTCATGATTGATCTATGAGTATTGCAGCCCTATGATATCTGATGTTCTAGGGACATCAACTGAAAAGCAACCCAATACATATATAAAAAGTTCAACCCATGCAAACCACCATCTAAAAATTGACACTATACATTGGGCACACGTAAATTTGATTCCATTAGCTAGACATCAGCGTAGTGACACTGAATTAGAGCTTCACCGTGCACTCAAGGACCACAGGCATTGCTCAAGATCTTATTCACATGATATCTTGCTCTCCCATGTTCAATTTTTTGGAAGTTTAGGTATTAGCACTGTAATCAGTTTTTCATCAGCAAGCTTTCTTGCTTGCTTATTTTTTGGGTTTGAAGATGCCTTTCACTCATTTTCTGATACTGATACAGCAAATTTGGTGACTTCGCAGGTAATTTACGGGGACACTGATTCTGTGATGGTACAGTTTGGTGTTTCTACTGTTGAAGATGCAATGAAGTTAGGAAGAGAAGCTGCAGATTATATTAGTGGAACCTTTACCAAGGTGAACAGAGAAACACTTACAAACATGAGGCTTTGGAACTGAGTTATACAGCATTTGAGTTGAACATTGGCTTGTCTGTCCTCATTGTAGAATCGTTGTAATTGATACTACATTCATGACCTTTTTGCGATCAATCTTCAATCATGACCTCACTGAAACTTATTTGGAACAGTGAAACCTGTTATGAGAATGCTCCTTTTTGTAAGGGAAAAAAACCTGAACCCTTAAACATCTAACTGCAAGGTTACTGCCTCTTGTAGTAGTTTCTAGCTTTATTAACTCCAATTCTTACCAGGTAAGCTATCTGTTCTAATCTGTCTGTACTTTCCTTCCTATCGCCAAATATAGGAAATTTCAAACAGTGTGATCAAAATAGAGTGAAAAATTTGTCCACACTCCTTTTAGAAGAACAAAACACTACCCATAACTTTTATTGTGTTACAAAGCAACTACCTTTTCTAACTTTAATTTTTGTGATGCCCTAGGTAGTTCCTTGATTTATCTTATAAATGGGTACTAGGAGTTATCTGATCTTTTCATGTTATATTCCTGTTGTGCATATTTTTAAAACTTAAGTCAACTGACCTGGATGCCAATTTTTCTGAAATGATCTGTAACGTTTCTAGCTAAGCTTTCGTTTGCTTTTCATCTAAGTTCCAACTCACATGATGCTTATGATATCTTTCTTGCAGCCCATCAAGCTGGAGTTTGAGAAGGTCTATTTTCCTTACCTTCTGATCAGCAAGAAGAGATATGCTGGTTTGTACTGGACGAACCCTGAGAAATTTGACAAAATGGATGCAAAAGGTATTTATTTTTGTTTTAGCTGTGTAAAATATAAATTATTTTCATTGGGTAGAGCAGACATGTTAACGATTCTTGCTTCCAAATGTCTTGTATTGTTGCGTGCAGGTATTGAAACTGTGAGAAGGGACAACTGTTTATTGGTAAAGAACCTAGTAACTGAGTGCCTTCATAAAATACCGTGATGTTCCTGGTGCAGGTCCAATATGTCAAAAACACCATATCTGATCTATTAATGAATCGTGTCGACTTGTCTCTTCTTGTCATAACAAAGGTGGGCAAATTCAGCTGTCTTAAGATGAATTTTCTATTCTATCAAGGATTATGCGGTAAAAGCTGCTCATGTGGAGCTTGCTGAGAGGATGCGAAAGGTATGAACCCTAGATGTTATTACCATATCTTGATGATATTCAACCCATTCTTAATGAATATGGTGTCTTACTGCTGCTGAAAAATCATGGTTTTCTTGAGCAGAGAGATCCAGCTACTGCACCTACTGTTGGTGATCGTGTTCCTTATGTTATAATTAAAGCAGCAAAAGGGGCCAAGGTAAATAAGCATCTGCATCATGTGCTACGGTATTATTTGTCGTATGGTGGTTGTATGTTTGATACATTTGTCTTTCTGCATGCAGGCATATGAGAAATCAGAAGATCCGATTTATGTTTTGGACAATAACATACCCATTGATCCTCAATACTACCTTGAGAACCAAATTAGCAAGGTTTGTGTCTGATGCTTCACCTGGTATTCAGAGCTTCCCTCTGCTTTTCCAAAAAAAAATATGTAACTGACCACTTGTCAATCGGCAGCCACTTTTGAGGATCTTTGAGCCAATTCTGAAGAATGCCAGCAAAGAATTGCTTCATGGAAGCCACACCAGATCTGTTTCAATCTCAACTCCTTCAAATAGTGGGATAATGAAATTTGCAAAGAAACAATTAACTTGCCTTGGGTGCAAAGCTGTTATCAGGTGACACAGGCATTACACTGCAGATGCAAAAACCTATGCAACCAGTGTCTATAAACGCCTAACTGTTCTTCCTGCATTTTCTACCTGCAGTGGTGCCAGTCAGACACTTTGCTCGCATTGCAAGGGAAGAGAAGCAGAGTTATACTGCAAAACAGTAGCAAATGGTACGTGCTGTACACTCTGAAATGCATCTACCTTTGGAAGCACTATGCCTCCGAGCTCCACCACTGACTGATCAAATTTTGACCAGTTTCTGACCTGGAGATGCTCTTTGGGAGGCTATGGACACAATGCCAGGAGTGCCAAGGATCTCTGCACCAGGACGTTCTCTGCACAAGGTTTGCTGTTTCTCCCTCAATTCAAGTCACGCTCATTACTTCGTTCCAGTCACTAGCTTAAAACTTGCTGTGCTGTCAAATCATTGCAGTCGGGATTGTCCAATTTTCTATCGTCGAAGGAAAGCGCAGAAGGATATGGCCGAAGCTAGACTGCAGCTTGACCGGTGGGACTTCTGAGCTTGTAAATTCTCACACTGGCTGCCTGCATCTGCTGTGGATATATTGCTGCGGAGGGCAGGAAGCTACCGTCGACCGCATCACGATGCATGTCAATGAGACTGGGCTTTTGCGAGCATCCAGACACACTTGAGCCCGTGTCACGTAGGTAGGCTGGCTCGCCTCGCCAGTACGATTCAGCGGCATGTTTGCTGTTTATATTTTGATGAGTTGTAGTTTAGGTGAGTTGTTAGATTAGATGATAGGAGGCTCGTGTCTCCTCTCTGTAGTTGGTGCCGAGAAAGAATGCTTGCTCCTGTGGTGAGTTGCTGCCTTGCTGCTGATGTACACGGCAGAAGAATTCTGGAGCAGTTAATCTTGTAAGAGCTGGGTGAGATGAGACAATTTGAAGGCCACATGGATTCTCTCTGTCTCAATTCTTGTGCTGATTGTGCAATTTTCGGACTGAGAATGAATTGAGTTTTTCGCGATCGTGCCAGCAAGTCTTAACGCTGAGAATCTGAACTGGCGAACCGGGGAGGGGCAGCCATGCGGTGCCAGAGAACCCACCGCACTGTCCTGGCAAGAAACTGAAACGATTACATTGCTATTGGTATTGGACGACCGAGAGAGCTCGCGTTCAGCGCTAGGAGACGAACGCTAGCGACGACGCGACCCAGCTGTTCCCTTCGTCTACGAATAACTGGGAGCCGAGGCTGTCGCTTGCAGCAAAAACTTGGTACCCATGTGTAGTGTGAAAATGCAGTCATGTGCTGTTCCGAACGGTCGTGAATGCAATGCAGCCCAGGTAGTGAGAATGGAAAGTTTCTGACTGATTAGTTATGTGTTGCGGAGGTTAATTTGTGCTGTAGTTAACTGGGCTGTTGCCGATTGTGCACGTGTTGAATGTGCTTTGTGCTCCAACCAAAAAAGTCTCTATTATATTCAAATAATAAAACCCGTCCCGCCCCCTGCGGTGGGTCCCGCCAATCTCTGACCTTCCGAAGGATTTGGACCGGACCAGAGAATCTTGTGAGAGCTTCGTCAGTCCACACTCCGGCGAGAGCGACAGGCGGCGAGAGCGACCGTCTCCCGTGCACGTCCGGCCGTCCCTCTCTGCCCAGGCGACCAACCACTCCTCCTGTCCTCCAACTTGTGCCGCCCTGCCGACGCGCTGCGCCGCCGATCCAGAACCCCGCCGACCTTACCTTCCGATCCACCCTCCGCGGCCGCGCCATGGCTTTGGGGGGCCCTCGGGTGCTGCTCCTCCACCCTCCGCTGCAGCTCCCGCTCAGGCCCGCCCCCGCCCCCGCCCCCTCTCCTTCCTCGGAATCAGCTGCTGGGGCTGCCCTTCCTTCTTCTTCTTCCAGCCCTCCGACGGCGGTGCGGGAGGAGGGAAGCGGAGGCGACGGCAATGCGGGCAGCGACGATGGGGAAGATACCGAAGCTCATCCCGTGCCCACCAAGGTAAGAGATCGAGAACGAGGCGCACCGCATCGTTCCTCTGTTCCGTGTCCATTTTGGTGCTGGACTGGATGCATAGCTTTGTTCCGTTCCGTTTGTCTTTAGAGTTAGGCCTGCTTTGGATCGTAGGGAAAAAAAAAAACAATCCCTGTGAAATTCATTTATGATTCCTGCGTTGTCTTTAGAGTTAGGCCTGCTTTGGATCGTAGGGAAAAAAAAAACAATCCCTGTGAAATTCATTTATGATTCCTGCGAAATGGGGCCTTACAGTTATGCTTGTCGTTTGATTTCGACTTCGATTTAGCATAGGGTAATTTTTCAGCTCAAACCCTGCTGCCCTCCTAAAAAAACCCTGTTCTCAGACCCTCCCCCTTTTAGCCTTGTTATTACGACGTCTTTTTTTGGCTTGTTGCCCTTTTTTTGTTTTTTTTATCAAACAGGATTGTTGCCCTTTTTGTTGCTGCACAGGGGGCTAAGAGTGAAGTGGAGCTGAGCGAATCCATTGCAATGACAACAAGAATGATGACATTGAGCAAATTAAGCTTGGTTTGACAACAATACAGCATTACCTTGCTTCCATTGACAAGCACCTGAAAACAATAGTGGACTTCCATGTTCTCATCGATAATCGCCTGACAACAATGATGGGGATTTCCGGATTCGCATCGCCACTAGCCACTAGACAGGGCCCTAGTACAGCAGCTGTGGTGAGAAACTTATGTGGTTTTGTCTCTCAACCTCTCCCCGTTTTTCTACTTTTGATTTTACAGTGATGACATCAACTGTTCATGCCTCCAATCAGGTGACTGGTACTCCAGCAAACGAAGAAGCTGTGAAAAGGATGAAGGTAATTTACCCCCAGTATCCTTCCCCGCCTACCATTCAATGGTACCTAAAACATTTCTTTTCTATGCAGTGAAAAGAGGCACACTCTTTTGCCAATTTTGTTTTTAAAAAATGAGAGAACACACCTAAACAATTAAAACGCTGTCAGAATGTCAGATATCTTAGTAATTGATGTCATGCAAATCTTTCTTGAATTCACTAAACCTCTTGTTGGTTTTTTCTTCAGTTTGTTCATAGTTCATAAGTACAGTAAACACACAGACGCTTGAATCATGAATATGTCAATGCTTGTTCATCTCACTTCATTATTTCAAATCAGGGTTTGCTAGGTTCCATGTGCTCTATTGCAGATAAGCTGCCTATGTTCTGTGGTCCTGTCCTCTTATGGTTACTGTCAAACTCAAGACAGAACTCTGACAACCCCTGGATGCAAGTCATTATCCCAGGAAGTCTCATGATGTGCTTCATCAGCTTTATTCTGTTGGCTTTCTCTTCAAAATTCAAGGAGAGGGAGTCAATTGATGGTGTTCTATTTAAAATCTCTATATGGCTGCTGCTTCCAGTATTCTTGGCCCTTTGGCCTGGATTATGTATGATTCTGCATCTTTCTACGCATACATCCAAATTTATTCTGTGGCCTCTTGGAGCTTTATGCTCGATCCTATCAGTGTCCTTTTGGTTTTTGAGCTTTTACAAGGAGCATCAAAAGGTAAAATGGCTTTGTTAATAGTAACAGTTGAATTCACGTTTAAGTAGCGATGAGAAATGAAATACATGTGTTTTGTTTTGTTTGTTTGTTTCCTTTCAGATTCTGGAAGAACTGAAGGGAGGTTGTGTGCCAGAAAATGCTGTGTTACCTGAGGATCCTGAATCCGAGGCTGCCTTGGCCCAAGGTTTACACCGGGTAAAGCATCGTACTTTCATTTTTATATTCTGGATTATTTGAAATTATACTAGAAAGCAGGATATTTGCAGAAGTGGACCAACAAACGACAGTTTAGGTTGATTTCTTGAGTTGTCATGGTTGTTAGTTTCTGCCTATTTATCATTCTCGTTGAGATTCTGTAGGTGCATACAATTTTGCTTGCCCACTGTTTTTAGTGTTTACAATGTTGGATGCAAGGGAAGGGACTTCGTGGTGGGTTTGTTGACACTGCTGTTTCGTGACTGCAGGATAATTCATATACTGTGCAAATCCCTGGCCCATCAATCATACCGGCATATGCAGTGTCCAAGTGAGATGTGGAGGTTCACCCTACCGAGGAGCGTCTTGAGGGAACTGGGGAGCTAATAGTTAATACAATTTTGCCCCAATGAAAGCAACTAAGTTTCTTAGTACTGTACCTTAACTTATACTGTATTATGGTTACGCATTCATATGCCACGTGAATGGTGGATCTTACACACACACACACACACACGGATCTTACACACACACACAGAGAGAGAGAGAGAGAGAGGCAGCATGGTGGAGTTGATAGGAGAGGTGGGATGTGAAGTTGCTGTACTTAATATGATCATGATCAGGACCTGGTTTAGTGATCTTTGAGTTGTTTGTTTGCTGCCTGGTATATTCCACTGATAAATTTCTGAGTTCCTGGTGAGTTTGCTGTGTGCTCATGTCCTGTGTGTATCAATAGTCATGTGGTACCTATTTCTAGCCTTGTGGTGAAATTGAGTTACCCAGTGGGCCAGTGTGCTCGCATCATGCATGCTTCTCTCCCCAGAGGCACGAGCAATATTTGAGCATGACGATGGTGAACTTGTGAGTGCTCATGTGTAGTGCAAAGCTTCCCAGTGGGAGGCATAAATTGTCCAGTTTTGTGGTATTGCTGCACTAGGCATATCAGGCTCTGATCCATCATCTAATATGACTATAAGCTCTGTACATTGCTGGGAGTATCGTAGATCTAAGCTAACAGTCCATTTATTTTGGTAGTTTTGTTATTATCTTAGTGTCGGAGAAGTTTACCACAACTATGCTTTGGCATCTTAGCTAGGGTCTCTCCTAAGGGTGGTGGGCACGTCTCTCCTAAGGATGTGCTGCCGCCTGCCGAGGTTTGCCGCAAGCCCGCAATGACATTCTTGTGTCGTTTAGACCTGAATGCGGGTAGGTCCGTTGTAGTGGATGGAGCATTGGCCTGCGTATCCATTAATTTTGGCTTTGGTTAGTGCTCTGTCTGTGTTGAGATGGTCGGACATTATTTTTTCTCGTTGCAACGCACGAGTACGATCCTAGCGTGAAAAAACACGGTCAATATAAAACTGCCGTGATTTAGTTTTTGCGTGGACGGAGGAGCGTGGCCTCAAAAAGACGTAGGAAGTCATGCCATTTGATTTTAACTTACTTTAGTCATACACAGCTTAAAAGTTGTATGAGACATGGTCCGTACCGATAGCTATAGTGAGATGTGACGACAAAGAGTGGATAAGAGCAAGGAAACTCCAATTGTGAGCTTCAAGCAGGCTATGTGCGAGAGTATAAGCCATCACGTATACGGCTAAGAGGTTAGCTGTAAATTAAAGGAAATTTAGACATTTAATACTAGCAGGCTAGCGGGAAAAAAAGTCTTCTTTTGGCTCTCTCCCAGTCCCATGGCTACATGTTGGCTGCATGCAAGCTGTTTGTCTTATTACGCGCGCTGCGCCGGGCGGTAAGGCAAGCACCCCTTTCTTTCCTCTCGCCGTCACATAGGATTTTGATGACGTAGATCATCTTACACCCTGCTAAGTAGGATTTATTATACTTGCTCTTACCTCTAGATCAACCAAAGCCCAGTGAGCCGCGTTTGGTTTGGTACGCAACTACCAAGATAAGCCCGGCCAGGTCCATTTGAATTATATATTTTTTCCCAAATGAAAAATGACGAGTGGCTCATGCTGTAAAGGCGTGGTGAGTCGCCAAGTTGCCCACTTTGTGATTCTGTGCAGCCTGGTTTAAAAACCCAACGTCTGCCTCTTAGCCTTGCATCGTTGGACGCTCGCAGGTCAACGTCTCTGGAGCTGGAGCAATAACGATGCTTGTAGGTCAACTTGAAAGGAAGATGAACTACAACAATGCCAGATCTGCAACGCCTGCTGGCTATTCTTCTCCGTCCTATCGTGGTAACGTTCCTTCACATTTCAAGCTTTAGTTTGAAAAGCTCTAGCTTAACTTGAGTTCTGAAGTGCTTTTGTGTTTTCGAAAGCAAGCTCGGTCGGTGCATGCGGCCACGGCGAAGCAGGCAGCAACAAAATGGCGGATTCCTGCTCTGCAATTTGTAACGAGACTGCAAGTTTTCCTTTCAGCAGGTAAGTGTAAACTCAGTTTATGGTTTTGCTGGATTGGCTGAGGGCCAGCCAGATAACTTGTTCATCAGCGAAATTTTCATGTGGCCAGGTGGGTAAGCAGTTCATCTGGATCTGGCACAACGAAGAGTTCATTCTATATATACTACTCTTACTCATACAATGAGAAGTTAAGTCGCCCAACAAATACTTCATCCCCACTTCGAGCAAGAGTTCAGGTAAGCAGGACAGGACGCTTTCTCGTTCTTCTCCCGTCCTTGCTTCTTCCCCTCTGATCTCTTCCTTTTCCTTTCTCTCCTTTGTCCTAAAAAATGGAGGAGTTTGATCAAGGCGGGCTCCATTGCTTATGGGACAGTTGGAGGAGGGGTCCGTCCCAGCACTGAATAATCTGCCCTTTATGACCTATTGACTGACATCTGTCTGTCTCTGTTTCGTTGCCATACATCTGTCAATCAATTTCTCTATCCTATTTGGCTAACGTTAGTCTGTTCATTTCGAGCTATGCAAGCGCTAGGCATGAGTGTTCTGGGTGATGTCTTTTCTCGTTAATTTTTTGATTTTTCAATCTAATTGCTTAATGTGTAATTATTGGTATTAGAAAACCACATTTTATTCACCATAATTCCTGCCTTCATGGGTAAGTAAAACTATCTCTCCTCCCATTCACTACCACACGCCCGCTATCCCAAAAGAAAAAAATATATGTAAGCCAAAGTGAGAAAACAGTTACTGAATTGTTTTTTCAATCTGAAAAGGAAAATCAGAAAGAGCCCATAAGAATAGAAGTTTGGCCGAATTATCACGAAGGCAGAAAGGGTAATTGGACCGACTACATCTTGGCTGAAGCCTGAAGCTAAGACAGGGAACTGGAGACCTGAGGAAACAAGCCGAGCCACTTATCGACGACGGAAGAAAACCGCGTGCTACCAGCCAATGCTACCGCAGCGCGAGCTCTTGGAATAAAGTGGGTCGCTCTTACCTTTGCTATTTGGTGCAGCAGCGATGCTCGCCGTCTGTAGACCGTCCGGCTCGTCGAAAAAGACCGAAGTGCTACAAGCCTCGATTCGCATGTCTCTGCCGATGTTTGTTTAAGAGTAAATTATTTCCTTAGCTTTAAAAAAGTACTGCTTAGTTTCTTGGTTTTCTTTTCCAAACTTGCTTATTTGGCTCTAAAACAAATTTATTTTAGTTTCTTGGCCCTTCCATTAGTTTGTCGGGCTAACAGTGTTAAATTGTACGTAAAATGATTCTTTTACCCCTAGCGCCGAAGGCTACAGTTCACATATCTTTTAGACCGCCTCTATTAATAGTTTTCTAAAATAAGGTACAATATTTTTTCAAGCATGACATCATTATTTTTTTCAATAATTATTTTTTTAAGCCAGGGGTAAAAGAGTCATTTCACATACAACTTAACACCGTTACTTTTTTTTGTGCTCATAACACCGTTACCCTATCAAACGAACGGAAGGACCAAGAAATTAAAGAAAATTCGTTTTAGTACCAAATAAGCAAAGTTCGAGAAAAAAAGGTTAAAAAAACTAAGTAGCACTTTTTTTAAGGGCCAAGGAAATAATTTCCTCTTTATTTAACATGGCATGTCTCTGCCGATGTTTGTTTAACATCACACATGCAATTGTTGGCTACTTCATCACTCCATGATGATACTGGTACAGTACTCCTATGTACCATAGTTTTGCTATATTTTTTTTAGGAAAGCAGATTTGCTATAAGTAAGGCCCTGTTTGGGAGTGCCGTATTGTTTTTCAAGTGTAAAGTGTTTCCGCCTGTAATTTGTTGTGCACAAAGATACTATTGTTTTCTTTTACACTTGTAAAATGATGTTTGGGTAAAAAGCTTCCGCCTGTAATTTGTCTCAAAAGCACGGGTGCATAGCAGTTGCAGGTTGCATAGCAGTTGCAGTTGCGACATGTCTCACCAGATAGAGATTAAAATACACAATTCCGTAGACATGTCTCAACAGTTAACTTGAACATGGATTAAAATACACAATTTCTTAACCATAAGAACACACTTCAGATATAGGAGCATATCTTCACTAAACAGGCATGTAATTGCTCAGTTCAGAACCAAGACTATTAGTGACCATAACCTATCCAAGGAAGTTCATGGTCGCTTCAGAGAAAATGACATCTCAGATCAGTTCATAATTGCTGAAAGTCGATCTGAACCACCAAAAGTCAATAAACAAAACTTCGCAAAGGATGAGCAATGCATTAATCCACTGTTACAGAATAAAAACAACATAGATAGATGTTGATCAAAGAATAATACTTAAATAGAACTTCTCCAAAGATCACAAGGCCATAATCTTCTAAGATCTTCACATGTTTGCAGCCACTAATCTGCAAAAACAGAGTTGCAAATTTAAGTATGAAGCATTGTTAAAAATTGCAAGGAAATGTGAAATTTCAGAGAGATTACAGTACATGCAAATCTCTACAACTAAAAAGATCCGCGTGTTATCATTTTCATCTTGCTAATGACCCGCCCCGCGAGATTTCCCCCGCTAAACACCCCCGCCTCGCGACTGCGGAACAGCAGCCCGCGCACGACTCCCGCCCACGCCACCTGCCTCCAAACGTTTACAGATTTAGGACTCTAAACATTGACTTTGCAAAAATGGGTCTCCAAACGTTGCACATTTGATTTCCCTGCCATTATGCATATTTCATCTCTTTTTTAAGTTGTGTACATGTATTTGGAGACCTGAAAGGACTCTTTTGCCCTTCTGCTGTTACGTACAAGGTCTGGGGTGCTCGTCACGTTGGTTGGCCGGTGGCTGGCCTTGTTAGCTCGCCTGGGCTGGCTGGCCGCCACCTGAGCGTCGCGTCCATGACTGAGGGTGGCGCAGCCAGGCCTGAGGGCGGCGCGGCCATGCCTAGAGAAGAGGCCGGCGTGGCCGGCCCTGGTAGGCCAGATGCCGGCGGGACTAGGGCAAAGGCTGGTGGCCCTTTAGGATCCGGCAGCGTCGAGTCGAAGTCCTCCATGGGCGGCGCGTCGAGGAACGAATCGGGGCGGGCAGTGGCGTGCAGACGAAAGGACCGATGAAAACGATACTTCAGGGTCAGGCTCCATGTAATCGTTGGACAGAAGGGCAAAAGGGTATGCTCAGGAAGAAAATACACGTATTTGGAATAAAAAAAGAGATAAAATATGCATAATGGCAAGGAAATCAAATGTGCAACATTTGAAGACCCATTTTTGCAAAGTTTATGTTTGGAGTGCTAAATCTGCGAAGCGCATTGTTTGCGGTCCCAAATATGCAATTTTTCCCTGGAGGAGCGGCAGGACCAGCGGCTCCTCCTCAGGGCTGTCGCCACCGGCGGGAGAGGAGGTGGAGGCGACGAGCTTGGGGGAGTAGGCGACCTACGTCGCCGGAGACGAAACCTAGAGGCAGAGGGCCCGGACGCCCTGGCGCCGGCAGGGAGCAGTGCAGCGAGGAGTGGTTGGGGTAGAACTGCAGATGGGACAGATGGGGAAGAGGATGGTTACCAGGAAGCAAATGGGGCACGTCGAGGTCGGCGCGCGCGTCATCGATGCCCCTGGCGTGGATCTAGCCGGAGGAGCTTCCTGAGGTCCCCATGGCGTGGATCTGGCCGGGGGAGAAGAAGGGCATAGCCGCCTCGTCGTGGATCCGGCTGGAGAAGAAGGGTGGCCACGCCCCATCGTGGATCCGGCGGCATGCGGTCAGCAGCTCGTCGTGGCCGGCCCGCCTAGCCAGGATGGCGTCCATGGAGAGGAGCGGGGTCGGCATGGGAAGGTGCGAGAATAAGGGAGTGGATATGGGAGGAGCGGATGGTCAGCCTCCAGTCTCCTATTTCTCCTTCTATTTCTTTTCTCACCTAACAAATAAACCGTCGTAGATTAGGGATTTCTATGATGATTTTTTGTAACGTTACCTCTGATGCACGTATAACCCTATTTTTTGTAGTGCCCTGCCACCCAGCTGGCTGGCTGCACAACATGGGGCAAGGGAACAGAATCCTTGTGAACAAGATTCCAAAGGAGACCTGCACATCCTACTCCCTTCTTGAACCATCTGAGGTAGCAATACATCCACAGCTACTAGTTAGACCATTCTCAATGAGGAGTTTCATGGTGTTGTTTCCAGGACTGTCATATTATATAGAATAAAATGGAACATGAATGTATCAATGGAAAGTTTCATTCTATGGTTTCATAGACATTTAATTTAATGGCTCGTAGAGAGGAGGTAATCGTGCTAAGAGAGTTTCATCCCATGAAACCCATTTCCTCTATCTCTTCTTAGAAACAATGCTACGTCATCAAAAATGCCTATGTGGGAGCTTATTAAATACAAATAAAACTACTATACAAGGTTGGCCATCTGAACTAATAAAGTTTACTAGTATACAAGGTATGGTTCAAATGGATATAAGGTTTGCTTGGACTTAGGCAACGTGAAGATCAAAGTGATCAACACCCTTTGCAAGACATTAGAGTTGCTATAGAAGACCTATAAGTAAAGCAAGAAGTCCAAGTCACAAAATGAAAAAATCATAGACTGAAGACAAAGAAAAGAAGCCGAGCGCATGCAGATTGCATGCACACCGAAAAAAGTTCAATATGACCTCAAATAGGGCACCGGAGAAAGCGGTCCTGGACAATACTTCTTGCAGGAGTTGGAGCTCAAGGAAGGTGCTAGTAAGTTGAGGTTCATCTCTAGATGGTCTAGCCACCATATATGGTAGTGCCATCCACATGCTCTAACTTTTTCTAGGCTCTACTTGGGTATAGTGGCTTTGGCTACATTTCTCTACCATTTTTTCTTCTATATTCCCCATTGTTTCCATTAAGGATCATGCATTGATCGTTGATCTTTTTGTTATTTTTCAAATTAATATTATTATTGAACCGTGACCATAGTTACTTTTAGTATTGTGTTTGTGTACGTCTTTAATATAACAAGCACGGGGAATAATCTACATATATATAGGAAGTGTGGTGAGCACTTTTGGTCGAGAGCCAAATGACAACCATGCCTAGCTAGTGTGCCACATTTAACTTTGTGTGGCAATGCAACAAACTAAACAACAGCCGAACATGACTGACGACACTACTATTTGATTTGCCACAATTTGCTTCTCCTGCTATTTCCCAGTAAACCGTTGTGAAGTTGAATGTGCAAGTTCAACACTGCTTGTCTGCCATGCAGCTACTATTATATTATTAGCACACACACACACGAGAGAGAGAGAGAGGACAGGTGTCTACGCAGAACAAAAGATGCAGTAGCTCCCAATGCAAGAACTTGAACATACTATAGCGTCACGTGGCTGCGTGCACAACAGACTCGCGGCCGCAGAACTGCAGAAGAATAAAAGGCACCTAAAGAGATCACCCATCGTCGGCCTCGCCGCGCGCGGCGTCACGGAGGCACTTTCGGTACCGCTCCACATCGTCGGTGACCCATTTCACCGCGTCCTCGCCGTCCGCGGCGCGGAGGTCGGACGTCGCGCGCGTCCGACGATGCGGGCAGGCGTACATGCGCAGCTTCAGACAGGCGTACATGGCGAGCACCTCGGGCTCGCGCGGGCAGGCCGCCAACGCGGCCTCACTCAGCGACGGCCCGCGTGTGCGCGCGCGCGCTCGTCCCGTGCTGAAACTCGAACGCGGCGTAGTGGCACCAGAAGTCAAGCGTCGCCTACGGCTACGCAGCAGCAGCAGCCCCAGCCGCAGCCACACGCCCGGGCGGCGGCGGTGTCCCCGTAACCCAGCTCCATGCCGGTCCACGCGAGGAAGATGGTTCGCTGGTCGGCGCCGCGGAAGAGGTCGCACGCCTGCTTTATGTGCTTCTTGTCGCGGTCGTCTTCCCAGTAGAGTTTCAGCGCCGCGTGGGAGCAGGCCGACGCCCAGCTGAGCGTGGGTCTTGTCCTTGTCCCACTCCCGCTGCGCCAAGACTCGCGCCTTCCGCTTGGTCGCGGCGTATCGTCGGAGCCTACGAGCATCTCCAACAGTTTTATAAATAGTTTGGGTATGCTTGTTTTTCTAGAAAAACTTAAAAAACCATCTCCAATAGTTTAGTTATAGGTTTGATATCTTTGGAGAATTAGCAAAAGAGCGAGCAATCGGCGTATATATGCGCGTGTCGGGGAGCCGCGCATCCACTTGGTATCGGTCTTTCTCGCGGGGCTCTTCGTTGCTTAGCAGGGCTTTTGATTTTTTGAAATGAAATTTGACAAACTGTTGGAGATGCGATTTTTTTCTCTTCATATTATTTTAGGATTTTTTTTTATAAGTCGACGGGGGGAGAGAGTCCCCCACCTGAATTATATTGATAAGCTGGCTCTCAAAGCCTAATGTTTGGAGTACATTGTGTCAAAGTTCAAAAAGAATTTTACATTGCGTTAACTATAATAGAACACCAGGCGTCCGCTATGTCTCTATCCTTCTTTGACAATCTAACCTTCCACAACTGTGCTTCAGATTTGTATGCTGTCAGAGTTCCTTGTATCGTGGTTCTGTCATTCCTGAAGACAGTATTATTCCTGCGCTTCCAAATATGCCAGCAGCACAAGAGCAGAAAAGTTTGAAAGTGTTTGGCAGATATATGTGTTGGCGGTTATTTTAGGAATTGACAAACAACAAGATTTGAGAAACTAAATTTATCAAATTGTTAGAAATGCTCTGACTAGAACTGGAGGCGGTATAAAGATCGGGGCTGAAAGGAATTAGATGTCATAATTGATAAAGTTCTATACGTGTGCTGGCCGCAACCACCGAACAGTTGAGATCCGTGGGGAGCGGACGGACGACGTGCGCGAGGCTTGGGCTGTGCATGCGACGCTGGACGCTAACGATTAATTTATACAGAGGGACTCGGTAGTCGGTACCAGACCGTTATCCGTGCGCTAACAAGGGGGCAGCTATATCTCCATCCAGGACTCCCACTGACTCGGCTTCCGGTGGATCTCGTCCAATCTAAACATACGGTAAATAGCCACAAGAATAAACATACGGTAAATAGCCACAAAACAAAATAGATCAGTGCATTACCTTTTCTTAATATGCTTAAAATTAATAATTTGAAAATAAACTCTGTCCTAAAAATATGCAATTCTCATCTTTCAGGAGTCAAATAATTTTACATTTTACCAAATCTATACAAAAATATTATCATTTATTTATCTCCACTATAATGGACCAATCAAAATTATACTAGATCCCCCAAGAAAAACGCCTCCCGCTGAGAGCCTCTAACTATTGTGCACCCAGAAAAATACACACAGAAATTCATCTCCATTAAAATCAAGGGCTAATAAAACATCTCAACCAAATTGGATGACCACGATTGATTGTGTGATCACAGGCTTCTCACCCGGCTTCCCACCCCACGCCCCTCCGCCTCATCACGTGAGGCTTCAAACTCGCTACACGCCACGCGGTTTCTAAAGGCTCCCCTGCCGATCCGGTGATCCCGCGCGTCGCCCTCTCCTCGTGATTTCTGGTTTCCAAAAAAAAGCTCGCCACCTTGTTTGCGGTTCCCAGAAGGGCGGCAGCTTCACGGGCACCGAGTTCGACGCGGCGAGGAGGTGGAGTGGCGGTTGAGGCAGCGGAGGAAGTCCTCGCCAAGTCCTCGCCGATGACCTTGGCGCCTCGCTCGGTCTCGCGTGATAGGACGGTTGCGGTCGGGCCCGTGGATCTTTTAGTAGGACTGTAGGAGAGCACGCCGCCATGATCCACCTCCAGGACCCCAGTTCTGGCTGCGTCTGTGATCGCCAGATCCATTTCGTCCGTTGCCAGCGTGCTAAAGGAACGTCCCCGGTCTCTGCCCCGTGCCCCCCGCACTCCGCCCCCATCGCGCCGCAAGGCTGCGCCGCCGCCGCCGCCGCCGCCGTGGGCCAAGCTCGGCGCAGATGAGCCGCCGCCCTAGGAGCGCGAGGGCAGGGCCGCGCGGGGACAGGAGGCCGTGTGTCGTGCTCTCTCCCCCTCCCTCTGTCGCGACGACTGGCTGGGCTACCGCCGGCGCCCTTCGCCAGGTGCCGATCTCTTCGCCGGCGAAGAGCGCCCACCAGGTATCCTCACCCCCTCATCTCCCCTGCCTGCCGTACGAGACCGAGTTCCTAAACTAACCTCGAGCTATTTGGCTGTTTGATGTCTACTGCAAATCCCTAACTTTTCGCAAAAAGATATCGACTTTAGTAGATCCGCTCCCGGGCTAGATGATTTGACGCCATGTATGTTGTTTCGATTGTTTCAGGATCTGGCCAAGGGCGTGATGGCGGCTGTAGTGAGCTTGCAGCCGGGGATGGAGACTCTCTACATCTGCAGGACTACGAGGACGCGCCTCCGGCCAAAGCCGTAGTGGCCGCGATAGAGAGAATCCAGCCGGCGATGGACAGTCTACATGTGCAGGATTACAAGGACGTGGCTCCGGCCAAGGGCGTGGCCACCGTAGGGAGCTTGCAGCCGGGGGTGGAGAACCTGCAGGCGCAGGATTACAAGGACGCTACCATATATTATGGTGTCTATCCAGATTATGCCTATGGAGGTAATGGTTTTGAGCGTTCGGTGCTCGAATTGTCATATCAGCAGATTATTCGAATTCCTTGTTTTTTTATGACAGTCTGCAGCCCATGGTGGCTGGGGGAGTACTCCACATACCTGAGCCATGATGGAGCACAGACACCAACTGCTGTGAGTGATTCTTCTCAGTTTGATATATTGTTCTGGGGACCAACAGTTACAATCTCCTTATTTTCGTTTGTTGCAACTTTTAGAGGTTGTATTTGATCGAATAGGCATACTGGGATACGCCAGGTTCCAAATGGTTCATATGGCCGATCCTTCCCCCACACTGTGCGACTCTGCCCACGGTTGTGATCCTAGCTTCGGTCCCCACTTCTCCATCTCAATTTCTTCGGGAAAAATAAAATGCAAAACTTCCTATCAATAAATCTAGGCCAATTCAGAATCTTCATACTCCCATTGTTCCCAGGACTCTCAGGAATTCATATCAATATTGCCTATTAAGCCTGGCACAAGATCTCATTCCTTGAATAAGCACTGTCATACTAATTGAGTGCACATGGAAGATAGTAGAGTGCACGTCCCTCTCTCTGATTGCGACCTGTAGAGGAGACTTGATGGTGCTCCTGCTCTCTACCTGCTGCCACGCTGCTAATGGTGAGTTTGGGAAATATGGAGTGCTATTTGGAGGTTATATCATCTCATCATCTTTTAAGAATATTTCCTCATGTAAAAATTGTGACTTTTATTTCTGCTTTTAATGTTTAGCTCTGGCAGCGCAACAACCTGGATTAAAGATTGATAACTAAAGCAATTTATATTCTATGAGCAAAATAACAGTTTAAATTGACCAGCAATTTTCAGTTGCATGGATATGACCATACATGCTTTTTTTAGAAACAAGGAGGGGTAATCCTGGACGGATTATATGTATATTATATATAAATTTTCAGTTGCATGGATATTGCAAACAGGCATGCCATTACAATTAGCTATCACTGAGAGTTCTTCACTTGTATTTGTTCCATGTATCCCAATGCACCTGTTAGGCTTTGTTAAAACAAGATAGCATTTTAGAGTTAACTCAGTTGAGCCTACACTTTTCAAATACTCCTCTGTTAAAAAATAAATAAATGATTGGGCACTGTTTTTTAGAGACAACAGGAATGATTGGGCACTGTTGCTTCAACCATAGTGCTGCTTAAGGAGCATGGCACTACTTATCCAGAGTGACATTGCTGGTTCTTTTCCTGATCATGAAACATTTTCATATTGGTGTAGTTCTGGTGGGAGGAGGAGCACCAGGGCGCAACATTCACTTGACGACAGTGCTTTCCTGGTCTGTCGCAGAGTAGTTCTGATCACACGGAAGGCAACAATATATGGGATTTGAAGTGCTCTGTATACTGATACTTTGCACATATACATATGAAATATTCTTCTCTGTACATATAGATGTGCTTGTTCTGCTTGAAGGTTTTAGTGGATTATGATATATGGAAGAACCAAGGTTAGAAGCAAGTTCTTTCTGGTTCCCATTTTTTTATTTGATGTTCGAGGTACTATTGTTAAGTAATGCAATACCTTTAGATAAAGATATTCCTGAATGGTGTCTTTTGCAAAATTAAATTAAGGAATCTTTTGCTAATGTATCACATAGTAACATTCATGGTTTTACATTACTTATACAGTTAGTTGATAATAAAGCTGTGGTCCCTTGCATTGTGTGCTGGAAACATGCAATTTGCCTGAAATTCATTGCGAAAGTTACCTTACAAGATACTCAAGTAAAACCTTCATATTTCTTCCTTGTTCATCAGAAGATGTGTGATACAGATAATTATGCGTGTAGAAAATACTTGTTTTTTTATATTACCGTAGCGTTAGCACGGGCAATATACTAGTGATAAAAAATAAGTATTTAGTTTGAGGCATAAATGTTAATACTACTTTCTATAAATTCAATCAAACTTAAGAAATTTTAACTTGATTCAAATCTAGAACGGTGAAAGTATTTCATACACGTTAACGCTGCATTGTTTTTACGTATACTAATTTAAACCTTAAAAATAAATAGAAACATATTTTAATTCTTTGAGCTATAAAGATAAGACACTTCTACGGTTGTTATTTCAGTAGCACCACGTGCTATTCAAAGAAAGAAAAGTAATTAATACTTTTACACTACTATTACAGGAGCAGCAGAAAGTTGTGTTTTTGTGGGACCATAGGAGATCAATAAATTTCGTATCACATTCAAATTACTCCAGGCAGTGTTTCCCTTGCGCTAGGCGATCTTTTTCCTATGCCTGGACCTGAACAGCTTTGCCTGGACCTGGCAGAATCTCAGAGCTCCAACCAAATGAGATGCAGCCTCCAGACACCTCGTCGCCTAGGCAGCTCGGTTCCAGGTTTGGAACCAAACAGGCTCTAGGTGTAGGATTTCGTCTGCCTACGGTGCAGATTGCTGCCTGGAAAGCAGCATACAAGCCAGCATGTTCGCTTGGCTTATCGGTCAGCTTTAATCCAGCCAGAACAGTGTTTTTCTCTCACAACAAATCAGCCAGCAGTACTTTCAGCCATCAGCCAGTAGTGCTTTTCAGCCCAAGCGAACAGGGTGTCTAACTAATATATTTCACCTAAAGATTGTGGCCTTATTATTAGTTCAGTGATCAGCATTTGTCGGTGTAAATATTTTTGCGCTACTATAGACTACCAACGCTTCTAGAGAAGATGAGACAAAAAATTGAAAATTGTCATAATAACACATTGAGGTTATTAGCAATACATCAAATAAAATAAGTTCATAGGTGAAACATGATTCAAATTTTATCTATTTTTCATATCTAAAATATGGTATTTTTCGATGTACTTTCAAGCATATAGATATGCTTCAGGTAATGACCAAGTAAGCATAGACATAGACACGGAGCACGCGGTCTACGGGAACAATAGCAGGAATGGGCCCCAACGGCCCAGTGGGCAGGCTGACTCCTACGGCCTACGGATGCTTCAATTCCCCTGTAAAACGAAACGCGTCGTCCATCCCAAATCCTGGAACCCCCGATTTGCAGGTATCGGAATTGAGCATCAAATTCAGCCCGCTATCGGAGTCGGACTCCGCCTGCTGCCCATCAAGAATCACGGAGCCCTCCTCCGGTGCCTCTCTCTCTACACACACGCACGCGCCCCGCCATCAGCAGCGGCCCACCGAAACCGAACCACCCCAGTAATCACGTCACGTCGTCCAGTGTCATAGCGGCATCAGCAAACCGATCGATCAGGCGGCATGTCGTCGTCGCGGTGCGTCGCCGCGCTCGACGCTGCCGCCTCCGCCCGGGCCCCGGAAACAACGTCACCGCCGCCGTCGGCGCCGCCGATGCCGCAACCGTACCAGGCGGACGAGTTCGTCGTCGACCTCGAGCTTGAGCACCAGCATCGTCCCTCCACCGTGCTGCCACCGTCGTCGTCAGGAGTGCACGAGGAGGGCGAGTTCACGGACGTCGAGTTGGGACTGGGACAGCAACAGCAGCGCCGCACCTCCACCGTGGAGCAGCTGCCGCCGCCACCGCTGCTGAAGAGACCGTCTGATAATCTGGCGGATAGCGGCGGCGACGACTGCCTCGCTATACGGAGCCGCTGTGAAGCGATTGTGGCGATCGTCATCGTCGTCATCGTCTTGGGATGATTGGCTTGAGACTCGTGATTCTAGTGGCATTGGCGCGAGGCCCCTGAACATACTCTCTCGGCCTACACACTCGCTTTTCGAAAAACCAAAAGTTTTGAGTTTGATCAAGTATTTATAAAAAATTAATCATAATGCTTAACAAGTATCACTAGATCGACATTGGAACATACTTTTATAATAAATTTATTTAGATATATAAGATATTATTTTCTATATATATACTTGATCAAAGTTAAAAGAAATTTGATTTATCAAGAAGCGATATGTGTTTATTTTAGGAAGGAGAAAGTATGCCTTTACATGACACATGAAAGTTCATGTTGGGAGTCATAGGGAGCGAGAAAGAATAAATATGAAACTAATGGAAAACATATGTATAAGAGCAGGGCTCTTAAAATGGAATGTAAAGTGAATTAGTGCACGCCTATACTGAATGTAAAATGCAAATCTGTTTCTTCGTGCACTTCCTACCTGTACTGGTTGAAGATTTTGTTTAGATCTCTCCAGTTTTTGTCAGTTTTTAAGAATCTGGCTTTTATAAACTGGGTGGGATCCAAAATGGGTTTGATTTGTGCCTCAGGCCTTAGCTAACAACTGCTGCTAGCGCCCAGCTAGTCAGCCTTCTCTCTTGTTTGCAGGAATTCCAATTTGATGATAGTCCGGATGTGAGGCTAATGAAGTTGAGAGGCAAAGCATACACTACCAAGGACGCCTATGAGGCTCTCGACCAAGTGCAGGACACTCCAGACCACCATGGACGGCGCATTTGGGAGACCCGTGTGCCCAACAAAGTCAAGGTGTTTGCTTGGTTGTACTTCAAAGACAGACTCAACACAAGATCTAACCTCCACGCAAAACACATTCTAGAAGATGGAGATTGCCAGAGGTGTGCCAACGCGGTGGAAGACAGACATCACACATTCTTCTGTTGCCCGGCTAGCTCTGAGATTTAGAGAAAGCTTGGTCTTGCCGATGTCGGTTCCCTCTCTGATGAAGACGTCTGGAATGCTAGCACCCCAACAGGCCTAAGTGCCGAGATCTGGCCATTCGTTCTGCTCACTATCCTTTGGCGATTATGGGACTCTAGGAATGGCGAAATTTTCCAGAACGAAGCAGCCCATAGCCGTGTAATCATACCTAGAATCTGTGATGATTTTGTAATTTCGCGCAAACGCCTCAAGCATGATCATGATGTAAACGGTCTCAATGGCTGGCGCACCTATTTCCTTGCTTGTAACTCTGCTACCTCCTCCAACTAGCTGGAGTGTTATTTCAGTTTAATGGAATTTGGTGGGGAAGCCGCCCCCCACCCCCACCCTCCCCCACCCCCCGCGCGTTTTGTTTAAAAAAACTAGGGGGTCCAAACACCCCCACCAGTTTTTGCTCATAATCCAGATTTTAGAAACCAGAGACAAAAACTAGTTTTTAAGAATCCGAAAACTGATCCAAATATGCCTTAAAACGAAGCTCCTATACATGCACCGACACAAACTAGGATAGACGTCAGTGTAAAGATTTATCCAATAGACTAATAGATCTTGACATTCATTAGAAGTGGCACGTATCGACGTGCACGTGATCTACTATTAAGAACAATCAATCCTAGATGTGAGCGTTATTCGTATTAAGTTCAAACTCGAACATGTTCCAACAAAAAAAAATCTAGCCAAAATGCACTTAGTTTGCTGGATGTTGTTGTCCTATATATTGTGAGCATAGTGGAGCGAGCGGTGACAATCAAAACACTAGTTATAAAAAACTTATCGCAGGCCCATTTCATATTTTCACCTCTTTGGTTATTAGTTATTGCGCTGCTTTTTGGAGAGAAAGGAGATGCCACATGGCACAATAAAAAAAATGCCAATCAACCTATAACGGATGATGGATGATGGTTCTACTATCCTTTTTTTGGTATAATGAACTCAAGAAGCTAAGAGAAAGAATAAATATTTTTTTACTTTTTCTTTATGGCAATATTTTGTTGACCAATCTGCAATACCTAGCTATTTCGATAATTTGTAAGAACACATTGAACGTTTTGAATCTGAACTGCAATTGTTGACTTTTCTTAAAAGTTGCAACGTATATTAATGTGCATCTTATTTGTTGCGTTAACCATCAACGTTCATGGGTAGCTGAGGTGTACCTCTAAACCAATTAGGGGCTTGTTTTTTTCTATATACTAAAATAAGATCTGATTGTATGATTTTTCAAATTTGTTTATGTACATGCAATGTATTTATGCGGCCATGCGGGCCAGGTGAATGTTGTGTGTGAGCATCCGCGAATATATTTTGTTTTCTAATTTTCAAACTAAGATCCAAAATCATCAAAAATAAAGATGAAGCCTGAAAAATTTCATGAAATGGGTATTTTGATGAAAAGAGGACCAACAAAAAGAAACATAATACGAGGAAACATCCATCTCAATTTTCATTGGCCAAATCTTCTTAGCCAGCGCCCATCTTAGTCATGGCCCCAAGCATTTCTAGCCCAACTAAAGCCCATGTGAACCCAAAAACGAGTCACTAGTTTTTCAACAATATTTATATCGACTCAATATATGTCCAGCTAGGGCCGTCTTGTCAAGACCTATTCACCTATTGCAGCATGTACATATGTCGCCCCGCTCACTCTGCTTGCGGGACAGACCTATACTCGCCCACGCCGCCCCACTCGCGTCCGCGCCGCGCACGACGCGCTAGGCGCTCACTAGCTTGCTCCCGGACTCATGCCTCCCATCGCGGCCATGCTCCATCCTTCTGCCCCTGCCCCTGCCGAGGTCCGTGTCGCCGACGAGCTCCACACTGACGACCTCCACGGCTTTGAGCTCCGCGTTGACGCATTGATCCAAACAGCAAGTAGATGTCATGCTGAAAGCGTATGTTGCAATAGTATGTTTTAAGTGTTTCAGATGTTTCCGAGGTATGTTGCAATTGTTGTATATCAATGTTGCAAAAGTAGATCGGGATATTGCGCATGTTGTAATGGCTATACACGTATGTTTTCAAGTTTATGTTCCAAATGTTTCATCTGTTTCAGACAAATGTTGCAAGTGTTTTGTCTGGATGTTGCAAAAGTAGAACTAAATGTTGCATATACATGCATGTTGCAAGTATATGTTTCAAGTGTTTTCATGTGTTTCATATGTATGTTTGCAATTGTTTCATCCGGATATTGCATATGTTTGCAATGGTTTTCAAATGTTTCTTAGCCATTTTTGCAAGTTTTCAAAAACTTGTTTCAAGTGTTTCATCTGTCTTTTTTTCTATTTTGCAACTGTTGCATCTGAATATTTTATAAGTAGATCAGATGTTACACACGAGATACGCGTGGGAAGCGGCCGACAACGTGGATGACGTCCGGGACAGCGCGGGACCACTATCGGTGCATTCGCTCGTGAGCCCAACGTATTAGTCTCAAGTTTACTCCCTGTGCGTTAGAGTCAGGACGCTAGCAAAGTCCATTGCGTTTTTCGCTAGCAGCGCGTGTCTTGGTCTCTCTCTTGGGTGGGGCGCAATTATCTCGCTCGAAGGAGGCTTCCGTCTTCGTTTCCTTGTCACCTTGTGGGAGTGGGGAGCAGAGATCGAGCCCGTTCGTAATCCGCCACGTGTCGAAATCGACTAGGAACAAGGCCGGTGCACTCGTGCGTATAAATTCTGTCACGTACGTACGTGCGTTCTCCGCTTCGTAATCCGGCAGCTTGTCGCGATCGGAGTCGTATGACTACGATGCATGTCTTTATCAAATACATATGGCCATCTTAATAATTTATATAATCAGCTAATCTGGCAGGTAGCTGCAGCCATCGACGCGAATTAGAGATCCAGCAATACATATACGCAAATAAATACAGGGTGTTGTTACTCTTCGTCCTTTGGCGAGCGAGATCGATGCCACAACCAGCGGCCACCGTGCCGGCCGCGCAGCAACCGCTGCGGCCGGGAGCAGGAGCACACCAGGAGCTGGGCGAGTTCGTGGACGTCGACCTGGGACAGCAGCAGCCATCGGCGGCGGCGGCGGCAGGCTGCAGCAGCGCCATAGGGCGCTTCTGTGGAGCGATCAGGGACCAGGTCTTGGGCTGCCTCTTCTCGTGTTTGCTGCGGCCTCCGTGCGACGATAGGGACGAGGATTGAGAATTCTATGCTGATGACGAGAATCAGAAGAGGACCAGCCTTAGAGCATGTAGTACAATCGCGGTGTTCTCAGGGCACATATGTATGACTTTGACTAGAAAAAAAAAATCTGTGTCTCTGTCTTTTTTTTTTCCTACTGGTGCTTGTATGTACATATAGTGGATAAAATGCTTACATGTAGTTAAGCAGCTTATTTAAGCACCTATTCTTTCACCTTATTTAAGCACCTATTCGTTTTGAAAGGATTAGGTTTCATGATG
>CM039598.1:16925874-17214245 GCA_022457205.1 Saccharum spontaneum | reverse complement strand
AGTAAACCGTTGTGAAGTTGAATGTGCAAGTTCAACACTGCTTGTCTGCCATGCAGCTACTATTATATTATTAGCACACACACACACGAGAGAGAGAGAGAGAGGGACAGGTGTCTACGCAGAACAAAAGATGCAGTAGCTCCCAATGCAAGAACTTGAACATACTATAGCGTCACGTGGCTGCGTGCACAACAGACTCGCGGCCGCAGAACTGCAGAGAATAAAAGGCACCTAAAGAGATCACCCATCGTCGGCCTCGCCGCGCGCGGCGTCACGGAGGCACTTTCGGTACCGCTCCACATCGTCGGTGACCCATTCTCACCGCGTCCTCGCCGTCCGCGGCGCGGAGGTCGGACGTCGCGCGCGTCCGACGATGCGGGGCAGGCGTACATGCGCAGCTTCAGACAGGCGTACATGGCGAGCACCTCGGGCTCGCGCGGGCAGGCCGCCAACGCGGCCTCACTCAGCGACGGCCCGCGTGTGCGCGCGCGCCTCGTCCCGTGCTGAAACTCGAACGCGGCGTAGTGGCACCAGAAGTCAAGCGTCGCCTACGGCTACGCAGCAGCAGCAGCCCCAGCCGCAGCCACACGCCCGGGCGGCGGCGGTGTCCCCGTAACCCAGCTCCATGCCGGTCCACGCGAGGAAGATGGTTCGCTGGTCGGCGCCGCGGAAGAGGTCGCACGCCTGCTTTATGTGCTTCTTGTCGCGGTCGTCTTCCCAGTAGAGTTTCAGCGCCGCGTGGGAGCAGGCCGACGCCCAGCTGAGCGTGGGTCTTGTCCTTGTCCCACTCCCGCTGCGCCAAGACTCGCGCCTTCCGCTTGGTCGCGGCGTATCGTCGGAGCCTACGAGCATCTCCAACAGTTTTATAAATAGTTTGGGTATGCTTGTTTTTCTAGAAAAACTTAAAAAACCATCTCCATTAGTTTAGTTATAGGTTTGATATCTTTGGAGAATTAGCAAAAGAGCGAGCAATCGGCGTATATATGCGCGTGTCGGGGAGCCGCGCATCCACTTGGTATCGGTCTTTCTCGCGGGGCTCTTCGTTGCTTAGCAGGGCTTTTGATTTTTTGAAATGAAATTTGACAAACTGTTGGAGATGCGATTTTTTTCTCTTCATATTATTTTAGGATTTTTTTTTATAAGTCGACGGGGGAGAGAGTCCCCCACCTGAATTATATTGATAAGCTGCTCTCAAAGCCTAATGTTTGGAGTACATTGTGTCAAAGTTCAAAAAGAATTTTACATTGCGTTAACTATAATAGAACACCAGGCGTCCGCTATGTCTCTATCCTTCTTTGACAAATCTAACCTTCCACAACTGTGCTTCAGACTTTGTATGCTGTCAGAGTTCCTTGTATCGTGGTTCTGTCATTCCTGAAGACAGTATTATTCCTGCGCTTCCAAATATGCCAGCAGCACAAGAGCAGAAAAGTTTGAAAGCTGTTTGGCAGATATATGTGTTGGCGGTTATTTTAGGAATTGAAAAACAACAAGATTTGAGAAAACTAAATTTATCAAATTGTTAGAAATGCTCTGACTAGAACTGGAGGCGGTATAAAGATCGGGGCTGAAAGGAATTAGATGTCATAATTGATAAGTTCTATACGTGTGCTGGCCGCAACCACCGAACAGTTGAGATCCGTGGGGAGCGGACGGACGACGTGCGCGAGGCTTGGGCTGTGCATGCGACGCTGGACGCTAACGATTAATTTATACAGAGGGACTCGGTAGTCGGTACCAGACCGTTATCCGTGCGCTAAACAAGGGGGCAGCTATATCTCCATCCAGGACTCCCACTGACTCGGCTTCCGGTGGATCTCGTCCAATCTAAACATACGGTAAATAGCCACAAGAATAAACATACGGTAAATAGCCACAAAACAAAATAGATCAGTGCATTACCTTTTCTTAATATGCTTAAAATTAATAATTTGAAAATAAACTCTGTCCTAAAAATATGCAATTCTCATCTTTCAGGAGTCAAATAATTTTACATTTTACCAAATCTATACAAAAATATTATCATTTATTTATCTCCACTATAATGGACCAATCAAAATTATACTAGATCCCCAAGAAAAACGCCTCCCGCTGAGAGCCTCTAACTATTGTGCACCCAGAAAAATACACACAGAAATTCATCTCCATTAAAATCAAGGGCTAATAAACATCTCAACCAAATTGGATGACCACGATTGATTGTGTGATCACAGGCTTCTCACCCGGCTTCCCACCCCCACGCCCCTCCGCCTCATCACGTGAGGCTTCAAACTCGCTACACGCCACGCGGTTTCTAAAGGCTCCCCTGCCGATCCGGTGATCCCGCGCGTCGCCCTCTCCTCGTGATTTCTGGTTTCCAAAAAAAAGCTCGCCACCTTGTTTGCGGTTCCCAGAAGGGCGGCAGCTTCACGGGCACCGAGTTCGACGCGGCGAGGAGGTGGGAGTGGCGGTTGAGGCAGCGGAGGAAGTCCTCGCCAAGGTCCTCGCCGATGACCTTGGCGCCTCGCTCGGTCTCGCGTGATAGGACGGTTGCGGTCGGGCCGTGGATCTTTTAGTAGGACTGTAGGAGAGCACGCCGCCATGATCCACCTCCAGGACCCCAGTTCTGGCTGCGTCTGTGATCGCCAGATCCATTTCGTCCGTTGCCAGGTCGCTAAAGGAACGTCCCCGGTCTCTGCCCCGTGCCCCCCGCACTCCGCCCCCATCGCGCCGCAAGGCTGCGCCGCCGCCGCCGCCGCCGCCGTGGGCCAAGCTCGGCGCAGATGAGCCGCCGCCCTAGGAGCGCGAGGGCAGGGCCGCGCGGGGACAGGAGGCCGTGTCGTGCTCTCTCCCCCTCCCTCTGTCGCGACGACTGGCTGGGCTACCGCCGGCGCCCTTCGCCAGGTGCCGATCTCTTCGCCGGCGAAGAGCGCCCACCAGGTATCCTCACCCCCTCATCTCCCCTGCCTGCCGTACGAGACCGAGTTCCTAAACTAACCTCGAGCTATTTGGCTGTTTGATGTCTACTGCAAATCCCTAACTTTTCGCAAAAAGATATCGACTTTAGTAGATCCGCTCCCGGGCTAGATGATTTGACGCCATGTATGTTGTTTCGATTGTTTCAGGATCTGGCCAAGGGCGTGATGGCGGCTGTAGTGAGCTTGCAGCCGGGGATGGAGACTCTCTACATCTGCAGGACTACGAGGACGCGCCTCCGGCCAAAGCCGTAGTGGCCGCGATAGAGAGAATCCAGCCGGCGATGGACAGTCTACATGTGCAGGATTACAAGGACGTGGCTCCGGCCAAGGGCGTGGCCACCGTAGGGAGCTTGCAGCCGGGGGTGGAGAACCTGCAGGCGCAGGATTACAAGGACGCTACCATATATTATGGTGTCTATCCAGATTATGCTATGGAGGTAATGGTTTTGAGCGTTCGGTGCTCGAATTGTCATATCAGCAGATTATTCGAATTCCTTGTTTTTTTATGACAGTCTGCAGCCCATGGTGGCTGGGGGAGTACTCCACATACCTGAGCCATGATGGAGCACAGACACCAACTGCTGTGAGTGATTCTTCTCAGTTTGATATATTGTTCTGGGGACCAACAGTTACAATCTCCTTATTTTCGTTTGTTGCAACTTTTAGAGGTTGTATTTGATCGAATAGGCATACTGGGATACGCCAGGTTCCAAATGGTTCATATGGCCGATCCTTCCCCCACACTGTGCGACTCTGCCCACGGTTGTGATCCTAGCTTCGGTCCCCACTTCTCCATCTCAATTTCTTCGGGAAAAATAAAATGCAAAACTTCCTATCATAAATCTAGGCCAATTCAGAATCTTCATACTCCCATTGTTCCCAGGACTCTCAGGAATTCATATCAATATTGCCTATTAAGCCTGGCACAAGATCTCATTCCTTGAATAAGCACTGTCATACTAATTGAGTGCACATGGAAGATAGTAGAGTGCACGTCCCTCTCTCTGATTGCGACCTGTTAGAGGAGACTTGATGGTGCTCCTGCTCTCTACCTGCTGCACGCTGCTAATGGTGAGTTTGGGAAATATGGAGTGCTATTTGGAGGTTATATCATCTCATCATCTTTTAAGAATATTTCCTCATGTAAAAATTGTGACTTTTATTTCTGCTTTTAATGTTTAGCTCTGGCAGCGCAACAACCTGGATTAAAGATTGATAACTAAAGCAATTTATATTCTATGAGCAAAATAACAGTTTAAATTGACCAGCAATTTTCAGTTGCATGGATATGACCATACATGCTTTTTTTAGAAACAAGGAGGGGTAATCCTGGACGGATTATATGTATATTATATATAAATTTTCAGTTGCATGGATATTGCAAACAGGCATGCCATTACAATTAGCTATCACTGAGAGTTCTTCACTTGTATTTGTTCCATGTATCCCAATGCACCTGTTAGGCTTTGTTAAAACAAGATAGCATTTTAGAGTTAACTCAGTTGAGCCTACACTTTTCAAATACTCCTCTGTTAAAAAATAAATAAATGATTGGGCACTGTTTTTTAGAGACAACAGGAATGATTGGGCACTGTTGCTTCAACCATAGTGCTGCTTAAGGAGCATGGCACTACTTATCCAGAGTGACATTGCTGGTTCTTTTCCTGATCATGAAACATTTTCATATTGGTGTAGTTCTGGTGGGAGGAGGAGCACCAGGGCGCAACATTCACTTGACGACAGTGCTTTCCTGGTCTGTCGCAGAGTAGTTCTGATCACACGGAAGGCAACAATATATGGGATTTGAAGTGCTCTGTATACTGATACTTTGCACATATACATATGAAATATTCTTCTCTGTACATATAGATGTGCTTGTTCTGCTTGAAGGTTTTAGTGGATTATGATATATGGAAGAACCAAGGTTAGAAGCAAGTTCTTTCTGGTTCCCATTTTTTTATTTGATGTTCGAGGTACTATTGTTAAGTAATGCAATACCTTTAGATAAAGATATTCCTGAATGGTGTCTTTTGCAAAATTAAAATAAGGAATCTTTTGCTAATGTATCACATAGTAACATTCATGGTTTTACATTACTTATACAGTTAGTTGATAATAAAGCTGTGGTCCCTTGCATTGTGTGCTGGAAACATGCAATTTGCCTGAAATTCATTGCGAAAGTTACCTTACAAGATACTCAAGTAAAACCTTCATATTTCTTCCTTGTTCATCAGAAGATGTGTGATACAGATAATTATGCGTGTAGAAAATACTTGTTTTTTTATATTACCGTAGCGTTAGCACGGGCAATATACTAGTGATAAAAAATAAGTATTTAGTTTGAGGCATAAATGTTAATACTACTTTCTATAAATTCAATCAAACTTAAGAAATTTTAACTTGATTCAAATCTAGAACGGTGAAAGTATTTCATACACGTTAACGCTGCATTGTTTTTACGTATACTAATTTAAACCTTAAAAATAAATAGAAACATATTTTAATTCTTTGAGCTATAAAGATAAGACACTTCTACGGTTGTTATTTCAGTAGCACCACGTGCTATTCAAAGAAAGAAAAGTAATTAATACTTTTACACTACTATTACAGGAGCAGCAGAAAGTTGTGTTTTTGTGGGACCATAGGAGATCAATAAATTTCGTATCACATTCAAATTACTCCAGGCAGTGTTTCCCTTGCGCTAGGCGATCTTTTTCCTATGCCTGGACCTGAACAGCTTTGCCTGGACCTGGCAGAATCTCAGAGCTCCAACCAAATGAGATGCAGCCTCCAGACACCTCGTCGCCTAGGCAGCTCGGTTCCAGGTTTGGAACCAAACAGGCTCTAGGTGTAGGATTTCGTCTGCCTACGGTGCAGATTGCTGCCTGGAAAGCAGCATACAAGCCAGCATGTTCGCTTGGCTTATCGGTCAGCTTTAATCCAGCCAGAACAGTGTTTTTCTCTCACAACAAATCAGCCAGCAGTACTTTCAGCCATCAGCCAGTAGTGCTTTTCAGCCCAAGCGAACAGGGTGTCTAACTAATATATTTCACCTAAAGATTGTGGCCTTATTATTAGTTCAGTGATCAGCATTTGTCGGTGTAAATATTTTTGCGCTACTATAGACTACCAACGCTTCTAGAGAAGATGAGACAAAAAATTGAAAATTGTCATAATAACACATTGAGGTTATTAGCAATACATCAAATAAAATAAGTTCATAGGTGAAACATGATTCAAATTTTATCTATTTTTCATATCTAAAATATGGTATTTTTCGATGTACTTTCAAGCATATAGATATGCTTCAGGTAATGACCAAGTAAGCATAGACATAGACACGGAGCACGCGGTCTACGGGAACAATAGCAGGAATGGGCCCCAACGGCCCAGTGGGCAGGCTGACTCCTACGGCCTACGGATGCTTCAATTCCCCTGTAAAACGAAACGCGTCGTCCATCCCAAATCCTGGAACCCCCGATTTGCAGGTATCGGAATTGAGCATCAAATTCAGCCCGCTATCGGAGTCGGACTCCGCCTGCTGCCCATCAAGAATCACGGAGCCCTCCTCCGGTGCCTCTCTCTCTACACACACGCACGCGCCCCGCCATCAGCAGCGGCCCACCGAAACCGAACCACCCCAGTAATCACGTCACGTCGTCCAGTGTCATAGCGGCATCAGCAAACCGATCGATCAGGCGGCATGTCGTCGTCGCGGTGCGTCGCCGCGCTCGACGCTGCCGCCTCCGCCCGGGCCCCGGAAACAACGTCACCGCCGCCGTCGGCGCCGCCGATGCCGCAACCGTACCAGGCGGACGAGTTCGTCGTCGACCTCGAGCTTGAGCACCAGCATCGTCCCTCCACCGTGCTGCCACCGTCGTCGTCAGGAGTGCACGAGGAGGGCGAGTTCACGGACGTCGAGTTGGGACTGGGACAGCAACAGCAGCGCCGCACCTCCACCGTGGAGCAGCTGCCGCCGCCACCGCTGCTGAAGAGACCGTCTGATAATCTGGCGGATAGCGGCGGCGACGACTGCCTCGCTATACGGAGCCGCTGTGAAGCGATTGTGGCGATCGTCATCGTCGTCATCGTCTTGGGATGATTGGCTTGAGACTCGTGATTCTAGTGGCATTGGCGCGAGGCCCCTGAACATACTCTCTCGGCCTACACACTCGCTTTTCGAAAAACCAAAAGTTTTGAGTTTGATCAAGTATTTATAAAAAATTAATCATAATGCTTAACAAGTATCACTAGATCGACATTGGAACATACTTTATAATAAATTTATTTAGATATATAAGATATTATTTTCTATATATATACTTGATCAAAGTTAAAAGAAATTTGATTTATCAAGAAGCGATATGTGTTTATTTTAGGAAGGAGAAAGTATGCCTTTACATGACACATGAAAGTTCATGTTGGGAGTCATAGGGAGCGAGAAAGAATAAATATGAAACTAATGGAAAACATATGTATAAGAGCAGGGCTCTTAAAATGGAATGTAAAGTGAATTAGTGCACGCCTATACTGAATGTAAAATGCAAATCTGTTTCTTCGTGCACTTCCTACCTGTACTGGTTGAAGATTTTGTTTAGATCTCTCCAGTTTTTGTCAGTTTTTAAGAATCTGGCTTTTATAAACTGGGTGGGATCCAAAATGGGTTTGATTTGTGCCTCAGGCCTTAGCTAACAACTGCTGCTAGCGCCCAGCTAGTCAGCCTTCTCTCTTGTTTGCAGGAATTCCAATTTGATGATAGTCCGGATGTGAGGCTAATGAAGTTGAGAGGCAAAGCATACACTACCAAGGACGCCTATGAGGCTCTCGACCAAGTGCAGGACACTCCAGACCACCATGGACGGCGCATTTGGGAGACCCGTGTGCCCAACAAAGTCAAGGTGTTTGCTTGGTTGTACTTCAAAGACAGACTCAACACAAGATCTAACCTCCACGCAAAACACATTCTAGAAGATGGAGATTGCCAGAGGTGTGCCAACGCGGTGGAAGACAGACATCACACATTCTTCTGTTGCCCGGCTAGCTCTGAGATTTAGAGAAAGCTTGGTCTTGCCGATGTCGGTTCCCTCTCTGATGAAGACGTCTGGAATGCTAGCACCCCAACAGGCCTAAGTGCCGAGATCTGGCCATTCGTTCTGCTCACTATCCTTTGGCGATTATGGGACTCTAGGAATGGCGAAATTTTCCAGAACGAAGCAGCCCATAGCCGTGTAATCATACCTAGAATCTGTGATGATTTTGTAATTTCGCGCAAACGCCTCAAGCATGATCATGATGTAAACGGTCTCAATGGCTGGCGCACCTATTTCCTTGCTTGTAACTCTGCTACCTCCTCCAACTAGCTGGAGTGTTATTTCAGTTTAATGGAATTTGGTGGGGAAGCCGCCCCCCACCCCCACCCTCCCCCACCCCCCGCGCGTTTTGTTTAAAAAAACTAGGGGGTCCAAACACCCCCACCAGTTTTTGCTCATAATCCAGATTTTAGAAACCAGAGACAAAAACTAGTTTTTAAGAATCCGAAACTGATCCAAATATGCCTTAAAACGAAGCTCCTATACATGCACCGACACAAACTAGGATAGACGTCAGTGTAAAGATTTATCCAATAGACTAATAGATCTTGACATTCATTAGAAGTGGCACGTATCGACGTGCACGTGATCTACTATTAAGAACAATCAATCCTAGATGTGAGCGTTATTCGTATTAAGTTCAAACTCGAACATGTTCCAACAAAAAAAAATCTAGCCAAAATGCACTTAGTTTGCTGGATGTTGTTGTCCTATATATTGTGAGCATAGTGGAGCGAGCGGTGACAATCAAAACACTAGTTATAAAAAACTTATCGCAGGCCCATTTCATATTTTCACCTCTTTGGTTATTAGTTATTGCGCTGCTTTTTGGAGAGAAAGGAGATGCCACATGGCACAATAAAAAAATGCCAATCAACCTATAACGGGATGATGGATGATGGTTCTACTATCCTTTTTTTGGTATAATGAACTCAAGAAGCTAAGAGAAAGAATAAATATTTTTTTACTTTTTCTTTATGGCAATATTTTGTTGACCAATCTGCAATACCTAGCTATTTCGATAATTTGTAAGAACACATTGAACGTTTTGAATCTGAACTGCAATTGTTGACTTTTCTTAAAAGTTGCAACGTATATTAATGTGCATCTTATTTGTTGCGTTAACCATCAACGTTCATGGGTAGCTGAGGTGTACCTCTAAACCAATTAGGGGCTTGTTTTTTTCTATATACTAAAATAAGATCTGATTGTATGATTTTTCAAATTTGTTTATGTACATGCAATGTATTTATGCGGCCATGCGGGCCAGGTGAATGTTGTGTGTGAGCATCCGCGAATATATTTTGTTTTCTAATTTTCAAACTAAGATCCAAAATCATCAAAAATAAAGATGAAGCCTGAAAAATTTCATGAAATGGGTATTTTGATGAAAAGAGGACCAACAAAAAGAAACATAATACGAGGAAACATCCATCTCAATTTTCATTGGCCAAATCTTCTTAGCCAGCGCCCATCTTAGTCATGGCCCCAAGCATTTCTAGCCCAACTAAAGCCCATGTGAACCCAAAAACGAGTCACTAGTTTTTCAACAATATTTATATCGACTCAATATATGTCCAGCTAGGGCCGTCTTGTCAAGACCTATTCACCTATTGCAGCATGTACATATGTCGCCCGCTCACTCTGCTTGCGGGACAGACCTATACTCGCCCACGCCGCCCCACTCGCGTCCGCGCCGCGCACGACGCGCTAGGCGCTCACTAGCTTGCTCCCGGACTCATGCCTCCCATCGCGGCCATGCTCCATCCTTCTGCCCCTGCCCCTGCCGAGGTCCGTGTCGCCGACGAGCTCCACACTGACGACCTCCACGGCTTTGAGCTCCGCGTTGACGCATTGATCCAAACAGCAAGTAGATGTCATGCTGAAAGCGTATGTTGCAATAGTATGTTTTAAGTGTTTCAGATGTTTCCGAGGTATGTTGCAATTGTTGTATATCAATGTTGCAAAAGTAGATCGGGATATTGCGCATGTTGTAATGGCTATACACGTATGTTTTCAAGTTTATGTTCCAAATGTTTCATCTGTTTCAGACAAATGTTGCAAGTGTTTTGTCTGGATGTTGCAAAAGTAGAACTAAATGTTGCATATACATGCATGTTGCAAGTATATGTTTCAAGTGTTTTCATGTGTTTCATATGTATGTTTGCAATTGTTTCATCCGGATATTGCATATGTTTGCAATGGTTTTCAAATGTTTCTTAGCCATTTTTGCAAGTTTTCAAAAACTTGTTTCAAGTGTTTCATCTGTCTTTTTTTCTATTTTGCAACTGTTGCATCTGAATATTTTATAAGTAGATCAGATGTTACACACGAGATACGCGTGGGAAGCGGCCGACAACGTGGATGACGTCCGGGACAGCGCGGGACCACTATCGGTGCATTCGCTCGTGAGCCCAACGTATTAGTCTCAAGTTTACTCCCTGTGCGTTAGAGTCAGGACGCTAGCAAAGTCCATTGCGTTTTTCGCTAGCAGCGCGTGTCTTGGTCTCTCTCTTGGGTGGGGCGCAATTATCTCGCTCGAAGGAGGCTTCCGTCTTCGTTTCCTTGTCACCTTGTGGGAGTGGGGAGCAGAGATCGAGCCCGTTCGTAATCCGCCACGTGTCGAAATCGACTAGGAACAAGGCCGGTGCACTCGTGCGTATAAATTCTGTCACGTACGTACGTGCGTTCTCCGCTTCGTAATCCGGCAGCTTGTCGCGATCGGAGTCGTATGACTACGATGCATGTCTTTATCAAATACATATGGCCATCTTAATAATTTATATAATCAGCTAATCTGGCAGGTAGCTGCAGCCATCGACGCGAATTAGAGATCCAGCAATACATATACGCAAATAAATACAGGGTGTTGTTACTCTTCGTCCTTTGGCGAGCGAGATCGATGCCACAACCAGCGGCCACCGTGCCGGCCGCGCAGCAACCGCTGCGGCCGGGAGCAGGAGCACACCAGGAGCTGGGCGAGTTCGTGGACGTCGACCTGGGACAGCAGCAGCCATCGGCGGCGGCGGCGGCAGGCTGCAGCAGCGCCATAGGGCGCTTCTGTGGAGCGATCAGGGACCAGGTCTTGGGCTGCCTCTTCTCGTGTTTGCTGCGGCCTCCGTGCGACGATAGGGACGAGGATTGAGAATTCTATGCTGATGACGAGAATCAGAAGAGGACCAGCCTTAGAGCATGTAGTACAATCGCGGTGTTCTCAGGGCACATATGTATGACTTTGACTAGAAAAAAAAAATCTGTGTCTCTGTCTTTTTTTTTTCCTACTGGTGCTTGTATGTACATATAGTGGATAAAATGCTTACATGTAGTTAAGCAGCTTATTTAAGCACCTATTCTTTCACCTTATTTAAGCACCTATTCGTTTTGAAAGGATTAGGTTTCATGATGTATTCAGATGATGCAGCAGTCGTATCTCTCTTTTAAGCACTCACGTTACATGCCAGAGTGAAATACTCGTGACTACACTCCTTTTGGTCAACCAGATCGGCAGATCATCACCATCTTCAGCAGGGCCAAGAGCTATACACAATGGGCTGCACCGTACCATGGGAGTGACCAATGTGGCTTGGCATCTAACATCTCAAGCTTCCTGATAAAATGTCTCACCTGTGTGCGCTCTTGCAAACCTGAAGAAGACTAGGCACCGATGCCACCAACACCGATCGCAGGTTCAGATTCTGGAACAAAGAGGTTTGTAGTGTGAACAGACGGTTCAGGACCGTTCAGCAGCGACACAACACACGACGGTAAACTTCGTAGACGAAGAATGTCGCCAGAGGCCCATACGTACCTTTCTGGGCTTTTCTGCTCACTTTGCACACCACCACGGGCCGAAGAAGCTAACCAAGTATGAGTCCAGCCCGCTTTCCAAAACGGACGGGCCGTTGGGCACCGCAAAAGCAGGCCCATTGGTTCAGAGCCCTATAAATTTTGCTTATATATACGAGTGTAAAATATATAAAGGGCTCTGACACAGAAGACGGGACAGACATGCTAAGTATACATAGATTATTATTATTAGGGCTCATTCAATGTGAATTCGTACTAAATAAAACTGGAACAAGGTAAAAGAAATACTTTCTCCACTTCAAGATATAGGTTGTATTAGGATTAAAAGGGGTGCAAAGTTCATAAATTCTAACCAACCATTACTCAAATTTCATATACTCCCTCTATTCCAAATTATAAGTCATTTTGACTGTTTTTGGTACAAATATATGTCTAGATATATAGCAAATTTGATGTACCAAAAAAGTCAAAACGACTTATAATTTGGAACGGAGAGAGTATTGATTATGTTTTGCAACAGTTTGTAATTGATGATGGTCAGAGTACACTTCTCCAAATTTTAATAAGCCTTGTAAAAACAAATGGAGATAGTATGAAATATAATGACAATAATACTTTGCTAAGGGCTACTGTGTCCCAACACCATTCACATATTGTGATTCAAAATAGGATTATATATTTTACGCGTGTATTTTTTTCTCAATGGCTTAACTAAAAGGATCTACAACGGCTCCCCAATAAAACTCCCCCACTAATGGCTCGTTCATTTGATACCAAAATCAAAGATATTTGAGGGGGTTGAGAGAGATTTTGACTTGTAGGGGATTTAATCCCCTCCGGTTTTCTTGGTTTTGGTATCAAACGAAAAGGCACTAGATTGGTAATGGGGCTAACCAAATACATCTTTTTAGATTATTGGATAGATGCTATATCCTAGCCGCCTCTTGACGGCGATGCGCCGTCACCGTTAGGGTCGTCACCCGAGGACTTGTCGGGAGTGGAAGACGTAGATCCTCGCATGCTTCGCATATGAGTCAATGCTCTAGTTCCACCAAAGAAGAGTTCGACCCAATGCTTTATTTATGTCTTAGTGAATCCCGATTCGACATTAAAAGTATATTTATTCTTTTCCAATAAACGAAGACTGTTTTCTATAAATACTGTATATTTGAGACAACACGAGGGTTTGTTGTCAGCACTCAAGCATCCACACACTTGCTTCAATGTCTTTACTGCGAAGTAGCCCTTTAGTCGCTCCCCTTCTCCACCTCCTCACTCTCTCTCCAATATCGCCAGTGATGTGGAAGAAAAATGGTCGGTGAGTGATAGTTGGAATGGGTACAATCTACTGAGGGAAGATGCAACTTCCATTAGTCAAAGAGAGACGACGAAGATGTTGGTGGCCACTAAAAATATAAGAGAGACTAGCAGACCGAAGTCAGAAAAAGCTTCATCTCCCCCAATATTACAATTTTATACGAGGATAAGGTCATAAGGGTAATATTAGGAGTAGATAGTCCAAATTAAAGTGAGGACTTTATTGTTTGTTTGGTTCATGGGACCATAATGGATGAGATACGGCAGTCCTCATTCTAGAAATGTTTGGTCCAGAGTTGAATGGGATGGGAGATATCCCTCTATCTCTAGGGAGCATTTAATTAATATGTTCTTAACTTGAGGGTGCTCCCATCCCCAGAAACGAGGGAAAGGTGAGGGACAAGGTGGAATGAGTGGGCCCCATGAGACACTGTAAGAGCAGCCTCAACGCGGGCTGTTGCTGGCATTAGCCTCAGCTAAAAGCAGCTGTCCACATTGACAGAGAGGAGGCAAAGCTACTTCTCTCACAACGCAAGCCATCTTCTCTTAAAAAAGCAACTTTATTTTCTATCAGAGCCTTTTTCAGTACTCTCCTCTCAGCTCTACGAAAACACGTGATAGGTCATCAAGTCATGAGCCACAACGCATATCACAGCCGACGCTTGAAGCTTTTGTCAGCCCAGGCACTTGTTACCTCTGCAGGCACCTATGCTATTATGTGGAATCACTGTAACACGTGACCTGGAGGCTTACTGTATATGTGCAACATGAGGCTAACATCCACCGTGTTGCGTTGGGGCTGGCATAATAATCCTAGAAAAGAGGCAAAGAGGCTGACAGGTATTTATAGATATATAGTAAAAAGAAAAGTCCAAGTGACTTATAATTTAAAATGAAGGGAGTACAAGACCTACACGTCAGGTTTGCCATTCCAAACCTTTTTGTCCCTAAACGAAACAAAAAAAAAGGACTGTCCTATGCCCTTCAATCAAACACAAAAAAGGGTCGATTTCATCTCTAAAAACTAGATTGGTCCATTCTGTTTCACCGTGTCTCCAGCCTGTTCGTTTCGCTGGATTATTGTGGCTAAAAATACTATTCACTAATTTATTATGAGAGAAAAATACTGCTGGATGACTGCTGATTCCGCTTAACCAGCGAAACGAACAGGTTACTCGACTCTCGACCAAACAATGCCCCTGTATACGACCACGTTAACGTCTGCACAATTGGCGTAACCATTGAGGGAAGGCGTATTTCTTTATCTCCTCCCCTCTCGTATTAAACCTTACCTCAGCAATGGCGGGAACCCCAATTTCAGTCCCCGCACTTCCCGCCTCCCCCTCCCCCTCCCGTCCCCCAATCCGGCGATGAGCTCAGGCGGACGTGGCGGCAAGCGGCGGGGTCCCCCACCCCCCGCTCCCTCCGGGGCGGCGGCGAAGAGGTCCAACCCCAGCCCCGGCACGCCGCAGCCTCCTCCCGCGGCGGGCGCCGCCGCCGCGGAGGAGGAGGACATGATGGACGAGGACGTGTTCCTGGATGAGTCCATCCTGGCGGAGGACGAGGCGGCGCTGCTGATGCTCCAGCGCGACGAGGCCCTCGCGTCCCGCCTCGCGCGGTGGAAGCGCCCCGCACTCCCCGCCGACCTCGCCGCCGGGTGCTCCCGCACCGTCGGTACGTCCCGGCCTCCTTTTCTCTCCCGGCGCTCACCCTCCTGATCCGGGTCTTAATGGATTCAGTGTCCCGAGATGGGTTGGTTGGTGGTCTGGCAGACTGCGTGGGGAGTGAATTGGGGTTTGGATTTGGATTCAGTACTGCTATGGCGGATTGAGAATGATTTGCTATCAACCAACTGTCATTGGATAGGGCTCTCATATTTTTGGTAATGCTGTGTTAGTCAAGTTGCCTTACTGTGGTCTGGGGCCGGCAATTTTTTGTGCAGATATGTGGTTTCTCTTGGGATTTGTAGTGTTCAGGAACTTTGGACCATGGTCCTTTGGTGAAATTTTGGGCAAAAAACGAGCAATTATTATTTTGGACTAGTATATGCGTTTGTATATCAGGTTGACTAGTGAAGTTTATTGTTCGCCATTTTTGGATCCCTGGGTAGTTTTAGGACAGGAAGAAAGGCACCTTTTCAGTGTCTGGTGCGCTTTAAAGCTGTACTGTTTTTCTAATTATGAGTGATGCAACTAGCTGCAATCGATGAATCATACTCCCTCCATTCCAAATTATAAGGCATTCCAAGAATCTTGGAGAGTCAAAGCATCTTAACTTTGACCAAAATTATAGAGAAAATTACAAAAATTTATAACATCAAATAGGTATATTATGAAAATATAATTAATGAAGAATCTAATGATACTTAATTGGTGTCATAAATATTATTATCTTATCATATAAATTTGGTCAAACTTGAGATCCTTTGACTCTCCAAGATTCTTGGAATGCCTTATAATTTGGGATGGAGGGAGTAGATGTGAATTTCCAATCAAGGGTTAAGGGTTTTAACTTTTAAAGATGGGCACTCCCACCTTCCTACTTCCTAGAATTATCTCTAGACCTCTAATTTTTGTCTTGTACAATTTCATAGTCCTAGTTCAAAATTCTGCTTGTATCACCTGCCAATCTGAGATGGATATTATAATCAATCAGGATAGAGAAGATCGTAAAATTACTTAGCAGTTTTCCAAATGTTGGTGTTTCTGAATTAATTTATGAAGTGAACCTATTTTCTATCAAACACACATTTATATTTATATATATTTGTACACTTTTGCACTTATGAGTTATGAGCTTTACAAGTTTGAACTCAGGAGTCAGGACTTGCTTAACAGTCCTCTTGTACATGTTCAATGCTCATTCAGATTCAATGTTTCTTGCTTATTAAATAGATAGTCACCTAGTTTTGTTTTAATTTGAATTTGTATGAACATATATTCAGAATATTTGGCTTCATCTTACATTTGCTACTCTTCTGTTTGTATTGGAATATTGGATATTCTAGCTTTTCAGCAGTTGGAAATAGATTATGTTATTGGTGAGAGCCACAAAGAATTGCTCCCCAACTCATCTGGTTCGGCAGCCATACTCAGGATTTTTGGTGTTACAAGAGAAGGTAATATCTCGAGTCTATTATCTCTCAGTAAAGAATTATTAATGCCATATGGTTTTTGCTGACCTCTGATGCTATCCCTGTAACATTTGTAGGTCACAGCATATGCTGTCAGGTGCATGGATTTGAGCCATATTTCTATATTGGCTGTCCTTCAGGGATGGGTCCTGATGATATATCGCGCTTTCACCAAACACTAGAGGTTTGTACTTACAATCATACCTAACTGAGCTTCTAAGGAAACATAGTACTTTGGCAGTACATAGTTTCCTTATGGTTTGTTCAAACTGTACTACAGGGGAGGATGAAGGAGTCAAATAGAAGCAGCAATGTTCCAAGATTCGTGAAGAGAGTTGAGCTTGTGCAGAAGCAGACAATTATGCATTACCAAACACAGCAATCTCAGCCTTTCCTCAAGATAGTAGTCGCTTTGCCTACCATGGTTGCTAGCTGTCGTGGTTAGTGGCACCCTTAAGACACGATACAACAATTATTGCTAAGTCTTGTAGATTGACCTTACTATCTTTTCTTTATTTAATGGATAACCTACAGAATATTTTTTTTGTTCCATGTCAATGTATTATCATGCAATGTTATGATCTTTACTTTATTCCTCTGATCATCCAAGTTACTAGCCGCTTTTCCCCCCCTCTTTGGTGGCTTAAATGCCATATGTTTGCACATTATAGGTATTCTGGAAAGGGGCATAACAATTGAAGGCCTTGGTTCAAAGAGTTTCCTGACATATGAAAGCAACATTCTTTTTGCCCTTCGATTCATGATTGATTGCAATATTGTTGGTGGCAACTGGATTGAACTTCCTGCTGGGAAATACAGGAAAGCAGCCTGTGTCATGTCCTATTGTCAGCTAGAGCTAGATTGCCTGTATCCTTCTATACTTAATTGAATGCTTCATCTATTTACTAAACTGTAATGTTGTTCAGTTTGTTACGTACCTTGGGGATCTGAGAGCTTAACCTCTCTAGAGAGATGGTGATGAGTATATATAGGGCTAGAGAGCCTCATGGGCCGGGCCATATAGGCCTACAGGCCTACAATATAAGAGTGATTTCACAGTTAACACCCCCCTTCAAACTCAAGGTGGAAGCGGAGGATTGGAAGCATTGAGTTTGATCAAGTGAAGCCGATGCTGCTCTCGAGTTTGTGCTTTAGTAAAAAAATCAGCCAATTGCAACTCTGAAGGCACATACTGGAGAGAAATAGTCTTCTGTTGACAATGAGACCGAGTAAAGAAAGCATCCACACCAATATGCTTTGTAAGTTCATGCTTTACAGGATCATTGGCAATTTGTATGGCCCCTGTATTATCACAAAGAAGAGGTGTGGCAACATCACAAGAAATACCAAAATCAGCCAACAACCATCGAAGCCATATAATCTCTGCAGTAGTAGTAGCAAGGGCTCGAAGTTCGGCTTCCGTACTAGAACGAGATACAGCTGTTTGTTTCTTGGACTTCCATGCAATAGGAGAAGAGCCAAGAAGAATGCAGTATCCCGTGATGGAGCGTCGATCTGTTGGGTCACTCGCCCAAGTAGAGTCCGAGTAAGCATGAAGTTGAAGTGGACTGTCATGTGCATAGAATAAACTCTGAGATGATGTCCCCCGTAAATATCGCAGCACACGAAGTAGATGTCCAAAATGAACAGAAGTTGGGGCACAAACAAACTGACTCAGAATATGGACAGCATGAGCAATGTCAGGCCTGGTGACAGTGAGATAAACAAGGCTGCCCACAATATGTCGGTATCGAGAAGGATCCTGAAGAAGTACTCCATCAGTGGGACGAAGCTGCAAGTGAAGATCCATAGGTGTAGCAGCAGTCCGGTCATCAGTGATGCCTGAACGAGCAATAAGATCATGTATGTACTTAGACTGAGAAAGATGATATCCTTTGGTGGATTGCTTGACCTCAATGCCTAAGAAATAACTGAGAGGACCCAAGTCAGACATCTGAAATTCAGCACTAAGCTGCTGCTTCACATAAGAAATGTGATCCTCATTATCACCCGTAATCAGCATATCATCAACATATAGAAGGAGCAAAGTCCGACCACGCGGTGACAAATGAACAAATAGGGCCGGATCATGATCACTAGGTGAAAAACCAGCAGCTTGTATGACAGATACAAAACGCTCATGCCAAGCACGAGGGGCCTGTTTAAGGCCATATAAAGCGCGACGAAGGCGACAAACATATCCTGGAGGAGCAACAACACCTGGGGGTGGTTGCATATAAACTTCTTCAGTCAAATTACCATGAAGAAAAGCATTCTTGACATCCATTTGAGATATGGGCCAAGAAGAAGCAGCCGCCACTGCAAGTAATGTACGAACCGTCGTCATATGAGCAACAGGTGCAAATGTCTCATCATAATCTAGACCTTGGGTCTGCTGAAAACCTCTGGCAACAAGACGAGCTTTGTATCTTTCTATAGAGCCATCTGACTTGGTCTTAACTTTGAATACCCACTTAGATGTAATAGGTATCACGTGTGATGGCAATGGAACAAGATCCCAAGTGCTTTGACGATCAAGAGCAGCAAGTTCCTCAGACATAGCGAGTTGCCATTCTGGAATACGAGAAGCTTCTTGATAAGTGGATGGCTCATCAACAATAGCATTGACATGAGGAAAACCATACTTGTCTACAGGATGAATAGAGCTACGATCTCGAAGATTATATCGTGGCTCAACCTGTAACTCATCAGAAACAATAGATGACTCATCAATAGTATTATTATTAGAATCAGCAACAACGGGCTCATCAGGACTGGCCGAAGTGGTAGAACTAGAAGGAAGGTGGGTGAGGTTTTTAGGACGACGACTGAAAACACGTGTGATAGGTGGTTTAGAAAAGGAGTGAGGTGGTGGAGGTGTAGTTGTTGCAGGAGGTAAAGGTGGATCAGAAGGTAAAGGTGGTGTGATGAAAATAGGAACAGAAGGTATGGAGGCGTCATTGCCAGATGAAAAAGGGGGAAGACACAAAAAGGAGGTGGACTCTGTAGGAGAATATGAGGGCTTGGTGGATGGGTTATAAAAGAAAGGATGGTCCTCAACAAAATTAACATCACGAGAGATGCGTATGCGACGGGAAGAAGGATCATAGCAGCGATAACCCTTATGCTCAGGGCTATACCCCAGAAAAACACACTCAACAGACTGTGCAGTCAATTTCGTGCGCTCACGAGGAGCAAGCAAAACATAGCATGTGCATCCAAAAACGCGAAGATGGTCATAGTTTGGAGAAGTACCATGAAGTACTTCACCAGGACATCGGTCAGACAACTTGGAGGATGGTTGCCTATTGATGAGATAGACAGCAGTGGAAACAGCTTCACCCCCAAAATGAGAAGGAACAAAAGATGAAATCAAAAGGGTGCGAGCTGTCTCTATGATATGGCGATGTTTTCGTTCAGCAACGCCATTCTGAGCATGAGCACCTGGACAAGAAAGCTGTGCAAGGGTACCTTCAGAGGACAAAAATTGTCGAAAAACAGCAGACAAATATTCACCCCCAGAATCTGAGCGCAGAATTTTAATAGGAGTAGAAAATTGTGTGTGAACCATTCGAACAAAAGACTGATAAATGGAACACAACTGTGAACGATGTTTCATGAAATAAATCCATGTATAGCGAGAATAATCATCAATAAAAATGACATAATATTTGTGGCCACCCTTTGTAGCAAAAGGTGCAGGACCCCATACATCTGAATGAATAAGATCAAAAGGTCTAGCAGAATGAGAAACACTAGAAGAATAAGGAAGTTGTATTTGTTTGCCAAGTTTACAACCCTTACAATGAAAACTAGACTCAATAGATGTATGACCTAAACAACCTTTATTTATCATGGAGGACAAACGAGACCCACAAAGATGACCAAGACGATGATGCCACTTGGCGAAGGAGGCGGAAGACGATGCAGCGGATGAGACATGAGCTGTAGATGCAACAGACGAAGGAAGACGTAGGGTGTCTAGAACATAGAGGCTGGAAGCACCTTTACGGCGATGGCCAGTCCCAATCACTTTCCCGCTGTGACGGTCCTGAATAAAACAAGATGAGTCATCAAAACCAACGAAACAATTCTGGTCGGTGACTTGACCAACCGACAGAAGATTCATAGACAACTGAGGTACAAAAGAAACATTGGGTACAGAAAAATGATTATTGCAAAGTGAACCCTGATGAGTAATATGGCAAGAAGTACCATCAGCTGTCTGAATAGAAGTGCCATCAGTGACCGGCTTGCAGGCAACCAGCTGGGACTGATCAGATGTCACATGAAAGGAAGCTCCATAATCAAGCACCCAGGACGAAGGAGCACTGACAGTCGAGGAAGCAGCCACAGAAACAGTACCACTAGCTGAACCTCTAGGAGTGGAAGAAGTACCACGACCACGAGCAGCACGACGAGCACGAAATTCAGCCAACTTCTCTGGATGCTTAGCAAAACAATTATCTGAACTATGATTAGTCCTGCCACAGTGCTTACAGGGTTCTTTCAATGCACTGGTCCTCTGATGAGAAGCTGCCAACACACTGTGAGGGTTAGGCATAGAAGAAGACAAGGCCTGAAGACGTGTCTCTTCAGCAAGCAATTCAGACAATGCCTTTGCCATGGTCAGAGTAGAAGAAGTATGAAGTAATCTTGTACGAATAGAATCAAACTCTGCCCTGACTCCCATGACAAATTTGTATGTAAGGAACTGCTCAATAAATGAAAGTGCTGTACAGTTCTGAGCTGCTGTACACTGAGGCACCATGGAAACCAAAGAACCCATCAAGCGATCAAAGGCAGAATAATACTCATCAATGGACATATCTCTCTGTTCAATAACATGAAGCTGCTGCATGAGAGTATGTTGAAGAGCGCCACTTTCCTGGACATAGCGATCCTTCAAATAAGACCACATAGGTTTGGCTTGCTTAAACTTGCGCAGACTCATAATCATAGTTTGTTTAACACTGTTAACCATAGCAGCCATGACTTTCCCATCATTGATTTCCCAAGTTTTGACAACAGCAGCATTACTATTATCAGACTTAAGAATTGGCGGATCATCAGTCAAATGAAAATGAAGACCATTACCCCGCAATGCAGTTTCAACAGTAAAAGCCCACTCTAAATAGTTCTGGCCATCCAGTGTGATGTTGATGACAATAGCAGAATGCTGAGACTGAGACTGAGACATGATGAACTCTACTGGACAATAGCAGTAAAAGGCAAAGCAGGGATATCACCACAACGGAGAAGTCCAGGCGTGGGAAGAAGATCAGACTGTTCCTCAGAAGACAGAGAGGAAGCCGTCGGTGAAGATCACGAAGGCCGGTGAAGCCGCACGTCACGCGTCCGGGGAAGTCGCGCCGCGCGTCACGAGTCCAGCCGCCGGTGGCCGCGCGAATCGCGTCCGTGCGTGAAGGACCGCGCGGATCACGGCCGTGCGTGAAGATGAAGGCGTCCAGATGAAGGCGTCCAGCCGCCGGTGAAGCAGTGCGGAGAAGGATGAAGCCGCGCGAATCGCGTCCTGAAGCCGCGCGAATCGCGTCCGTGCGTGAAGGACCGCGCGGAACACGTCCGTGCGGGAAGATGAAGTCGCGCGGTGAAGAACGAGCCCGTCCGCTTCGTCCGACGGGACAAAGAGAGGGGAGCCGCACGACGATGAGCGTCACGAAGACCGCACGACGATGAGCGTCACGAAGAGGAAGAAGCCACGCGACTACGGGCCGCGCGGATCAGAGGAGAATTCCCCAGGGAAAAAAAAATGGATCGTGGGTGAATTAGATTAGTCTAATCCTAACCCTAAACCATTGCTCTGATTCCATGTTACGTACCTTGGGGATCTGAGAGCTTAACCTCTCTAGAGAGATGGTGATGAGTATATATAGGGCTAGAGAGCCTCATGGGCCGGGCCATATAGGCCTACAGGCCTACAATATAAGAGTGATTTCACAGTTAACACAGTTATGTCTATTCTTAACACAACTAACAGATACTCAGATCTGGTAAGCCATGCTGCTGAAGGAGAATATTCTAAGATGGCCCCATTTCGCATATTAAGTTTTGATATTGAATGTGCTGGTCGCAAAGGTCATTTCCCAGAACCAACTCATGATCCTGTTATTCAGGTTGAGTTCATTATTCATGTATCTGATACTTGGTACCATTTAGTTTGAATACAGATCTTTATGTTTACAATTTATTGACTTACCCCTTTGAATTTAAATAGATAGCTAACTTGGTTACACATCAAGGAGAAGGCCAACCTTTTGTACGGAATGTCATGACTCTTAAATCATGCTCTCCCATTGTGGGAGTCGATGTTATGTCATTTGATACAGAGAGAGACATTCTACTTGCATGGAGGGTATGTGCTGCTGTATTTGGAGCTGTCAAATTCAGTTGAACGTGATGCCTTTATATTTTCTGAAAACGAATTTATAGTGCCTTTATCCATGATGTTTTCTTCATGTCCCTGTGTTGGTTTCATTCTCTTTGCCTTTTGTATCTACTTTTTGTATTTGGTTACCTTTTCACTTGCTATATGTGGTTAACATTTTTTTTTGCTAAAACTAAATATCATTGTCCATCAAAAGAAAAAAGTGAAATCACACTTCTTCCTCAAAAGGAGAGAAGTTAAATACAGTTTCTGATTGTAGACAAAGGACTTGACTGAAAGATAATCTGATTGTTATTTGGAAATAATTTGCAGGATTTCATACGTGAAGTGGATCCGGATATCATAATTGGATACAATATTTGCAAATTTGACATGCCCTATCTTATTGAGGTACAATAACGTCTGTAGAGTATTCAGATTCTCAACTTGACAATCAGCCATATTTAGTACAATTTGATTACACATTTGCAGAGGGCTGAGGTTCTCAAGATAGCGGAGTTTCCAATACTTGGCCGAATCAGAAATAGTCGCGTTCGTGTCCGTGATACGACCTTTTCTTCGAGGTCACTTCTTGTACCTCTCTCCTCTATGCATTTAATATATATTACTTTGCCTTTATCATCCAATTGTCTTACTCAATAAAATATTTGTTATATATTCTGTAGTCCCTTTATAGTCACATATTTATACAATTTCCTTTGTGTTTGTCGGGTGGGTTGTGTGTGTGGGGTGGGGGTGCTAGCATATCATTGAAGCACTATGCTGCTTAGTTTTATTGTCTGCTTGCATGTGCATCTCATGTTTTCATTTTTTTTTGCTTTATTTGATTCTAGCGATGCATCTATTATTCTGATTCTGAGTTAGCTGCCATACAAATCTTGTTCATTTGTCTTACAGGAGAAAAGTCGCTTATTTTTTATAAGTTATGGTACCCTATAATGAGCTGTAGTGTGTTCATATTTCATACATTTAATTCACAGTTTCTATGGTTAGTCATATTTCCTGCATCATGATACCACTGTATTTCTGTCTCTTAGCACAAACATGTTTGAAATTTGTGATCCATAGAGAGTTTTAGGCTCCTCTGGATCTACGTCATGTCCAGGGTTTTCACAATCCTCAGTTCCCAACTCTTTACAGTTTACATGTCGCAATTCCTTCCATTTTTGTCACTTATTTAATGAATGTTAATGCTTTGGACTTTCTCGACTTGCAAGTTACAATTGGAAATGAAAGTCATCATGTAAAAATAGAAATGAAAATGAAAGATTTTTCAAGTTGTTTTTACGTAAAAAGAAAATACTGATGAGGTCGTTGTACTTATCCAGGCAATATGGTGTGCGTGAAAGTAAGGATGTTACTATTGAAGGAAGAGTGCAATTTGATCTCCTGCAGGTTGTGATCTACTTTTGCTTGGCAATTAAATCAGTGTTTGCTGTTTTCATGAGATTATTTCATATGTTTCTTTATCTTCACTACCTGGATATGATGCAGGCTATGCAACGGGATTACAAGCTGAGTTCTTATTCATTGAACTCTGTATCGGCACACTTTCTTGGGGAGCAAGTAAGTTCAAACATTTCAAGTGCTCTATGTTGCTTTCAGTCATTGTACTCGTAATCATTTTGATGCCTTTCTGTCTGAAGTATTTTTTGTGTTTGATCAGTGTTAGTTTTGGCTTGGGATAAAAGACTTTGCTGTCTTTCTTATTGTTGCTGTTGGTGGTGTTGACTCTATATTTCTGATTGCATGGCATATCTTCAGTCTTCTAGAAAATTGGTGTTCTTTGCAAAATTACCTATGTAGATGGATTTTTTTGGTATCCATATGATTTTTGCTACTATTTACTAACAATGATTGATTCTAATATTCTTTCCTTCTCTTGAGAACCCTTTCCTTTTCTTTCCTAATTATTGACTTTTTGAGCAGAAGGAAGATGTTCATCATTCAATTATATCTGATCTTCAAAATGGAAACTCAGAGACACGAAGGCGACTTGCAGTTTATTGCTTAAAGGTCAACTAAATACACCTTTTTGTTTTAATTGTTTTTTTTGAGAGAAAATACAGCAGGGGAGGGCCCCACTCTTTGGTTTATTAATCAATAAAATAAAATAAAATGACAACACTGTACAAAAGTAGTTTCACAAAGAAGGAAGCCCGAGGTGGGATAAAGAGCTAATCTAGGGAAGCTAAATACACCCTTTTGTTTTAATTGTTACTGAACTGGTGATGTTTTACAAAGAGTATGTTGGTAAGTTGTGGCCACTTTGTTATTATTGCTGATGGAGCTTTAAAGTGGCGCCCCAGAAGCATTTGGACCAATTTTTCCAAATAAATATTGCTCTACACATCACTTTTAACATTACCAAGTACAATGTCAATGTTTGAGCACCAATTTTGCATTTTGGAAATTTCTCAGCAACACTAGGGCTTTGGAAAATAGTTACAGTATATTTGTGTGTTTTCTTTTCAATTTCCTACTGGCCAGTAGTTTGCCAATAGCTATTTACAAGCTAGCATGAAACAGTGCCATTATTGATTTCACTGTATCAGCTGATTTCTCTCTCACGAGAAAAATGTGTAAGCTGATTTGTAGCATTTTTCTTGGAGCCTACATAAACCATTTTTAACTTTTGCCTTTGTAAAAACAGGATGCTTATCTTCCTCAAAGACTGTTAGATAAATTGATGTATATCTACAACTATGTGGAAATGGCAAGGGTCACTGGTGTTCCCATTTCGTTTCTACTTTCGAGGGGACAAAGTATTAAGGTGAGAACAAGCCAATCATGCTATTGAAAGTATCACATTCTAGTACCCTAAAAATAGTTTCATTTGTACCACAGGTCCTCTCGCAACTACTCAGGAAAGCAAAACAGAAAAACCTTGTTATACCAAATATCAAGGGTCAAGGGTCCGGGCAAGATACATTTGAGGGTGCAACTGTAAGTTTAAGGACATTATCTGCACACTTGTAGCCCATTTGTCATTTCCTGTCCACAGCTATTGCAGTTATTAGGATATTTCTTTTTGTCTATTACAAACTTTTTAGTTTGCTCTGCACACTGAAACTATCTTTGCATTGCTTGCCTTGAAATGAGGGTATAGATATTTGTCATTCCAAGCTAAAAAAAATCTAAATGACTAGTTAAGATATCCACACTTATTGCAAATTTGTTCTTGATGCATTTGGAAGTGAAATACATATGCAGGGTTTTCCACTCTAGAAACATGCTTTTGTGTATGCCAGCAATCTTTCCATCGGGGAAGCAAGAAATTTTCATCAGTTTCCCCACCACCTTCTGAATTGATCATGCAATGAACAATTTAGTTTTATTTCCTTTGTACTATAAGGATTTGCTGTAATCTATGTCCCCTGCAATTTTTTAGGTTTTGGAGGCAAGGGCTGGATTTTATGAGAAGCCCATCGCAACTTTGGACTTTGCTTCTCTGTATCCATCCATCATGATGGCATATAACCTTTGCTACTGTACCTTGGTAATTTTCCTGGTGCTTATATAGCTATAATTATTGCTGCATGCTCTAAAAAGGACCTTTGTTCTCTAAAATGGATGACAAATTACTAGTTTTTATTTAATTTTGAAGGTGCCCCCTGAGGATGCCCGTAAACTCAACTTACCTCCGGAAAGCCTCAATAAAACCCCATCTGGTGAAATATTTGTGAAACCAGAACTACAGAAGGTAATTGCATCCTGTCTTGATAATAGGTGTTCTGGACAGAAGATGTGTTTTCTAACCAAGATTATGAAAACAATATCAGGGTATACTTCCCGAGATCCTTGAAGAATTATTAGCAGCTCGGAAAAGAGCCAAAGCAGATTTAAAGGTATTTTTCTCAATGCATCTGTAAGAAAATTGTACTCCCTCCATTCTAAATTGTAAGTCGTTTTGGCTTTTTTAGACAAATTGTAAGTCCTCTTGGCTTTTCTAGGTACATAGTTTTTTACTATGTGTCTAGAGATAGTGTATATCTAGGTGCATAGCTAGCTATGTACCTAGAAAATCCAAAACGACCTATAATTTAGAACGGAGGCAGTATTAAAGATCTTCCACTTGTGCAAAAGCTAGATATTCATGCAGTTCTAAGTCTTTGTCCCATGTTAAAATCGCCAATTATTTGTTCAGGAAGCAAAGGACCCACTTGAAAGGGCTGTTCTTGATGGTCGTCAACTTGCACTGAAAGTACTTCCATATCTTCACCCTTTATTCCATCAAAACATCGATTCAAATTTGAGCTACTTGAATAATGACATTGTTGAATTGCTTATGTTTCAGATAAGTGCAAACTCAGTTTATGGTTTCACTGGAGCAACTGTTGGTCAGTTACCTTGCTTAGAGATTTCTTCAAGTGTGACCAGCTATGGTAAGCCTTAGTTTCACTTAACATAATTAAGAAATTCATTGTATGGTTTGCTAGTTGCTAGCAATTTCGATGTCGAGTTTCTTGCACTGAAGCATTTTGGTCACACAGGACGACAAATGATTGAGCATACAAAAAAGCTTGTTGAAGATAAATTCACAACAGTAGGAGGTTATGAGCATAATGCAGAGGTAAAGTAGTGTTGCATTGTTCTTATACAAATCCGTTAGATTCCCTGTTAATTTTTTCTGCTTGATCTCACAGAGTTCAAGACTTCAGCTTTTGCCCTTGTACTATGTGATACCTTGTATCTTCATGATTGATCTATGAGTATTGCAGCCCTATGATATCTGATGTTCTAGGGACATCAACTGAAAAGCAACCCAATACATATATAAAAAGTTCAACCCATGCAAACCACCATCTAAAAATTGACACTATACATTGGGCACACGTAAATTTGATTCCATTAGCTAGACATCAGCATAGTGACACTGAATTAGAGCTTCACCGTGCACTCAAGGACCACAGGCATTGCTCAAGATCTTATTCACATGATATCTTGCCCTCCCATGTTCAATTTTTTGGAAGTTTAGGTATTAGCACTGTTATCAGTTTTTCATCAGCAAGCTTTCTTGCTTGCTTATTTTTTGGGTTTGAAGATGCCTTTCACTCATTTTCTGATACTGATACAGCAAATTTGGTGACTTCGCAGGTAATTTACGGGGACACTGATTCTGTGATGGTACAGTTTGGTGTTTCTACTGTTGAAGATGCAATGAAGTTAGGAAGAGAAGCTGCAGATTATATTAGTGGAACCTTTACCAAGGTGAACAGAGAAACACTTACAAACATGAGGCTTTGGAACTGAGTTATACAGCATTTGAGTTGAACATTGGCTTGTCTGTCCTCATTGTAGAATCGTTGTAATTGATACTACATTCATGACCTTTTTGCGATCAAGCTTCAATCATAACCTCACTGAAACTTATTTGGAACAGTGAAACCTGTTATGAGAATGCTCCTTTTTATAAGGGAAAAAAACCTGAACCCTTAAACATCTAACTGCAAGGTTACTGCCTCTTGTAGTAGTTTCTAGCTTTATTAACTCCAATTCTTACCAGGTAAGCTATCTGTTCTAATCTGTCTGTACTTTCCTTCCTATCGCCAAATATAGGAAATTTCAAACAGTGTGATCAAAATAGAGTGAAAAATTTGTCCACACTCCTTTTAGAAGAACAAAACACTACCCATAACTTTTATTGTGTTACAAAGCAACTACCTTTTCTAACTTTAATTTTTGTGATGCCCTAGGTAGTTCCTTGATTTATCTTATAAATGGGCACTACGAGTTATCTGATCTTTTCATGTTATATTCCTGTTGCGCATATTTTTATAACTTAAGTCAACTGACCTGGATGCCAATTTTTCTGAAATGATCTGTAACGTTTCTAGATAAGCTTTCGTTTGCTTTTCATCTAAGTTCCAACTCACATGATGCTTATGATATCTTTCTTGCAGCCCATCAAGCTGGAGTTTGAGAAGGTCTATTTTCCTTACCTTCTGATCAGCAAGAAGAGATATGCTGGTTTGTACTGGACGAACCCTGAGAAATTTGACAAAATGGATGCAAAAGGTATTTATTTTTGTTTTAGCTGTGTAAAATATAAATTATTTTCATTGGGTAGAGCAGACATGTTAACGATTCTTGCTTCCAAATGTCTTGTATTGTTGCGTGCAGGTATTGAAACTGTGAGAAGGGACAACTGTTTATTGGTAAAGAACCTGGTAACTGAGTGCCTTCATAAAATACTGGTGGACCGTGATGTTCCTGGTGCAGTCCAATATGTCAAAAACACCATATCTGATCTATTAATGAATCGTGTCGACTTGTCTCTTCTTGTCATAACAAAGGTGGGCAAATTCAGCTGTCTTAAGATGAATTTTCTATTCTATCTTGCGACTCTTTTGACTGTTTAAGATGCACAGGGTTTGACAAAAACGGGAGAAGATTATGCGGTAAAAGCTGCTCATGTGGAGCTTGCTGAGAGGATGCGAAAGGTATGAACCCTAGATGTTATTACCATATCTATTCAACCCATTCTTAATGATATGGTGTCTTACTGCTGCTGAAAAATCATGGTTTTCTTGAGCAGAGAGATCCAGCTACTGCACCTACTGTTGGTGATCGTGTTCCTTATGTTATAATTAAAGCAGCAAAAGGGGCAAAGGTAAATAAACATTTGCATCATGTGCTACGGTATTATTTTTCATATGGTGGTTGTATGTTTGATACATTTGTCTTTCTGCATTCAGGCATATGAGAAATCAGAAGATCCGATTTATGTTTTGGACAATAATATACCCATTGATCCTCAATACTACCTTGAGAACCAAATTAGCAAGGTTTGTGTCTGATGCTTCACCTGGTATTCAGAGCTTCCCTCTGCTTTCCAAAAAAAATATGTAACTGACCACTTGTCAATCGGCAGCCACTTTTGAGGATCTTTGAGCCAATTCTGAAGAATGCCAGCAAAGAATTGCTTCATGGAAGCCACACCAGATCTGTTTCAATCTCAACTCCTTCAAATAGCGGGATAATGAAATTTGCAAAGAAACAATTAACTTGCCTTGGGTGCAAAGCTGTTATCAGGTGACACAGGCATTACACTGCAGATGCAAAAACCTATGCAACCAGTGTCTATAAACGCCTAACTGTTCTTCCTGCATTTTCTACCTGCAGTGGTGCCAGTCAGACACTTTGCTCGCATTGCAAGGGAAGAGAAGCAGAGTTATACTGCAAAACAGTAGCAAATGGTACGTGCTGTACACTCTGAAATGCATCTACCTTTGGAAGCACTATGCCTCCGAGCTCACCACTGACAGATCAAATTCTGACCAGTTTCTGACCTGGAGATGCTCTTTGGGAGGCTATGGACACAATGCCAGGAGTGCCAAGGATCTCTGCACCAGGACGTTCTCTGCACAAGGTTTGCTGTTTCTCCCTCAATTCAAGTCACGCTCATTACTTCGTTCGAGTCACTAGCTTAAAACTTGCTGTGCTGTCAAATCATTGCAGTCGGGATTGTCCAATTTTCTATCGGCGAAGGAAAGCGCAGAAGGATATGGCCGAAGCTAGACTGCAGCTTGACCGTTGGGACTTCTGAGCTTGTAAATTCTCACACTGGCTGCCTGCATCTGCTGTGGATATATTGCTGCGGAGGGCAGGAAGCTACCGTCGACCGCATCACGATGCATGTCAAGATGAGACTGGACTTTTGCGAGCATCCAGACACACTTGAGCCCGTGTCACGTAGGTAGGCTGGCTCGCCTCGCCAGTACGATTCAGCGGCATGTTTGCTGTTTATATTTTGATGAGTTGTAGTTTAGGTGAGTTGTTAGATTAGATGATAGGAGGTTCGTGTATCCTCTCTGTAGTTGGTGCCGAGAAAGAATGCTTGCTCCTGTGGTGAGTTGCTGCCTTGCTGCTGATGTACAAGGCAGAAGAATTCTGGAGCAGTTAATCTTGTAAGAGCTGGGTGAGATGAGACAATTTGAAGGCCACATGGATTCTCTCTGTCTCAATTCTTGTGCTGATTGTGCAATTTTCGGACTGAGAATGAATTGACTTTTTCGCGATCGTGCCAGCAAGTCTTAACGCTGAGAATCTGAACTGGCGAACCGGCGAGGGGCAGCCATGCCAGAGAACCCACCGCACTGTCCTGGCAAGAAAAAACGATTACATTGCTGTTGGTATTGGACGACCGAGAGCTCGCGTTCAGCGCTAGGAGACGAACGCTAGCAACGACGCGACCCAGCTGTTCCCTTCGTCTACGAATAACTGGGAGCCGAGGCTGTCGCTCGCTGCTAAAACTTGGTACCGATGTGTAGTGTGAAAATGCAGTCATGTGCTGTTCCGAACGGTCGTGAATGCAATGCAGCCCAGCTAGTGAGAATGGAAAGTTTCTGGCTGATTAGTTATGGTACCGTTTAGATGCCAAAAATTTTGCCAAATTTTTCAGATTCTCCGTCACATCGAATTTTTGGACGTATACATGAAGTATTAAATATAGATAAAAAATAAAACTAATTACACAGTTTAGACGAAATGGACGAGACAAATCTTTTAAGCCTAATTAGATCATGATTGGACACTAATTACCGAATAACAACGAAACTGCTACAGTTATATTTCGCCAAAAATTTTGCCAACTCAACGAGGCCTATGTGTTGCGGAGGTAAATTTGTGCTGTAGTTAACTGGGCTGTTGCCGATTGTGCACGTGTTGAATGTGCTTTGTGCTCCAACCAAAAAAGTCTCTATTATATTCAAATAATAAAACCCGTCCCGCCCCCTGCGGTGGGTCCCGCCAATCTCTGACCTTCCGAAGGATTTGGACCGGACCAGAGAATCTTGTGAGAGCTTCGTCAGTCCACACTCCGGCGAGAGCGACAGGCGGCGAGAGCGACCGTCTCCCGTGCACGTCCGGCCGTCCCTCTCTGCCCAGGCGACCAACCACTCCTCCTGTCCTCCAACTTGTGCCGCCCTGCCGACGCGCTGCGCCGCCGATCCAGAACCCCGCCGACCTTACCTTCCGATCCACCCTCCGCGGCCGCGCCATGGCTTTGGGGGCCCTCGGGTGCTGCTCCTCCACCCTCCGCTGCAGCTCCCGCTCAGCCCGCCCCCGCCCCCGCCCCCTCTCCTTCCTCGGAATCAGCTGCTGGGGCTGCCCTTCCTTCTTCTTCTTCCAGCCCTCCGACGGCGGTGCGGGAGGAGGAAGCGGAGGCGACGGCAATGCGGGCAGCGACGATGGGGAAGATACCGAAGCTCATCCCGTGCCCACCAAGGTAAGAGATCGAGAACGAGGCGCACCGCATCGTTCCTCTGTTCCGTGTCCATTTTGGTGCTGGACTGGATGCATAGCTTTGTTCCGTTCCGTTTGTCTTTAGAGTTAGGCCTGCTTTGGATCGTAGGGAAAAAAAAAACAATCCCTGTGAAATTCATTTATGATTCCTGCGAAATGGGGCCTTACAGTTATGCTTGTCGTTTGATTTCGACTTCGATTTAGCATAGGGTAATTTTTCAGCTCAAACCCTGCTGCCCTCCTAAAAAAACCCTGTTCTCAGACCCTCCCCCTTTTAGCCTTGTTATTACGACGTCTTTTTTTGGCTTGTTGCCCTTTTTTTGTTTTTTTTATCAAACAGGATTGTTGCCCTTTTTGTTGCTGCACAGGGGGCTAAGAGTGAAGTGGGAGCTGAGCGAATCCATTGCAATGACAACAAGAATGATGACATTGAGCAAATTAAGCTTGGTTTGACAACAATACAGCATTACCTTGCTTCCATTGACAAGCACCTGAAAACAATAGTGGACTTCCATGTTCTCATCGATAATCGCCTGACAACAATGATGGGGATTTCCGGATTCGCATCGCCACTAGCCACTAGACAGGGCCCTAGTACAGCAGCTGTGGTGAGAAACTTATGTGGTTTTGTCTCTCAACCTCTCCCGTTTTTCTACTTTTGATTTTACAGTGATGACATCAACTTGTTCATGCCTCCAATCAGGTGACTGGTACTCCAGCAAACGAAGAAGCTGTGAAAAGGATGAAGGTAATTTACCCCCAGTATCCTTCCCCGCCTACCATTCAATGGTACCTAAAACATTTCTTTTCTATGCAGTGAAAAGAGGCACACTCTTTTGCCAATTTTGTTTTTAAAAAATGAGAGAACACACCTAAACAATTAAAACGCTGTCAGAATGTCAGATATCTTAGTAATTGATGTCATGCAAATCTTTCTTGAATTCACTAAACCTCTTGTTGGTTTTTTCTTCAGTTTGTTCATAGTTCATAAGTACAGTAAACACACAGACGCTTGAATCATGAATATGTCAATGCTTGTTCATCTCACTTCATTATTTCAAATCAGGGTTTGCTAGGTTCCATGTGCTCTATTGCAGATAAGCTGCCTATGTTCTGTGGTCCTGTCCTCTTATGGTTACTGTCAAACTCAAGACAGAACTCTGACAACCCCTGGATGCAAGTCATTATCCCAGGAAGTCTCATGATGTGCTTCATCAGCTTTATTCTGTTGGCTTTCTCTTCAAAATTCAAGGAGAGGGAGTCAATTGATGGTGTTCTATTTAAAATCTCTATATGGCTGCTGCTTCCAGTATTCTTGGCCCTTTGGCCTGGATTATGTATGATTCTGCATCTTTCTACGCATACATCCAAATTTATTCTGTGGCCTCTTGGAGCTTTATGCTCGATCCTATCAGTGTCCTTTTGGTTTTTGAGCTTTTACAAGGAGCATCAAAAGGTAAAATGGCTTTGTTAATAGTAACAGTTGAATTCACGTTTAAGTAGCGATGAGAAATGAAATACATGTGTTTTGTTTTGTTTGTTTGTTTCCTTTCAGATTCTGGAAGAACTGAAGGGAGGTTGTGTGCCAGAAAATGCTGTGTTACCTGAGGATCCTGAATCCGAGGCTGCCTTGGCCCAAGGTTTACACCGGGTAAAGCATCGTACTTTCATTTTTATATTCTGGATTATTTGAAATTATACTAGAAAGCAGGATATTTGCAGAAGTGGACCAACAAACGACAGTTTAGGTTGATTTCTTGAGTTGTCATGGTTGTTAGTTTCTGCCTATTTATCATTCTCGTTGAGATTCTGTAGGTGCATACAATTTTGCTTGCCCACTGTTTTTAGTGTTTACAATGTTGGATGCAAGGGAAGGGACTTCGTGGTGGGTTTGTTGACACTGCTGTTTCGTGACTGCAGGATAATTCATATACTGTGCAAATCCCTGGCCCATCAATCATACCGGCATATGCAGTGTCCAAGTGAGATGTGGAGGTTCACCCTACCGAGGAGCGTCTTGAGGGAACTGGGGAGCTAATAGTTAATACAATTTTGCCCCAATGAAAGCAACTAAGTTTCTTAGTACTGTACCTTAACTTATACTGTATTATGGTTACGCATTCATATGCCACGTGAATGGTGGATCTTACACACACACACACACACACGGATCTTACACACACACACAGAGAGAGAGAGAGAGAGAGGCAGCATGGTGGAGTTGATAGGAGAGGTGGGATGTGAAGTTGCTGTACTTAATATGATCATGATCAGGACCTGGTTTAGTGATCTTTGAGTTGTTTGTTTGCTGCCTGGTATATTCCACTGATAAATTTCTGAGTTCCTGGTGAGTTTGTTGTGTGTTCATGTCCTGTGTGTATCAATAGTCATGTGGTACCTATTTCTAGCCTTGTGGTGAAATTGAGTTACCCAGTGGGCCAGTGTGCTCGCATCATGCATGCTTCTCTCCCCAGAGGCACGAGCAATATTTGAGCATGACGATGGTGAACTTGTGAGTGCTCATGTGTAGTGCAAAGCTTCCCAGTGGGAGGCATAAATTGTCCTGTTTTGTGGTATTGCTGCACTAGGCATATCAGGAGGCTCTGATCCATCATCTAATATGACTATAAGCTCTGTACATTGCCAGGAGTATCGTAGATCTAATCTAACAGTCCATTTATTTTGGTAATTTTGTTATTATCTCAGTGTCGGAGAAGTTTACCACAACTATACTTTGGCATCTTAGCTAGGGTCGCTAACTGTTAGTCCTTCAAGCCCCTCCCTGTCTGGTTGAAGGCGCCACCTGATCGGCTGCACTGAACAACGATGTAGCTGCTTGTTATCTACAGTAAAAGCAGTCTGCAGCACATCCGCAGTCTGCAGCAGCAGCAGCGGCTCTTTTTTTTACAACAAACAACTTTATTATCAACAACAAAGAGTTGTTAGGAGCCTTACAGAGTTCAACGCTACAGATTGTAGTCAGGCTGGGCATATTTACACCGAAAACCGAGAACCGAACCGCACCGAACCAAACCGAAATTTTGGTTTTTTTGGTCTTCGGTTTCGGTTTTAGTTTTAACATCTGTAAACTTAGGTGTTCGGCTTCGGTTTCGGTTTCCGGGTGTAACACAACCGAAACACCGAGCAACCGAACATTCAGCAGCAGTGAAAGGCGAAAGGCTAAAACCATCGAACACAGCAACAAAAACCAACGAACGCGGCAGGTGGCAGCCCAGCCCAGTAAGGCCCACCATACTCTTAAGTTTCCAACTAGTATAGCCCAGCCCCCAGTTGGCCAGGTACCGCACGCAACCACGCACCAGCACCACTCGTTGTCAACCTTATCCCGATATTGGAGCCTCGGAGGCGGCACTTCGTAGCGGCGGCGGCGTGACGCCAGATTGGGATGGAGGTCGGAGTCCTGTCGGTCTCCCGCTCCAGCGGCCGCACCGCAGTTGCATCTCCAGGCCACAGCGGGCCAGCGGCGGCGGCGAGGCGCTACCGCGGACCCCGGATAAGCCGACGGGCGGATGGCGGACGACCGCGGCCGCGGACACCGGATGTGCTCGACAGGGCGGCAAGACAGCGGCAGAGCGTCGTGAGCGCGGCAACGTAGCGTGGCAGCCGTGGACTTCGGACAGGGATGGGCGGATGGCGGCGAAGTGCCCTCGTCAAGCTCTCCGGCCGTGGACTTCCATCGGTTTGCTCAGTTAAAAACCGAAGAACCGAATGACAAACCGAAACCGATATTGTCGGTTTTTGATTCCCTTACCAACCGATCGGTTCTAAGTTTTTGAAAACCGAAGTTTCAGCGAACCGAATAAACCGAACTGAATTATCGGTTAAAACCGATTGCCTAGGCTGAGATTGTAGTGCCTCCCGGAGAGGGCACTGAACATGAGCTGCATTAGAGCAGGTACAAATAATGCCTGATGATGGAGGTGGTTGAGATTCTAGGAGAGCTTGCCTAGCTAATACATCAGCCGTCTGGTTGTTAGCTCTCTTGGATTCTGAGGATTCTCACATCTCTTTGACCTGTGAAGTTTGAGTGAAGTATTTGATTATCGGCTCTTTGAGAATGATTCCTGGGAATGTTTCATTTTGGATGCCACATCAGAAGGGCAGTTGAGTCACGTCCTCCCCAAGGGTGGGCACGTCTCTCCTAAGGATGGGCTGCTGACTGCCGAGGTTTGCCGCAAGCCCGCAATGTCAATCTTGTGTCGTTGAGACCTGAATGCGGGCAGGTCCGTTGTAGTGGATGGAGCATTGGCCTGCGTGTCCACTAACTTTGGCTTTGGTTAGCGCTCTGTCTGCGTTGAGATGGTCGGACATTATTTTTTCTCGTTGCAATGCATCCTAGTGGTGGAAAAACACGGTCAATATAAATTGCCGTGATTTAGTTTTTGTGTGGAAGCGGTGTGAAGAAGCATGGCCTCAAAAAGATGTAGGAAGTCGTGCCATTTGATTATAACTTACTTTAGTCATGCACAGCTTAAAAGTTGCAGGAGACATGATCCGTACCGATAGCTAGAGTGAGCCTGTGACGGCAAAGCGTGGATAAGAGCAAGGCCAATAGAAACGCTAACTGTGGGGCTTCAAGCAGTGTGCGGAGAGTATAAGCCATCACGTATACTAGGCAGGCTAAGAGCAAGTACAATAATGGATTTATAGCTAAGCTAGTCAGTATTTTTACTGATGTGGAGGATAGAGAAGAAGAGAGAGAAGAGAGTTTGGCTCTCATGCAAGCAACAAGCTGGACATGGAAGCATAGACATATGTGAGTCCAAACAAAAATGTATGTAAGGAGAAATAAGAAAGAGAAAGTAAGATATGATACCACATAATAATAAAAAACTTTTTTATAGCCAAATATAAGATAACTATTGTATAGCTTGGCTCTTATGACTTAACTTATAGCCAATTACTTGGCTCTATTATTAACCATGCTCTAAGAGGATAGCTATAAAGAAAATTTAGACATTTAATACTAGCAAGCAAGGAAGAAAGAGCCTTCTTTTGGCCTTCCCATGGCTACATGTAGGCTACATACAAGTTGTTTGTCTCGTTACGCGCGCTGCGCCGTGTGGTAAGGCAAGCGCCTGCTTCACCCGCCACATAGGATTTTGATGGTATGGATCACCTTTATAGCCTGCTGAGTAAGATTTACTATACTTTCTCTAACCTCTTGATCAACCAAAGCTCAATGGGCCACATTTGGTTTGGTACGCAACTACCAAGTTACGAAAAAGTCCATTTTACCTCTCTAAATTATCTTCAAAGTTTAGTTTTCCTCTCTGAACTCCAAAACCGAGTAAACCACCTCCCTTAACTATTAAAACTGTTCATTTTACCTCTCTGATCTGGTTACAGGTGATTTTCAAAGGCAATTTTGTCTTTTTTATTTATTTCGGCTGAATTTTTGAAAAATTATAGTAAATCACAGAAAAATTATAAAATGGAAAATTCAATTTTCTTAGACTCCACATGAGTAAATCTACATAGTGAATATATAATATGGTATACATGAGTAAAAACTGTTTTTGCCAAATTACTCCCAAAATCATGTAGTAACTTGAAAATTTCCCAAAGTATGAAATCTTCAGAATTTCAAGCTCTACAAGTTTCATGTTGAAAACTTTTTCAAATTAGAACTGGATTTTGAAATTTGAATTTAAAATAAAAAGGGGACACTTTTTTAGAATTTGGTAATTTAGAAATTACTTTAAATGTTATATTAAAACTTCAAAAACTCCAAACACCAAAGTTGTACATCTCGCCAAAACCTACAACTTTGCTATTCAAATTCTGCCTCTATTTTGAAATTTGAGTTTGGGGATGAAAAGGGGTCGAATTTGGAATTTGCTTCTTTTCAAAATTGCTCCACATTTTACACTAAAACTTTGAAAACTCAAAACACCAAAGTTGTAGCCCTTGAAAAGATCTACAAACTTGGTTTTAAACTTTTTCCCAAATTTCGCTTAGATTTTGAATTATTTCAAAAAGGGAAAAATCAGGGTTTTGAATTTAGGGTTTTCGGAAGAATTTCAAATTGAAACTTGTTGCTATTTTAATTGGTGATTATTAGTGATCAAACCATCATCCAAGGGCATCATTTAGTCAATCATCACATGTTTGACCAAATGCCACTCTTGGTTGACCAAGTTGACTTTTGAAAATCCTTTAATAATTCCCCAAATGTGAATTCAAATTCGAATCGGAAAACTCGCGACAAGTTTTGGATTCCAAATTCAAACTCAAACTTGAAGCTTCATTTTACGTGTTGGACTTGGGTTCATACCCTACACTTGGCACTAGTGTATAACACAGTCATACACCTCAAATCACGCAGGGCATAAACTAAGTATTTGCAGTGACATTCGAAATTAGGGTTTTCGATTCGAGTCACACCACTCAGAAGCACATCCAAACTCGTTTTAGTTAATGCATAACGTAGTTGACCTAACCATGGATGCTTTGCGGTGCAATATGATGACATGGTAGATTTTTAGTCTCCATAATACCAGAGGTGTTACAACCATGCCTGTATGCTTCTTTCTGTACGCCGACGTGGGAGCGTCTGCGTGGACGTTTGTGTATGTACATAAATTAAATTATAGCTTTTAAATTTAATACAAAGGATAAAACACAAATATATATAACAAAGCTCTCATTTTCTACAAAAATTTGTTTGCTTTTGTTACAACGCACTGACATATTTTGCTAGTAATAATAATAAAGAGGCAAAATTTCAGGCTTTTTTTTTGTTTATCCATTTTTTTTCTTCCGCCTCTCCCCTGACTACCGATAGTCGAAGGTTTCTTACATCTAGACTTATATGACCCTAGATAGTTAGGATAAATAGATCTCTCCGACACTGAATAAATTGAATAGCAATAGGAATCCTAATTTAAGTAGAAAATGACAAAACCACAGACCAAATAGGCAAATACATCTTCCAGATATGGAAATCAAGGCAAACAAGGAAAGGAGAATTTTGTAGAAATTCCAGCTCAAATAAAAAAAAGAATTACGAATCGAATAAAAAAAAAGGAGCGTAAGATTTTTCTTTGGATTTGTCTCTATTTTTTTATATAATAAGAAGTCGCATATGCTCTGCTCGACGAATCAATGTCCCGGCAGCGTGCGAGCCGGCCACTGATTTGCGACTTGCGTGGGGCGGCTGATGGGGGCGGAGGCCCTAACTGATGGACGCGCACCGCCTGGACCGCGTCATGCACCCTGGCCTGACGGCCCAGTACTCCGCGCACATGTCTACTGCCGTGGCGCACCAGTGCGTCGCCCTCAACGTCAAGGGTCTGGGCAGATGGCCATATGGACAAGAGAGCGGGAGCATACAAGTGGGCCCCACCACGTGAGGACCAGTGGGCCCGACCACGTCAGGACCTTTGCCCCCTGTTCGGCTGAGCTTATCAGCACGGCTTATCAGCCGTGGAACAGTGTTTTTCTCTCACAGCAAATCAGCCACAGCCGGCTTATAAGCCAAAAAAACAGCCTGCCGAACAGGGCCTTGATGTGCACACGGCACCGTTGCTGAGAGCATCTCCAAGAGTTTGGCAATTTTCATTTGGCAAATCTTGTGTTTTGCCAAGTTGTAAAAAGATATGCCAAGTAAAAAAACAGTCTCTCTCCAAGAGTTTGGTATAATTCACTTGCCAAACCCAGATCTAACTTACATCAGGAACCCTGAGGGAGAAACAAAATTATGTTTATACCCTTCCACCTCTTAAAAACTTACATCAGGAACCCTGAGAGAGAAACAAAATTATTTTTGTGCCCTTCCACCTCTCTCGTACATACGGATGCCAAGTCCGCTCCGCGCGCGCATATTTGCGCGTGCGAGGCCGGTGGATGGCAAGTTGCCAAGAATGCCAACCTCATTTGCCAAGCTGTTGGAACCCAAATTTTCTCATTTTGCCAAAATTAAAAGGATGCCAATCTCATTTGGCAAACTCTTGGAGATGCTCTGATGAACGTCAATTTTTTTTACTACAAAGAAAAGGTAAAGCAGGTCTTTCAGAAGAAAAAAGGAAAATAAATTGCTCACTCAAATAACGCTACCCTTTAGTTAAACTGTAGCTATTGTTGTTAATATGATTTGTAATAGGTTGTTAATCGCTACCCTTTTGTTATTGAGACTGTAGCTATTGTTGTTAAATATATGATTTGTAATAGGTTGTTAACCTCATGAATGCAAACTTAAATTAGCGAAAGTTTAGGTTCTGCATTGATTTGTAAAAGTGCTAAACATGTGAGTTTGTTCATTGGGCTTAGGTATGCAAGGATCTTTTTCTGATGCAGAAGTATGGGGTATATTTGGTTTTTTTTTATTGAGGCGAAGTATAGGGTATATATTTGGTAGCATGCCATATTAAAGAGTGATTATTTTAATCCTCACATGCTTGTCCTTTACTCTTTTTTTAGTACTTTTGTCCTGTACTCCATCAGAGACAACTCAGTCAGTTTTACTAAAAATAGTAGTATATGATTAATTAGAGATAGAAGTCCTAATTAGTTTACTGTTCCATCCATGACCCAAAATTATGAACCATGTTTATAGGAGTAAGAATAGCATGTGTCCGGTCACAACAAAAAATCCAATTCCAAATCATATTAGAATAGATGATGTAACATATACGTTCTCCATTGTCCTCTTTTTCAATCATAGCAAGTGTGGCGACTCTAAGGAAACCTCACGCTATCAGAGTTTAACCTGGCCAGAGTTACTTAAATATGAAAAACAGTTGGGTCATGCCAGGCCATCAGTCGATAAATTCAAGGTAAATTTGAATTAATCAGAAATTTTAACTCTATAATATTAGGTATAGATATAGATATTGCATTTTAATGATTGACTTTCTAACATTAATTAATTTTGTAAGTTTGGACAGGTAATATATACTATAGAATTTTAAAAGAATACTTCCGTTGCAATGCACGAGTATTTTTTCTAGTATAATAATAAAGAGGCAAAATTTCTGGTATAATTTTTTTTCGTTCAACCCTGATCTATTCGTATTCGGATTCGGGTGTATTGGCCCGGTCTCAGCTTAATCGCGAGTCCGCGTCGGACACAGGTCCTGCTTTTGAAAAGAAAACGTGTCTGCTATCTCCAACAAAATGATTATTTAATCCCATCTACACTATACGGATCCAAGGCAAAATTGCGTGCGCTGGAGACCATCCGCTGTGCACGATTCTCGTGAAGCAGAAGCTCATTTAAAATCAAGTTGGTGATTTTGCTAGACGCACACAAGAAACTACCAAGAGTTGAGTGGCTATTTGCTGAACATACATGAAAGTGTACCAGGAGGTTGGAGAATTATTGTTTCGAGTATACGACGTTTCATTCAGGTACTGTATTTTTTTTTTTGGTATTTTGCTTCTTTTTCAACTTCTCTTATTATGGGGAAATGGTCTCTAGGCTATTACTGCTTAATCGAATGGAAAATAATAATTTCCGTGCATCATTGTTCGAAGAAAAGACTAACAACACCAATCCAGGTAAAAAAATGAAACATCCTTTTATTAAATTTTATTGGGTGCATTATGTATATTTTTAATACTGATATCAGTAGGACACGGATGTAACAATACCTACCAATTACTAAAGAGACAAAATTTCTGTCATTTTTAAATTTTCGTCAGGCCTAAACACGTATTGTGTTTGTGTCTATCTTTTTTCAATTTCTCTATTTGTTCCTTCTCCCGCTACTTTCTCTTTTTTACTAGAAACAGTGGCGCGGCAAAGCCTATATGGAGGAGCAGGCCCGATACACCGATGATGTTCACGGCATATGGGGATCGGGTGGAGGGAGTAATTTGTGTGACTTAAGTATTCAGTTCAGTTCGTTGCAGAAGCTAAATATGCAATTGATTATTTAAAAAAAATCGTTTGTAGACCAAACGTCTATTAGAGCATTGGGTAAGAACCGGTGTTTTATCTTACCTGTAACGTTGCTAAAGGAGCAGAAGCTCAATTTTTTTTTTTATCACAAAACAGATCACCTGAATAGTAAGATACTTTGGAATACAAGGTACAATGTTGACCTAAAGCTTTTCCTGAAAATTTTATAAATGGAACTTCACAACAGCTTCATTTGCAACTTTTGAGTATACGAAAGCTATACCAATAACATCTGCTAAATATCCCGTAGAGTTATAGAAATAAGCACATCAGACCTGGGTATCATAAATTTCTCATTGATAAAATAGTTCGTTTTATTTATTGCATCTTACCGTACATACTAAATATCATTGTTTGTTTAAGGGGGTTTTTTCCTTTTATTTTCTATTGAAAAATGAAGAAATAAATAATAATTAAAAAGGAAATTAAAAAAAGGAAAGTGTCCTGACCGTACTGGGCCACTCAAGGCACATTGGGCCGAGCGAGCCAGCCGGCCAGGGACTCACCTGGTCTGCTTCACGCAGCCGACCGAGTCCTTCTGGACGGAGTCGCACGGAAGGCAGCAAACGGCGGACGCCCCTGGCGGCGGCGGCGGTCAACGCCCGCCCGCCCTAGGCGCACGTCCAGCCGGAGGACGCGGCCGTCCGCGCGATGCCGCAAGGCTCCTCCACGCCTTCAAAGGGATGCGCCTCCTTTTACTTCTCTCCCGATCTGAAACACCTGTTCTTCTAGCTCACACCTCTGAAATCCGCAACAAAAATCGACGCGTTCTCTTGGGGCTCAGGCCTCTGGTCGTGCGGTGGTGCCGGCTCTTCTTGCTGGCACCCGGCGCGACAGCTTGGGTCCCTGGTGTGATCGGTGCCTGTGAGTGGTGGTGGTGTGCATTCGCGTACCTACGTGGGTGCATTCGCGTACCAGCGTGGCGGCACAGTGGCCCTGGCCCTCGGCCACCGGCGCGGCTGCTCCTTGGTGCGGGATGCAGCCACCTCCACGGCCCGTGCGCGGCCAGCCCTGGGCTCATGCGACTCCGCCAGCGTGGGCTCGGTGGGACCTCGGCGCATGGGGACTCCACCCACGCGGTGGCGCGCAGGCCTCCAGGCGCTGGCTCGATGGTCGTGGGCGTAGCCACAGTGGACCCTCGGCGCCGCGTCGAATGGACGGCTAGATGAGGCGCTACCTGAGATCTAACGGGGGAGAAAAAGGAGGCGACGTGGCCCAATCTCTGCTCGGAAATTGTCCGTAGGTTTCGTCTTACAGAGCCAGAGATAGAGATTTTTCTCCCGCGTGTAGGTTGTGTTCCGTTGGGTCTCAGGGAAAGTGTTGGCCCCGCCCCCTGGTGATGTCCTGTCTCCCGTGCCCTTTGCGTGTTTTTATTTTTTTATTTATACTTCCTAATGAAGCAACTCTACTTTTCCTTATAAAGATAAAAATTTAGGCTGTGTTTAGTTGAGAAAAATAGGGTAAAAAATTACTGTAGCACTTTTTGTTGTTACTCAAAAGATTCATCTCGAACTTTACAGACAAATTATGCAATTAGTTATTTTTTTTACCTACATTTAATGCTCCATGCATGCGTTTAAAGATTCAATGTGATGGGTGGAAGAGGAAATATTTTAGGTTTGCATGGGAAGTAAACAGGGCCTTATAATAAATATAAAGTATTACGAGTCGTTGAAACTTTTGATCTTTTTTTTACGTATAACTAGTTAACATGCACGTACAACACGCACGTGCCTAGAAAAAAATTGTTGTTTTTGTTGTCATTTTCTAGCTTGTTTGTAGTTATCAAGTATTTTCAAGTTTATTTGAAACCAATATTTGTTATTTTCTAGCTTGTTTGTAGTTATCATCTTATCCTAGTATTTTCAAGTTTATTTGAAACCAACATTTTTTCCATTATTTGGAACTATGTTGAAGTGCTAGTGGACCGTTATCTAGCTTGGATGCGTGGTAGATTGAATATTTAATTCTATACATATATATTAAATATTGAAAAGATAAATACATATGAGAAAATGCTATGGACCGAATCGGACCGGTTCATAAAGACAGGCTGGTTGGAGTAATTACTATAATTACTCCTTCATTTCACCCCTAACTTGGCGACTATTTGCACAAATGTAAAGTTCGTTAATTTTGAAAATATCATTAAATTGACTAACCTTTTAGGAGAAGAGGTTTTCTTGCCATTGAGTGCACTTTGTGTCTTAAAACCTCATCAGATTATCTGATCCATCAAGGTGTAATTGTAATCAGCATCGATGGGATATCATTCAAGTAAAAAAAAGAGCGGTGCTCAAAATAACATTGAAAAGGCAGTAGAGATTTCACATCTATTTCGTTTTACCTGATGCATCATAAAATCGTCAATTAACAGTAATGGTTCCAACCACGGGTCCTTGCAAGTGTAAAAGGTTAAAAAGATTAATCTCACAAAGTTCTAAAACAAGTTAGCAAAAACCACCGTTCCAGTAATGATCCACCTTAGCTCACCTTCTTTTTGTTACAAGAGGTAGTCCTCCTATCTCGTTCATTTTTTAATAAAAACAACAAGTTAGCAAAAAAATCACTTCAGAATGCGTGCTGATATACCTTTCCACCAATGAGAAATTAACAAACTAATCCAGAAGGTGACTCTAGAATCAGATAAATTGAGTTGCGTGGAATATGAATAATTGAATAATTACAGATATGACAAGAAGCTTACATTGTAATATCAGGCAGCAATGATTTTCTTCTTTTGGGAGACAAAAAAGGAAAAAGCATGTTTTCATTGAACACTGAACATGAAGGATAGCGTCTTGAACCAAACCATTACTCGTGGTCGTTAGATAGTTTCACTTTCACAAGATATTCAGCTGCACAACAAGAGGACGTGACAGGTCTGCTGCAGGTGTATAATATTATTAATTTATTATTTACTAATCTTGTAAAGCAATGCAAGGTGGAAGACAGGGATGCGAACCTGATCATGGAGACAGGTCTGCTGCAGGTGTATAGTATTATTAATTTATTATTTACTAATCTTGTAAAGCAATGCAAGGTGAAAGACAGGGACGCGAACCTGATCATGGAGGCCTCGACCTCCGAAGGAAGACGGTCGCTCCTCTCTCTCCGGCTCTCAAAAATAAGTTGGTCAATTTTTTAATCAGTGCTCCGTACGTCTTTCATGCTGATGTTCTCTTATATTCACTACAACCAACAATGCTAGCAAGTACAGTACCCGTGATACCTTACCTTGTCCGCGTCGTAGACGTTCATGGTGCTGTCGGTCGTCGGCTGACGGCGTGACCCCAAGCAGGTCCGTCCCATGCCGCAGCGCCACCGCTCCCAGGACCCCGTTGTTTGGGTGCATACGCTGTAGCCACCGTCCCTCATGGCCGCCTATACGGCACACTCTGATAAGCGGCGCTCGTAAGTACGATGACCGAGCTAGGGCAACCATCGATGGTTTTAATCTAGCCTGTTGGTGTACATATCTTTTGGAGGTGTCCCTGTGGTGTACGTTTCTTTTTTTAGATAGTATCCTGGTGGTGTGCGTTTCTTTTTTTTAAAAAAAATAGGTGTTGGCCACTGCGGGGCTGTGTGGGCACCGACGTTATGATATATGGGTATAGGCAGGTGGGTATCTTTTTTTGTGGAAAAAAATAGCGATCTGAGGAATCGTATGTATAAACACGCGTAAACAATTAAAAGTTTTCCGACCGGGTCCGTTTGTCAGATTAGGACAGGGGATTAAATGCATTGGATCTGTGATCTAAGGGACACAAGTTTAGGTGGGTTGGAAACATCAGGGTGAGAGGGTATTTTTAATTCGTTCACTCTTTTATAGTATAGATAAACAAATATTTCTATACTAAACTGTTTGGTTTTAATTATGAATAAATTTTTATCATGACATGAATTAGTCGATGGCCTAACTAATTAAATTACAAATTAAAATCTTGAGCGGTTTGTCGTCCAATCTAATCATCAGAACAAATGTTTCTCCAAGCTGTATTCACATACCACTGCAAATCTCTAAGTTATCCATATATATCAGTGCAATTTTTTATAGGAGCTAACATGTGGAATCCAAGACACGATGACAACTAACCCCTTGCCGACTTTAATAAGACATTAAAGTTACATATTTTTATGGATCCTTACAAGAAGTCACCGAATTTAATATCTAACCCTACCAACATATAGATATATAGTATGAAAACCAAAGTTAGGATACATTCGTGAGAAAATATTTTGTTCTTTACAATGAAAGAAAAAAATTATCAAAGTTGTATTTTAATTCAATACATAATTCATAGAACATTGTCATATTATTGTCGATATTAACGTATATTATGGATACCATGGTCATCATAAAATAAATTATAGCTTTAAATTTTATAGAAACATAAAAAGATGACTAGATATGTAACATTATCATCCTTGTTTTTGTTAACGAGCCTGTCCGTTTGTAATTGCTGCAACAACCACTCACAACATCAAAGTAGCACCTATACAAAATAAGTTGTTGTGCTGCTGTACAACAAATGAAGCGAACAAGTTAAACATTTGATAGTTTTTTCTCCTGTAGCAACGCACGAGCATATTTGCTAGTATTCAAAACAAGTGAAAAATAAATCTTGTGAGCTATGGCCGGTCCTTAGCCCTTTGGGCTACATTAAAAATATTTCTTCTTATTTTTATTAGACTCTAAATGATTTTTAAAAAATTATGAAAATTATTTTTATGGGCAGTTGACTTAAGTCAACCGTCTCTGAAAATCGATTTTTAGTTATGATTCTTAAGAGAGCCACCTTTGAAAAAAACCGCCTCTGAAAATCACTTACTTTTACAATTGGTGGCATTGTAGCGGTTTTTCAAACCGCCTCTGAAAATCACTTACTTTTACAATTGGTGGTATTGTAGCGGTTTTTCAAACCTCCTTTGAAAACAACTTTTAACTCCCTCTAAAAATCTTTTCTGTACTGGTGCTATGAGCACCAGAACCTCCCGATGCCTAGGATGTAACCCGCACTTCTGGTGGGCATCAGAGTGCTAGCACAAGAGCTTTCTGGTGGTCAATTTTCAGCCCAACATATTTTCATATTTTGGGCGTAACTCTTTGCTCCAAACACAAATTTTTATGATCTTGGATTTTTTTAGAAAGCTAACGAAGAACTCAGCAACGTTGAGCTGATGCCATGCCAATTTAAGATCTTATACGAGCCCCATAAATAGCCCTGGAGTTGTGCACCAGAGATTTCCGCTCCACCGTGCCATGCCAATTTAAGATCTTGTTGTGAGGTCAGCTATGATATGTGGTTTTAGGTTCAATTGTATTGTTTTGGGATCCAATCAATGTAGCTGTTGTGTGTTCCCTGTTGCAAAGTTAGATATATATATGTGCTGCTACGATGTAAGGTCTGTGTTCTTAGCAAATGCATTTTCATTTTTTTAAACCCAGGCCTGAAGCTTTTGACTAAAACTGTTACATTCAAATATTTTGATATATAAAGGAAATATTAGTCATGCCGGTGGCACTCTTTTCTATTGCCCTGATCTCTCATGTGGGCAATGGAAATAATACTTTTTTCTGGACAAACATGTGGCTTTTTGGATGCTACATTACGGACATTGCACCTAATGTGTTCTGCAGTGCCTCAGAATTTTTTACAAGGTCGGTGGCTGAAGCCAATCAAGAGTAGCGTTGGCCAAGGGATGTAGAGGTCTGTCGATGATTGGACTGGTTGAGTATTTTCAGTTGTGGAACATCATACAAGGGCCTCGTTTAGATGCTGAAAAAATTTCAATCCGATGAATAGTACCATTTTCGTCTTATTTGACAAATATTGTCCAATCGTGGACCAACTAGGCTCAAAAGATTCATCTCGTGATTTCCAACTAAACTGTGTAATTAGTTATTTTTTTATCTACATTTACTACTTCATGCATGGGTCCAAAGATTGATGTGATGGAGAGAGAGTGAAAAAATTCTAACTTTTCATGTGCATCTAAACAAAGCGAAGATTTCTTAGGACATCACACAGTTGGTGATTTGAGAGCTCCAGAATTTTCTCATCAAGATCAGCATATCGGGTTTTCTTTAATGGGTCGATCACCTTTAAGCCATGGTGGCACATCTGGAAATCTTGGGCCCCAGCCAAGTGTAAGTTTTTCTTTGGTTAGCAGCTCGAAATAGATGTTGGACAGCTGTTCGCTTGGCCAAACGAAATCTGTCGCATCCGAGTCTTTGCCCGTTGTGTGATCAAGCAGCAGAAACCATTCAGCACTAATTAACCTCATGTGTCTTTGAAAGCGAGTGCTGGTTCAGAATTCTGTGACTAGAAGGTTTCCAAAGGTATGTGCCAGACAACAGGGATCAAGCGTTCGTAAGCTGGTGGAGAAAAGCAGCTAAGCACGTATCCAAAGAAAAGAAGAAAGGCTTCAACAATTTGATCATCCTGGGTGCGTGGCTGCTCTGAAAACACAGGAATGCTTGTGTATTCGAAGGAGCCAGCCCGAGCATAAATGGTTTGCTCCGCTCCTTTTGATGATGAGCACCATCTATGGCGTCTTGCATGGGCATGGAAGCTTGGTGCTATAGGTCAGGAAGTGGAGGGTCATGTCCTACCTTGTGTTTGTGTTTTAGCCATCTAGGCCTTGTTGTAACTCAGCACCCCACAGCCCGAGCTGGAGTAGGGGGAGGTTTTTTTTTGTACGGGTCCATTCTTTTCTCTCTTAATGCAATGATACGCAGGTCTCCAGCGTATTTGACAAAAAAAAAGTGATGCATGTACGGTTCTATATTTTTTGTGTGCATTCTATTGCATCGTATTTATGATTTCAAAGTATGTTGATATAATATTATTTATTTCTTCTTATTTTAAATTCTGTTCACTGCTTTTGTATGGTCACTGACTTTTGGGGATAAAACCTTCTCGCAATACATCGAATATATAGGGCTAGCTAGCTCTAGGGAAGAATGACAGGCAGCATCCTTTTATATGCAAGTCACCATTTTTTCTGTACCTGTTTTAGCATTTCAAAATGATTGATATTTCTATTATGAAACAATATCATATCTGAATCGTCTGGTATGAACGTTCTGGGTGATGTCTTTTCTTGTTAACATGTTTTTGATTTGTCAATCTAATTGCTTAATATGTAATTATTGGTATTAGAAAACCACGTTTTATTCACCATAATTCCTGCCTCATAGGTAAGTAAAACTCTCTCTCCGTTGATTCACTACCACGTACCCACTATCGTGAAAGAGAAAACATATAAGCTAGACACTACGGCATGTCACATAATAGAAGGCGTTTTTCTCACGGCGCCTTAGTTTCCAAATATATAAAGGCATTTTTGTGAAAACGCCACTACAAACATGTTTTCAAAGGCTGATATGAAAAACGCCTTCATTACCTGTAGGAATCGGCAGTGTTTTGAAACAAAAAACACCTTCGTTGCCAGTAGGAATCATCGGCGTTCTGCAAAAACGCCTTCTTTTTTTTTTGAACCTGGGCTTTCTCATTACTCATTCGCTAACAAATCGTTAGCAACAATTATAGCTATGTCATCAGGGACGGAGTCGGAAATGACCCCCTCACCTTCAGTACATAGATAACCCAAACTAGCCAGCTCATGAGCGGCTTCATTACAGTTTCTACTAACATGAACGCACACAAAGCTAACAAAATTTGACCTAGCCTGGAATTTGATCTCCTGAATCATATGACCAAAGATTGAATCATCGTACAAGGACGAGTTCAGAGCACTCACAACCTCCTGTGCATCTGTCTCCAAAATCAACTGGGCAATGCCCAAGTCGGCCGCTGTCTGCATTCCCTGGAGGCAGGCAATGAGTTCAGACTGGAAGGCACTTAGGAGATTATCAACTTTGCCTCTTCCTGCCATCACCAAATCCCCATCTCTATCACGTATCAAGAATCCCCAGCTGCCTGCCTTGTCACTCAGCTTGAAGGATCCATCAACATTTAACTTGAGCACATTGTTTGGTGGCCTGGTCCACTTCTTCTTACTCAGTCCTCTTTGGATTGACGTACCGCTGGATAACTGAACATTTTCATGAATGTGGGCTGTGCTTAGTTGCAAATTTTGGAGTGTCAAAATGCACTGTAGCGACACTGTAGCATTTCGTTTGTATTTGGTAATAATTGTCCAACCATTGACTAATTAGGCTCAAAACATTCGTTTCGCAAAGTACAACCAAACTGTACAATTAGTTTTTAATTTTATCCACATTTAGTACTCCATACATGTATCGTAAGTTTGATGTGACGAGGAATCTTTTTTTGCACTAGCACATGCCCGTGCGTTGCCACGGAAGACTCGAAAATTTTCACAATAAGAGCATAAAGAAGAAAATAGTGAGTCAGGAGCCTCAAAATTTTCGACGCAACAAGTGTAAGTAAAAAAATAGGTCAAAATCAGCTAACAACAAAAAAAGAAATATAACTTGGCTTAAAACATAATATTCTAAGTCACATTCAAATAAATAAGCATCAATTTCAGTAACATTGTCAAAACAACCTCATCAATTTCAGTAACATTGTCAAAACATTGTCCAAGCATCCATACCCTGCAAATTCACAATTTCACATGCCTCTTAATATGACACCAAAAACTGAACTAGTTCAGTACTGGATACAAAAAATGCAAGTTTGAACTATAGATTTGCATGTAAACAATCACAGAAACATACCAAACATATACATGGATACCAACATAGAGACAAGACAAGCATACTGTCTTTTGTATATTAGATTACTCTAAATGTGTGTGTATACGTTGCCACAAATTTTTCTAGGCAATAGGTATTGGTCCTACTACGAGCACACAAAATTTAAGGTATAGGTTCTTTCAAACAACGGAAATGCTTGTTTCTAAGCGTGCACGCTCGCGATGCTCGGCGCGCACACCCGCGTGGCTGATCCGATGCGCGCTGGGAAGAAGGAAGTCCGCCCGATGCGTGCGGACGCCGAGGCTGATGAAGACGGTACCGCCGCACTCGCTGCCACCGCCGGAGAAGGGCACCGCCAGCGCCCAATTCGCTCGCCTACGCCTGCATCCGCGCCCGTGCCCGACCTCTCTCTTCCCTAGCTCTGGTGGCGGCTAGCGTTCCGGCGGGAGAAGGAGGTCGCCGGAGAGGGAGAAGAAACAAATCCGGCAGGTATAGAATGTTCGGTCGGCCGGAGGGAGGCAGGTAGGCCAGGCGGTGAGGAAGGTCGACGGGTGATTTAGGGAAGCTGGCGGCGGTCAAGGTGGCCGGGCCAGGTCGGGACGGGGGCGCCATGGCCAGAGTTTGTCGGAGCTCGCCGAAGTTCGCCATGGCAGCATGTGAAAGGGGGCAAGAGAGAGGGGGGAGGGGAAGGAGGAGGTGGCCGGAGCTCCAGCGAGACCCTACCGCCGCCGGCGGGGCGGTGGGTGGCGGGGCGGCGGGAGGTGCTAGAGGCAGGGGCTTGCCGGATCTGGAGGCTGGGGCACTCGCGTGGGCGGGGGCGGTGGGGGAGGCAGGTCACCGGCGCGGGAGAAGAAGGCTGGAGCGGGGGAAGAAGAAGAAGAAGAACAAGTGGGGGGCGGGGAGAAGAAGGTGTGCGGGAGAAGATAAGGATGCTGGTAGGGGGGAGAGGAGGCAGGCGTGCAGGCGTTTTGGACTCCGCGTGCAGGCTGTAGTGCAGTCCTTCAAACAAATATCAAATTTAAAATGTAATTGCAGGGGTTCAGATTTTTGCAGGCCATCCGATTTAATAAACGGTCTCCCTAGACAGTCACAAACTGCAAAATGTAAGGCTTGTTTAGTTGGTGAAAATGTTTAGGTTCGGCTACTGTAGCACTTTTCGTTTTATTTGGCAATTTGTGTCCAATCATGAACTAATTAGACTCAAAAGATTTGTCTTATGATTTACAACTAAACTGTGTAATTAGTTTTTTTTCTTTCGTCTACGTTTAGTACTCCATGCATGTGCCGTAAGATTCGATGTGACAGGTACTATAGCACTTTTTGGGTTCCTTTTTAGGAACTAAACAGGCTCGTAATTGCCTGCCTAGTTCTCGGGCTAGCCAATTCCATGAAATAAATCAGGGTATTTGTCGACGAAGCAGCATCAAATTAAAGCCTTGTTTAGATTGAAGAGAGAGAGTGAAATTTGGAACTGTAGCACTTTCGTTTGTATTTGGCAATTATTGTCCAATCATGGACTAACTTGGCTCAAAAGATTCATCTCCTAATTTACAATTAAACTGTGTAATTAGTTAATTTTTTTATCTACATTTACTGTTCCATGCATGTGTCCCTAGATTCGATGTGACGGAGAGAGTGTGAAAAAACTTGCAATCTAAACATGACCTAAATCAGAAAAGCGAGAAAAAATTGAATCAGCAAAGATCATGCCTTTTTGAAACAGAGCCAAATGAATGGAGCAAACATGAAAGGAATCTAAAAATTCATCGAAGGAAATAGAATCCAGTGGGGGATCCAATAGCCCCCTGCCCTCCTTACATTCGACGCGAGGACAGCCAGGGATCTCATAGCCTCCTGCCTTCCTTACATTCAACGCCAGGACAACCAAGAGGCAAGCAAGCTATGGAGGGAGGAGGATGGCAGGATTCTCACTTTGGCAAGGAGCCGCTGCGGCTGGAGCTCGGCGTCAGCCAGGGACCTGGGGTGCGTGCCGCAGCAGCGGGGCAACGGCAGGACCTAGATCTGACACTTGGCTGCGTACGGCGCCGACGCCGACCGCTTGAATGACCCCAGGCCACCGCGGTGCCCCTCTGCCCCAGCATAAGCGCAGCAACCGCCTCTTCGTCTATGGTAAACCCATGAAGGTTGCAACGGGACTCCAGGGGTGGGCGGACTGGACAGGGTGGTGGCGCCGTGGCGGGGCAAGGGTGCGGATTGCGGAGGAGCCTGGGGGGATATCGGCTGCGGCTGACGGTTGTGGCGACGGCGGCGTAGAAGTGAGGAGATGCAAGAGGGAAAGAGGCAGAGGTGCGAGCTGCGAGAGAGAAGAGATTGGGCGGTCGCGGGGCCTTGTGGGGTTCGGTGCAGTGTGGGCCCTATAGAGCAGTAGGCGGAGGGAGGTGTAGTTAGCGGGGGCGCGGTGCGCGCAGCAGAGGCACTGGGGAGGCACGTTGAAGTTGTTGTTGACGTCTCCTGTTTCCTCTTTTTATGAGTAGATAGACAGTGCACTCAGCTACATTTCAATACACCGTGCTACAGCATCCGCCGGTCTTCGCCTCCCTTCCTCTCTGGCCTTGTTTAGTTCCCCTATTCTCCCCCCAAATTCCAATATGCAAAAAGAAGATTCCCCGTCACATCAAAATGTCGGCAAATACATGGAGTACTAAATGTTGATGAAATCAAAAACTAATTATACGGTTTTGTTGTACTTTGCGAGACGAACATTTTAAACCTAGTTAGTCAAAATTTAGATAATTTTTACCAAATACAAACGAAATGCTACAGGAATTCTGATACAGTGTTTTTCTCCCCCAATTCACCCATCTAAACGAGGCCTCTGATAGTCTGGTGCTGTTGCGTGTGCAACTAAAATACGTGTACGGCTTTCGTCCACACAATCTTTCACCGCGCGCTCCTGCGAGTTTACCTGGCGCCGACAAGTGGGCCCCGCTCGGTCGCCGCGTCCTGTGCGCCCTCCCTCCCTCTCCTTCTTTTCATGAGAAAATTTTCTATTTGACACCAGAAAAAGTACAGCTTTCTTATTTGTCACCTAAACTCAAATTCTTCCCTATCTGTCCCTGTCTCAAGTTTTTTTTCCCCTATTTGACACTTCTGTTAGTTCTGTGAGGAAACACTGTTAAATCTCCTAGTGGGGCAACAGGAAAGACTAAAATACCCTTTGAGCAAAGAGAAGGCAAGAATCGGACGTTCGGTCATCTATGGCGACTTTCTCTCATCTCCCGAATGTCATGGCGCAACCAGGGCTGCTGTGGCCAAGCCCGGCACGGCCAAGGCTACTGTGGAGCCGCTGTTTGATGAGAATTTATGCAAAATATTTCAGATAAATGAGAACATATGTAGCGTCGTGTTCATGTTAGTTTGTGCATGCTACTAAAGAAAGTAAGCGAGCCATGGATGCGTGTCCATACAATCATTTTGTTGCACGTGGTTGAAGCTCCCTGATGCTTTGATCACACGAAGAAGAAGAGAAAAGTTAGCGTGTGTATTTATACACGAGCTAGTGGAGACACGCGTGCAGTCTCACGTGTCGTCATCAAGAAACAGAAAAGAAATGAAGAAGCTAGCTATCTGCACATTGATGCATGCGATACGTACGTAGCTAAACTAACAAATTAAATGTACTCAGATAGTCCATACGGCAGCCATCGGCTACATGGAGTTGTAGATATATATCGGTGCAGTACAACTTCTGACTAGAAGGGTCTAGAAACCTTATTTGTTAAGAGATCTTATTTTATTGTTATGGTTTATGTACCTAAATGATTGATATTAAACTCACCATAATTATAAGTAATTATAAGATTATTATGCTCGTTCCTTTATTTTACAGAAGCAATTGAAAAAGGAAAACATAACAGTTGAAAATAAAACGTCCAAATAAGGTAGCAATAACCAGCATGTTAATAACTGGGAAGGAAAACAACATGGGTAAAATGGTCTTTTCCTGTAGGACTTAACACCGTTATAACTCCAAACTAACAGAAGTGTCAAATAAGAAAGAAAAACTTAAGACGGGGACAGATAGGAAGGAATTTGAGTTTAGGTGTCAAATAAGAAAGATGTACTTTTTATGGTGTCGAATAGGAAAATTTCTCTCTTTTCATCCCTCGCTGTCTCGCATCGCATCTCTTCCGCCGCCCACCCCCTCCCACGCGTCCTTTCCCAACGGCGATCGACCCTCTCCCCTAGGTGCGGCGACGACGGCCCAAGCGGCCCCAGCCACCCAGTCGGCGGCGGTGCGCACGGCCCCTCTCTCCTAGCTGGCGGCGGTGCGCTCGGCCCTCTCCCTCCGGGCCGGCCGCGTTAGGCCCCCTCCCTCCGACGGCAGCGGCGCGCATGGCTCTCTCTCCCTCCCTATAGGGGCGGTGTCGGCCCCTTCCTCCCAGCCAGCAACGGCACGCTCGGCCAGCCCCTCCCGGCAGGTGGCGGCGGCCCAATCTGTCGGCAGGCCGCGGCTCCGACGACCGATCGAGTGCGGGCTGCAGTGGATCAATCATCCCCATCCACCTCCTGGAGTTCACCTGCAGAACCATCCAATGCGCAAACCCATATATGCAAGGTGAGTTTATTGACCTGCTTCATAGCATTTATTCCTGCCAGTGGATCTGCTCTCGATTCCATCTGGCTTGATATTATGGTTTGGATTAAGATGGCAGTGACACATTGGCCTCACAAGGTATTAGTGGATCTGCTCCCTCACTTTGTTTACTGAGTTAACAAATCAATTTGCTGACGTTTTGCAGAGTAATGTTGTAAAGGCAGTCACCATTGTTCATTCAGTCACTAAATTCCCCAATTACAGTTTATTTCATTACAGATTATTCTGTGCCTCCAGTGATTTAATCCATTGAGTAGAGGGCATGGGCTAAATGTCGCTAACTATGACATGTTTTGCTCTCTTAGTCAGTTGTGAAGGAAGATATAGATACATAGTTGAGAGATATAATGGACACACGTTGATCTTCTGTTGTTCGTATAAGAGCTAATGATTGAGGAATGGGAGCATCTAGATTGTAATTTCCTTTGATTATTCTGAAGTTAGCTAATCCAGTAAGCGAATCCTGTTAATGGCTTTGTGATGGACCAATACAAGTTGGTAACAAACCTTAGAATATACTCAGCAAACCAGCAAGGACTCAACAATTTCTCATTGAATCAACCTCTAAAATTACCTATAGGCTTTGCTGGAGAGTAATCATATGTTGCAAAGGGTGCAAATGGTAATCCCTACTCTCCATACTGATCTTGTTCTACTGTTGACTATGAGATACCATCTACATGTTCATAACACAACTCTATAGATGCCAGAAATTCCTTCTGCCTCAGATGTAGACAATGATGAGTGGTCAGAAGTACGGAGATTGCAGAAAAGGTAAATTTTGCATTACAAATAACTAACCAACCATTAGTGCTTGAAAAAAAACTCAACTAGGGTAGAAAGATCCCCTAATTTCGTTCTTAAGAAGACTACGGCACACTTAGCACTTGTTTATTTACATCTGCTTTACAGCCCTATGATTTCAAGTAACTACTACTTGTGATAATCACTTGAATACGATACTTGAAATTACACCTGATTTCCCTATGATTTCAGGTGAAATAGTTAGTAATCAGTATGGCTTCTCATAGTAAAACATATATGCTGATTGAAAGAATGCAGTGCTCTTTGTCTCCATCACTTGCCAGTGTATTACACTACAGATTAATCTGATTCCTATGGTCTGCTTTTTTTTTTCTTGAACCAGTTCTTGTCATTTCTAGGCACACATTATCATCACGGAAGTAGTTTCATTTTTATACTTTGTAGTAGTATCTATCTCAGCGTCGTGTGGCAACTGGCCTTGATTCTCAGGGCCTTACCTCAATGTTTTCAAATCGTCTGGTCGGACCTGGTCGACCTGGGACCGACCAGGACGATTAATCACGATTAATCGCGATTAATCGGACGACTTGTACAGGTCGACAGTACCCCTGATCGGTCACCTGAGACCGACCAGGACGATTAATCGCGATTAATCGGACGACTTGAAAACAATGCCTTACCTTATCTAACACAACTTGAGTGTTATCTTTTGAAAGTTACACCTCAGGTGGTTGCGTTGCTACTTGGTCTGCATGTATATTTGTGATGTAGCTTCACTGTTTTGGGAATTTTGAGCTCTTCCCAATCCCACCAGTGCACTATCTTTTACAGCTCTCTTGTATTCTTGAATTTGACAGAGCTTGTATAGGAAATCCTGGGAAATCAGGTGCTGGAGTCATAATTCGGCGGTTAGATGGATCTGTGGTATACACCAGTCTTAGCTTAGCTGTTTTATTTTTTCTTCAATTATCATGCCTAGCTGTTTATTGTGTTCCCCCCTCTAGTGAAGATTGCTCTACTACATGAGGGTTTGGGTATGATGGCCAACAACGCTGCTGAATATCATGCATTGATCCTTGGGCTAAATTATGCTTCCAAGAAGGGATTCAAGTATATCGTGCAGATCTGTAAGCTACATCTTGAAAATCAGTTTGGTTTTTGTTCTGCCATATGAGACATGCAATTAATGGTGGATTCTCTTTGTGTTTTTTTTGGTTATGTTGTGGACTAAGTCAACCTAACAGAACGAGTTCATTGCATACTTGACTTACTGTTACTAAGTTATAAGTGCCCTTTTTCTGCTCTGAAATCTTTGTGCTTCAATTTTTATTAAGGGGATTCCTTCCTCACATGATCTCTTTTCTGATCATCCATTGATGGATGACGAGGGCACTGAACAATAAGGAATGATGATGCTGCTCTGACAGTTGCGATAAAAAGGCAGGCTATGCAGGATTTGGCCGGCAGCAGCTCAGTTACTGATCAGGTTAGTACAGACAACCTTGCTGTTCATCCATGCTAGTACCTTTTTGGTGCACACTGTCACCTTTGATTTTTATGCGATCTCTATGTTATATTGATTTGTCTTGACAAAACAAAACAGGCATGCCAGTATATGGGAGGGTGAGAGCTGAGCTAATTTTCCTTCTTGAAGATGGAAAACCAGATGCTCCATGAAGAGTGAGCCTAACAATCTTGCTTTGGTTTAATTTCATCCTATAGTGGTTTTGGCAAAGTGTTTATTACCTTTGTTTTGCATTGTTATTTCTGTAGATGCTTGCAGTTTGAGATGGCAGAGAAGGAGCTACTAAAGGTAAAATTCTCTGCCCACCTGGTGTGGTCGTCATGATCATTAACATATATAAGAGTGGATCTTGATCCTGATCTTGTGTGATTGTGTCGGACAGGAACAGAATCTGCGGCCCGAAATTGGGAAGGCGCGGGAGCAATACAAGATCCTACTGGACGAACACCTTTTGGTTTCAACAGTGCCGGCACAGCGTTAGGCGTCGCTTCAATTCACAAGTCACCGGACGCGCGGTTTGCCATTGAACCAATTAATAAGGTATTGGAGGATCTACATGTAACTGTGTCTGAATGGGTTCTAGGCTCCTGATTCCTTATTGCTCTTATGTCATGCAAAATCATTAGGAATTTATTGCTGATCCTTTCAAAATTATTCTTTCCAGTGAAGGATCATGCTCATCTGCTGGTAGTGGCTCAACATATGTAGTTAGTTGGATTGACACATACATATGTATATAGCTGTGATATGAACATGTCAGGCTTTGATCTCTCTTAAAGGGAGCAAGAAGTGTCATTAGGAGTGAGGACCTAAACATCAGGACCGAGGAACATCATTTGGAGATGAATATATTTTTCTACCTTATTGTGTCTGGTTAAAATATAAGTATGTATGTCTGAAAGAATTAAATGCTTAGATATAGTGTAACGTGTGCTCTCATTGGTTCATTCTTGAATGGGTTGTGCCGATTTAGTAGTGGATTGTGCCGATTTGATATTTGCTAGCAGTTAAGCCTGGACTTGGTTTTGGAGGCATTTTGAATAATGCCTCAATCAATGTTTAAAGGCCATGTACAGAACGCCTCTAAGGAGTATTATAGGCGGCAAGAAAATGCCTTTATATGTTGATATTGGAAGGTGTTCTGGGAAAGTGCCTCAAAAGACCTTTTGAGTCCCGTTTATAGCGGGTGTTTTCAAGTATGCTTAAAAAGGTCTTTGAAGGCATTTTGAACACTTTTAAAGGAATTTTTAAATGCCATGTACAAAGGGCCATGTTGTAGTGAGAGTAAATAAACAATTACTGAATTGTTTTTTTTTAATCTGAAAACAGGAAAATCAGAAACAGCCCATAAGAATAGAAATTGGGCCGAATTGTCAGGAAGGCAGAGATGCGTATGTTGCGTTGGTGTTGTGGGCACACAAGGAGGGATAGAGTCCGGAACGACGATATTCGGGATAGGGTTGGCGTGGCACCAATTGAGAAGAAATTGATTCAACATCGGTTGAGATGGTTTGGACATGTCCAACGGAGGCCTCCTGAGGCGCCGGTGCGTAGTGGAGTTCTAAAGCGGACCGATAATGTAAAGAGCGGTAGAGGTCGACCTAAACTAACTTAGAACAAGTCTGTTAAGAGATATCTTAAGGAGTGGAATATCTCCAAGGATTTAGCTATGGATAGGAGCGTTTGGAGATTGACAATCAACGTGCTGAACCGTGACCTATTTTTGTCTTGTGCCCTTTATATTCCTTTTACGCGTCTCTCTGTTTCTCGTCTCTTTTGGGTTTCATCTCTAGCCTACCTCAACTTGCTTAGGACAAAAGGCTATGTTGTTGTTGTTATTGTTGTCAGGAAGGCAGAAAGGGTAACCGGACCGACTAGCATCTTGGCTGAAGCTAGACAGAGAACTGGAGACCTGAGGAAATAGACCGAGCGACTCATGGATATAACTAGAAAGCACGGCGCGGCGTTGCCGCACGGGTCTGTGAGGGTGCCGCAATTAGCCTATTATGAGCCTAGTTGCGTAGAAGCCCAATGTAGTTTAAGGTTTTTTTTGTTTTTTGATTCGTTTTCTTTTTGAATCGAATTTTTAATAGTATTTTTTGTGTGGAAATTGTTAGAAAAGGAGTTTGAAGTCACTAAATCGGACTGTCGTCACGTATATCTATGCATGTTTATATATTTATATGTACCGCGTGTAGTGCAAGTATATTATTTTGTTTGTATATATTCATTATAAGTATTTATACATGGGACGTGACGTACTCGTTGTCGATACGGGACCCACAGGGTTCCCCAACAATATGACTACGAGTCATGGGCCCTGGCCTGGCCCATGAACTGGAGCTAGGAGAGATGTAGCATCCACTACACCGAATCCGAGTAAAATAGACCAGACTAGCCGGATTCCTATGGAAGATAACTTTTGTATCTAGTTCAGAACACCTTCTTTGAATCCGACTAAGATTGTAACCGCACCACAGCCTTCTCTACCGATATAAAGAGATGCTGTGGGCACCCCTATAACAAGAGACGATACAATACAATCAATCCAACGCAAAGGCTAACGTCATCGATCGAGGGCCCAAACCAGTATAAATCGACTGTCTCTGCGTTCACTGTCGAGTTCTAGCACGCACCGAAGCCCGAACAACTGTCCCGGGTATCCCCATGGCAGGCTATCGGTGGTCAAACACCGACAACTGGCGTGCCAGGTAGGGGCTTTCGGCGCAATCGCGATCAAGAGCTCTACGGATTTCGACGACATGATCTTCCTGATGGGATCAATCTTTGGATCATGGGTTTACAAGGCGGACGACAAGGGCAACCTCCATGGACATCTCGTCGAAGCTCTGGAAACCCACGAAGATCTCACTCTTTCGACGAAGCTTACCGAAGATCTCGAAAAGCTTACGGTGTCCGAACCGACTCGGGCCCCGACAACGATCAATCCCGATTTGACATCCGAGTCAGATTCCTCCTCGGAGTCTTATCCGGGTTCTTTCAAAGACAAACCAAGTCCTTTTCCAATTGGACTCCGGAACACAGCATCGGCTCTACAATAGATCAATTCGGATCTACTTCAGGTTTCTTCCAAGAAGATGAGTCGCTTCCCAACCGGACTTAACAACATGACAAAGACGTATCAAGGTTTACTCCGAAGTATGGCTGGTCGGGCGCGGAGGCTACATCTTACTAGGGCACAGGAAAGTCTTGTATTAACCGTAACATCTAAAGATTGTCTAGTCCACTGGCCGGGCACTTGTCCCCAGAACAACAATGCCCGACTAGTTGAAGAAGCTATCACTCTACCCTACCAAGAAGGTAGTGCGCTCTGCGATGCCAACACTCCAACTGAAGTCGTCAGCAACTACAGTAAGGCGAGCCTGATGCCAGACCGAGAAGCCTTCATGATTCGGCGACCACTACCGATGCCACCTACTGCACCCGATGTCAGATCTTTAGATGAATCAGAATCAAACATATCGCCCAACGTTTCTGAATACGATGGCGAATCTGAGGGCCAATGACGAGCTAGAGAAAAAAGGAACAAATTGAAAGAAGGTCGCAGACGCCGTGCCAGGCAATGAAAAGAAACATAGGACATATACAAAATGGAGCTGGCCGAGTACTACAAGAGAAGATCAGAGAAAGAAGCCGAAGAAAGGAGCGCAGCCAGAGTACACGAAGCGCCTTACGATAAGATACGGGAAGCACTAGAAGAACTCGAAGCAATTTCGCATCCCAACGAAGAACAAGAACAACTTTGAGAAGTTCTCCGGACAACAACTCAGAGGGCGCACGGCGGAAGGACTCCTTCTAGGCTTCCCGCTAGGATAGCATCGCATGAACAAGACGCGCAAAGTCAAAGGAGGTCTGCCTTCGAGAGACTAGGGCCAAACGGGAGCCAGAATCAAGAAAAAAGGAGAGACAACGATAGGAGTAATCAAGTTGAGCGTCTGAGAGAAGAAAGGAGCAGAGCATCTCACCACTCACCCCCTCGATTCATTCCTAAGCTAAATAACAACTGGCTGGAAGAAGGAGCTGAGTCAGAACACAGAGAAGTCAGAACGCATGATAGATTCCCATGTTTTTCAAGACAACTTGCTTCGGTACGGCTGCCTCACAAGTTCAAACCATCAAACCACTCCAAATATGATGGGAAGACTGAACCAAAATAGTGGCTTAGAATCTACTCGCAATCAATCGAACTAGCCAACGGAGATGACGATATCAAAGCATTATTCTTTCCCATGGCCCTAGAAAACATGCCCCTTCAATGGTTCGATAAATTAAACCCGGGTTCAATCAAAGGCTGGGAGGACTTGCAAAGAGCTTTCTGTGAAAACTTTGCGGGCATCATTACGCACCTCATCACACATGCAGAACTAAAAGGACTCAAGCAAAAGGGAGGCGAGAGCCTCAGAGATTATTATCGACATTTTGGTGAATTACGTGCCTAGGTACATGACATCACCGAACGAGAAGTAATTGAAGCCTTCTCCCACGGAATCATGGCTAAATGGCAGTTTCAAGATTTTTGCAAAGAAAACCCAAGGAACAATGAAGAATTTAGACGCGCGGTAGAAAAAATGATTATGGCTGAAGAAAAGACGAAAGAAAGATTTCCAGACAGAAACAATCGAGAAAACAACAGAGAAAACTCGGACCGGAGAAATTTTCCAAACGTAGCGCTGAGCGGTTGGATTTCAAAAGGGATTTAAATAAATGTTTTCCAGAAAATGATAAAAGGGTTTCTAAATCCATAACTTGCTCATTTCAGCTCCAAAAATTGTGAAATAAATTTTAATGCACTTCTTAGGACCAGATCTACAATCTAAAAATGTTGCATGTAAAGATTGCAATACTTTTCTGTAGGGTTTTTATTTAATCATTAAAATTGCTGTTTTCTTGATAAACATGTAGTAAATCATAGAAAACTCAGAAAAATATGGTTTCAATTTTGTTAATCTTTTTGTGCAATATACTTTCTAGGAAAAATATGTACCATGCATGTTCTGTAGAAAAATTCTTATGTGTAGTACAAGTGCTTATTATTGTTAGAAACTGTTATTTTTGGTAGAGAGGAAAATATGAATAAAACATGCATATGATAATTTTTCTATAGGGGTTATTTAGTGAGAAGATTGTAGGAAAAATGCTAAATCTGTTGTTTGATACCTTTCATAGTATAAAGTATTTTTATGCTCATTTTTATGCCCTAGATTGTTATTTTTGTGTAGGTAGTTCTACTACTCCAAATGCAATGAAATTTTTGTGGCATGCTAGAGTAGATGATAGTAATCCACTGTAATTTTATTAGAGTTTTCTATGCTATAAAAATAAGTGTTGCTATTCAAACATGGTGTCAACTAGGGTTTAAATTAGCATTTTTAATGCAAGAATAGTTGATAAATTTTTCTTTGGTGTATCTTTGAAGCATCTTAGGGTGCTGGAGTGACTTTGCATGGTGAAGAATGTTTGTAGTAGTTTATGAGTACATGTTCTTGGATGATGTAGACTACCTTGTAGAAGAGTTGTATTCCCATTTGATCCAAATAAAGTAAACCTGTGCATCTACATCTCATTCATCATCATCATCTCATGTCATCTCTGCAATGCACCTAGGCATGAGTACTTATACATCTGCATCATACAGGATCGCAAGAAGTAACTCCGGTAGCAGTTCCCGAGGAGCCGGAAGCGCAGTCCGAGGTGCAAGAGCAAGAGGTGCCCGAAGCCGACGAGGAGGTCGGTGAGGATCTTCCAGAGTGCCCAGACCACCGTCCGAGCTCTTTCAAAAGTGGCAAGCCCCGGAGCATTTTCTCTCCCGGTTTGCAAATATTTTATTAAAAGCTTACTTAAATTGATGCATTACGTTTAGGAGTTGTTTGCAACCGTTGCTGCATTATACCTTGTTTACCCTTGCTCTATCATATCCTTGTTACCTTGGTATTCGCAGTCAAGAATGCTTAGCCTGCTTAGACCGGTAGAAGTCGGGTGATTGCCTGTCACCTGTGAGCTATAGGTGGTTACCTGGATCTGCTTGGAAAGTATGTCTTATGGGAGTAACTAAGTGTCAAATTGAAATTGAGACCGGACAGAGACTTGCAGGGTTTCGGACTGTAGTGTTTTCCGTCTGTGTCGATTAAGGACCGACCGTTGTTGGGCCTCGAGTCATGTTGAACGCATGCCTCACATTTAGCTGGCCGAATAATGTACCTTTCGACCGCGAAGCTGGAAGATTATTCGGGCCGAGTGGATTGCCCGCAACGCACTGTACCGGAGCAGGAGTGGCAGGATACGGGGGCGCGATGATAAGGCCAAAGAGCAGTCGAGCGGCCCCCGGGGTACATGTGGTTCATGGCAAACTCGTGACTTTACCTGAATAGTTGACTCGGTGACCAATACCTCACTTTAGCGGGTGAGTGAGGTTTGTGTGAGAAACAAATTACCAGCTGGTTAATAATCGATTCGAATCGCCATCGTTCACTGGATAGTGAACACTTGACTTGAGCTACTTCATCGTAGTAATATTAATGGAACACTTGGACAATTATGTGGAATATGACATGATAAAGGTTGTTAATGATCGTTGGTTATCCTTACCTGCTTAATTACATGTTACTCTAGTACAGGTGCAAATATAGTTGATAGGTTAATAAAGATTTAACTTGATGCAAGCTTTTGGAAAAGATTCTTTAATATTAAACATGTCTTTTTGCAAATGAGTCAGCTACCCCACCATAAAGCCTGTCATGATCCTTGGTGTCATTTTATTTTCGGTTATGTCGGGTAAGTCTAGCTGAGTACTTTCTCGTACTCAGGGCTTTGTTCCCACTTGTTACAGATGGGCAGATGTATTAGGGCTACTGTATCAACTGCCTTTATCCTGTGATGGGTGAAACTTAGGACCATGGGCAGTGGTCATTCACTACGTCTCGTCTGATGCTTTTGTTGGAGATGATCACAAGCTGGCACTTTATTTCGAATGCTGTGTGAGTGGGTGTGGTTTGAACTAAATGCTTCCGCTACTTTTATTTGAACTTGGTTTGTAATAACTATGTTTAAACTCTGATGTATTTGCGACGCGAACTTTTATGTAACTTGTGATGGTGACCGTTAAACTTATTACAATCTTAGCTGGTATGCGAGTTGGTTTGAAATCTGTCGTGATTTTACGGACTACCGGGTTATACGGGCTTAAGTTTGCTAAATCGTCCGCTTGTTGGATGATTTTCTTACTTAATTTCGTATAATTGGTCGGTTTTGTCACAAAGCCGTCGTAAAATACAGCGCAACAAAAGCAATCGAGTTCATCCAAGGCATCATGCACCGTTTTGGACTATCTAACTGCATCATCACAGATTTGGGTTCCCCTTTTACAACTATCGACTTCAGAAATTGGGCACAAGACTGGTATCAGTATAAATTATGCGTTAGTTGCACACCCTGAAGCCAACGGACAAGTAGAAAGAGTCAATGGACCTATAATAGCTGGATTAAAACTAAGATTATATGAAGAACTAGAAGACTACGACTCCAACTGAATTGAGGAATTACCCAAAGTAGTATGGAGGCTCCGCACTCAAATAAGCAGAGCAACTGGATACTCACCTTTTTTCTAGTATATGGATCAGAAGCCGTGCTACCAGCAGATTTGATCTGAACATCCTAAAAAATAGAGCAATACGAGGAGGGAGAAGCAGAACACACATGAAGATTAGAACTTGACAGGACAGCAAAGGTCAGGATAAATGGTACCCTTCAGTCAGCTCGATACCTCCAAGGTCTAAGGCGCCACTATAACAAAAGTACTAAACAACGCTCAGTACAAGTTGGAGACTTAGTACTACGAAGAATACAAAAAACTAACGGACGCCATAAACTACTCAACCCATGGGAAGGTCCTTTTATTGTCAAAAAAGTCTCTAAACCAGGCACATACAAGTTAATGACTGAAGATGGGGAAGAAGTGAAGAATACGTGGCATATCAAACAGCTAAGATTCTACGCTTAAAGAACTCAAGACAAAATCTATGTAACAATAAAAGCGATATGTAATTAGGATCCACGGTCAATAGAATAAAGATGATATTCCTCATCAACATTTGTCTTATTATGATCGTTCCCGAGTTGTTTTTAAAATCAGATGAGAGCAAAAGAGCTGAAAAGATGCTTAAGCTCACAATCCCAAGTCTTTTCAGGCTTGGATGAGAGTAAGGCAGATAAGCCGACACTCGAACCTATCCTAGGTTGTTTTCATGGCCTGGATGAGAGCCAAAGGTGTTCGACCGATCCTAAGTTATTTTCACAACCGGATGAGAGCAAAAGAGCTAAAAAGATGCTTGAGCTCGCAATTCCAAGTCTTTTCAGGCTTGGATGAGAGTAAGGCAGATAAGCTGACACTCGAACCTTTCCTAGGTTGTTTTCACAGCCTAGATGAGAGCCAAAGGTGCTCGACCGATCCCGAGTTGTTTTCACAACCGAATGAGAGCAAAAGAGCTGAAAAGACGCTTGAGCTCGCTATCCCAAGTCTTTTTAGGCTTGGATGAGAGTAAGGCAGATAAGCTGACACTCGAACCTATCCTGGGTTGTTTTCATGGCCTGGATGAGAGCCAGAGGTGCTCGACCTATCCCGGTTTATTTTCACAAGTCAGATGAGAGCAAAAGAGCTAAAAAGACACTTGAGCTCACAATTCACAGAAACAAGAGCAAAATAATTGCAAATACACTTGAGCTCGTTTTATCTAGAACCATTCGGACGTGGATGGAAATTAAGTCCATACAAGACCACAATGAGCAAGAAAGTATAAAAGAAGCCTGAGGCCATCAAAACAACTCCGGATATGAGACAAAACACTTGGACAATTCTCAAATTTGGATGAAAGCAAGAAGGCTGACAAATCCAGCACTCGAACCTATCCTAGGTTGTTCTCACAGCCCGAATGAGAGACAGAGGTGCTCGCCTGATCCAGAGTTGTTCTCACGACCTAGATGAGAGCCAGATAGCGCTCGTCCTATCCCAAGTTGTTCTACACCGGACGAAACAATCCAACTAATCTAGCATCGATGCTCGACAAGACCCAGGAAGATATAAAACAAAGAACATGGCTAGCTAGAGACACACAACTCAAAGGAACCTAGATACACCTACAAAGACTGAGGTTTATATCCAACACATATTTAAAGAATTCAAAAGTCTAAAAAACAACTCAGAAAGATTCACCCAAATGATTCAAGCAAGATAGTAAAGATGTATCCAAAGAACCAGAATTCCTTTACAAAAGCACAATACAAAGTATATCTTTATAAAAAAGAAAAAAGAGAGATGTGCCCAGACACTACAGAACCTAACTATCAGCTTCGTCATCAAAAGGTGGGAGATGAATATCAAGTTTCTCAGCAATAAAGTTGGCCAAGTCTTCAACCTCAGACTCCGTATTTTCGATGGACTCCAGGTAGTTGTCATCATCAGTGTCCTCCCTAAGTTTTTTCAGAGGAACCGACGGTGCAAGAACACGGATGTGAGCCAAAATGTTCTTCACACATGCCCGGACTCCATCCTTCACAAAGCTCTGAAGACGCTCAGGAATCAGAGGGATAAACTTGCCCCAGATCTTCCCATCATCTTCAGAAGTCCGAAGAAGCTTAGCAACAGTCTTGAAAGATTTCCACAAAGTTGCAAACCATTGGTCAGATGTCGCCAGCTTCTTGGATAAATCCTCAACGATTTTCATCCCCTGCACAAGATCCCGGTCAGCAACAAGCCTAATCAACTGAGCACGAGCGAGCTCTTCTTCGGCACGAGCCTTTACCTCTTCAGCCCTATTATGACTAGATTGAACAGATATCTTCATATCTTCAATATCAGTCAAGAGCGTCTGCTTATCTTTTCGAAGGGCTGAACAAGACAATAAAAGAAAATCAGGCAAAAAAGGAGCAAAAATAAAGAAAAAGAGGGATCAAGGTATAAAAGAACTCGGAATACCGTCATACTCTTTCTTCATGGCCTCCACCTTTTCCAAGGCTTCCTGGACCGCAACTTTCCTCCGCTCCTCTGCCTCGGTCACCTAAGCACGGAGAGCTTTTTCCTCCCTCTGGTGCGTCTGATGCTCAATCTCCATTTTGGCCCGGCTGAGGTCTAGATCCGTCTTTAGAACACTAATCTCGGAGGTCAACTTTTTCTCGGTCTCAGTCGAGAAAAAAAGTTGACATGGTCTCGAGAGAAAGATTGATCAAACAAGATGAAGGGAAAGAAAGACAAGGTGTAAGAACCCAAGAAGACCAACAAAAAAGTAACTCAAGGAAAACTTACCTGGAGTTTCTCTCCAAAAGAAGCAGCACCAGCAGCCAGAACTCCCCACTCCGTAGTCAACTCCGACAAGCGACGGGTGGCATCAAATTCCCGCAACACATCGTCATCCAGACGTTGACTACTAGTACCAAGGGCAACATGAGGAGAGACTGACTGATGCGAAGACGACAAGACCAAGGCGTCAACCTAGGCAGCAGGAGCCCCGGCTACCTCCTCAAACGGACCTACCGCCATGGTCACCACCATCCCTAGAGTAGGTGACTCTGCGGCAGCATGTTCATCAGAGGCCACCGTCTCCCTCACAGCCGCCTCGTTGACTGTGCGTTCCGAGTCATGAGACTCAGTACGTATGGCCGTACCACCGGAATACGAAGAAGCCGGTCGAGGGTTCAAAGAAGGCACGGGCGAAGATCTGCAAGACGATGGACAACCTCAACGATACAAGAAAAATGGAAAACAGAAGCAGACAACCTAACCGGGATTCACTTATTTGGCCGACTTCTTCAAACTAAAACCCCCCAAGCCGAGCTGAAGGTTTCGGCGTAGGCATGGCGGCAGAAAAGACATCATCACCATCCCGTGCTAGGAACGGCGTGATCGACAACTGAGCTCCAGGAGAACTCAGGCTCGACGACCGTTTGCTACAAAAGGACAAGGACAAGTCAAAGAAGCGATCAAGAATAATAGCAAGAAAACAAAAATACAATGACAACTCACCGACGAGTGTTGAGGGTCGCATCTTCTTCCTCATCCGCCTCGCCCTCAAGCAACTCAACCACAGTACCATCTGAGAAAAAAGAAAGTACTCGGTTATACACGCAAACAAACAACAAGGGGGATAAAACAAATTGATGTGCTCACCTAGGAGCATGCTACCTATAACTTGAGTACCTAGAAGAGTACCCAGTTGACGAGGCTTCTTGGTGACAGACACGCTGGCGAAAGCATCATCCGCCCGTGCCCTCTTATTGATGGAACGAGGAGCTCGAGGAACTAGGCGCGATACATATTCAACATATTGGACTGATTCATTGCAAGAAGCACCAGGAAGAACTGTGGATACTAGAGACTTACTAGCTAGAGCCGCTATGGCCAGACTTCCTCCAGCCTCCTCACCGGCTAGGTTGTATGTTGGGTATTCTTAACGTCACTACCAAAAGTAAACTTAGTTTTCTAATTCTGATAACGGCGCCAAAAATGCCAAACCTATCCCTCATGCCACTTAAGCCAAGTTGTCATCCCCAGCATGACATGAGAGACGCGGTATTGAAATATGCATTTGCTCATCAAGATAAATAATAAAAGGGATCTGCAAGCGCACAGATTAATACCGATGTAGCATTTTAACCGGGAAGTATTCCAGGTATCGTTATTTATATTTTTACCACTGGGAAGGGATTTCTAAGTATCATGGTTGATAATGGAATGAGAATATGGAACTGAGTACACATCATTGCATGTATAACCGAGAGTATTTATCAATCTCTTTATACAGGTATAAATGTCATATTAAGTAAAGGTAAAGTGATAATGGTGACAAAGATAATTAATCTGATCAGCTAGCCACATATAATAATGATAAGCACCTCAACAGATATTCTAGCAAGTCATTAGCATGGAATTAGGATGAACTACAATGATATTCCCTAAGTTATTATTAACTATAAAGTCTAGCATATCATAGTTAGTGCAATTATACTTGGCAATCATGGTGAGAAAAGACTATATCCATGCATAGTGAATATTAGCAAGGAAGATGAAGAACATAGCAATCACTCCCCTGTAATAGTGTTGCTCTGCCTGCCCTATACACGAGAGGGGGACTATATAAGAATCAACGAAGCTGTCACTATCGCGAACTACCCCACAATCCGGCATATAGGGTGCAATCGCAGATAAATACGGTATAGACACCACGTCTACACAATAATTATCATTCACCCACTGTACACATGGATAAACGCTATACGATCCTAGGCATGTATATAATTCCAATCTAACTAAGCCAAGCATATAACTATGATAAACTAAGAACAATATAATTGCAAATATAATCAAGTAGAGCAAAGTCATAACCAATATATTGAAATAGAACAAAGTCATATTCATAATATTGGAGAACAATGATGAACAATTGAAGAACAATAGAGGAATTACCAAGAATCCTCTTGACAGATCCGGGAACCAATCGAAGATTGACTCCTTCTAGTTCTAATCCTATGTAGCTATGCTAACTAGAGATCTAGTTGATGTGGTGGCTCTAGGGCTTGATCAGAGGCTCTCCTCCTGAATTAGGGTTTGAAGTATGAGACGAGGGCTTCTCCTCCAGGGTCAGGGGCCTTGCTTATATAGCCCTTTCGGATGAATCTGGGCCGTCGGATCAAACCGACATTGAACGGACGGTTTTCCTTGGTCCTCTAGGTCGGTGGAGCATAATCCTCGAGGCGGAGCCTGATTGGCTGAGCCAGCAGGGCGGGCGCCCTAGGGACTAGGGCGGGCGCCCTGTCCCCGGCTCTGTTACGCCTCCCGTTCGTTCTCGTGGCTTCTGGACTCTTCTAGATGTAAGATAATTACGTGTTCGGTTAATATCCCGTCATTAATCCGACATATGGGCCTTTCTTCCGTATTTCCTGATAACCCCCTGCAGAAATAGATAAACAGCAAAACTCGTGGAATTCTGTCAGATAAAACCCTAAGTCTAGGTGTTGGTTTCATTTGGATCCTTTTCTCTATTTATTTGATAGTTATAATTGATACTTAAGGACCGTCAACAAACTCCCCTAAGCTTACCTCTTGCTCGTCCCTGAGCAAGGATAGACTCAGCGAAGGATGAGAAGTTGCTGAAATGCCTTTGAATTTTGACAGTACACATGCTTTCAAATAGAGTCTCATCTCTGAGTTAAAGTAAACTGTCAAGACTTAAAACTTATTCATTATACCTTTAACCATGGGGCTTGCAACCGTCACCTTTGTCTTGAGCGGTTAAAAGATAGAACAGTCTAGTCAAGCGCCATGTCTCTTATTCTTGATTAGCTATAGCTCTTGGAGTTTTTTTTGTAGATTTTCAAATAAAACTTAGAGATTCCTTGTATGACTCTCTCAGGTCTCTCTTTTGTGGTATTTCTGGATCCTCACCAAGGCAGTAATGATGTCTGCCTTCTCTCAATGCAAAGTATGTAGTATTTGTGGTATAAGGCAGAGTGACATTGCCTTCTCTCTCATCCTATTCTAATAAGGCTTTTGATATCTGGAGCTCATAGGTGGGAGATAAAGTATACATACTTACAAGACATTTATTGCATAGTCAAACCATGGATCCAGAGAAACAAGCCAATAAGTCAAATCAAGATGTGCATGTGTGACGAATGAATGGTGTATGGTGATAGTGATGATAACAATGGTGAAAGTCTAATTCTACTTTTGCTCTTTTGAGGGGATACGTACCTTTCTTGCTTTCTAAAGCTCTTGAGGAGAATGAGGTGCTCTATATATTTTTTTAGGTGGGTATCTTGTACCCCTAATTCTACTGTCGGACACTTGTCCATTTTTACCTCTCTTCTCACACTTTTTCTTTTTTTTTTCATCGAGGTTCCGAGCACTTGCTCCTTTTTATTTCCTCGTATCTTTTTCTTTTCGAGGTTCCGGGCACTTGCCCCTTTTTATTTCCTCGTATAGAGCACTCATCTCCTTAGAATAATATAGCAAGTGGTAGTAACCAAAATAGCTTGAGCATTTATTTCACAGGGGATAACAAGAATGGGAAAATATTTTTGGCTATTCTCTCCCGGATTAGGAGTAGAATAATTTTATGTGGATCTGGAGATGAGAATGAGTGGATATATGTGGATGCGTACTTCCGGAGTAGAAGCAGCATGTATGAGTGATCGTGCAAGTGAATCTTGATTTTAACCGCATGACAAGCTCCTAAGGGTCTACACAGCTTGACTACACTCAATGCTCATAAGCAGTAAAAAGTAAAGGTATGGCTTAAAGTCTAGCAAGCATGTATGTATGGCTGTGGTAGGAATTTAAACTCTCATCATACAGGAACTCATCATGTAGCATTTTAAGATTTTCAAAGATAAAAATTCTCCAGAATTCTAGCATCTCTAGGAATAGATAAACAGCAGCTCAACCTTCCCATATCATATCCGTTAACAACTTAGACTTTAGATCAAGTTCTCTTCCCACAAGTTCAGGTTTAGAGCAAGCTTTAAATGATAACAGTTGTGTCTAAACTTAGAGAGAAAACTTCAAATTTGAAAATTAGGCAAAGCAACTATTCATCATATCCATGCTAGAGTTTTATTATTTAGATTCAGTTTAGCATAGCCACTTTATTTATTAAAACACACTAAAGATATAGGTATATATATATATAAGCACAAAATCTTTATTTGGTTTTTTCATAGTTATGTATATTTTTATTTTTATAAGGTAGAAGTATATAAATATAAAGATAAAGATAGAAATACTTAGCAAGATAATAGAGGTGCTCTCCCCCAAGCTGGATCTTGACATAATCTCTTCTGATGTAGCTAGCAGATGGCGGAGGTGTATTTGAAAGTCGGCAGCACCCTGACAGCGATTAGAATGTCCTCTGTCTGCTAGTCTCCTTGAATTCTGTGAAGCTCAAATAGACAACAAAGCTTTGTGGAACTGATTAAGTGTTAGCATAAATATCTAGCCTTTATCATGCTGAGCCTCCTTAATTTTTTTTATGTTTTTTTTCTTTTATAAAGCAGAAGAAAATATTTATGTATTTATTATATATATATATTTTTTATGCCACCACAGTGAATGTACTTATGGGTTTTATGCCACTCGCATACTCACATGGGGCTTTAGGGTTTTTAACATTTTTATTTTCTTTTTAAGATAGTATGAATATGATTAACTAAGGAAACTATTTAAGATAAAGTAAATAATTAAAAGGAAAGGATAACTACCAAGTTACCTCTTGGCAAGGCGTTCAGTGTTTTTAAGTCCTCCGAACGGGACTCTTATTCGTTCAGTCGTCCTGGGACTTGGTGGATGGCGTAGTTGGTGGTTCCGGCGGCGCCTCCTCTTCATGTACAACTGTCTTTTCTTTCCATACCTGTCTCGGTGCTTTGGTCTCCTCAGGACAGTGTTGGTTGAGTGGTATGTCTTCAGATCTTACCACTTCTCCTTCATAATCGGCCCATCCGTCCTTGATGACCTGTTGCTTCTGATTGTGGTTACGTCGCCTTCTTCTTGTCCTGACCTGCTTGAATTCTTCAAATACATAGTTAGGGTCAGTAAAGTAAAGACGTACCTTCTCAGAGGGGAAGTGCATGTGGACTTCTCCAGTTCCAATGTAAATGATTGCTTTGACAGTACTTAGGAATGGTCTTCCAAGGATGATGGGTGGATCATATTCATCTTCTCCCATGTCAATAACCTGAAAGTCTGTATGGACAAAGTGATCGTCTATCTTGACAGGGACGTCAGTTACTGTACCTTCGACCTATCGGAATGTCTGATCTGCCATCTGGAGCTGAATATATGTTGGGTTTAAGGGTATGGTTCCGAACAGAAGTTCATAGGTGACCTTGGCCATTATGTTGACGCCCGACCCAGTGTCGCAAAGTGTCTTGTAGAAGTGGGACCCATTAATGGAGCAATAAATGCTTGGCATACCTGGGTCGTCCTTCTTAGGCAAGAACGGTGACTTGAGTTGGCGATCTTGACCTTTGTGCACGGCAGTGACCATCTTAGCTGTCTCGGCCCACACTTGCTTTTTGTTCTTGTTCCGCCTGTTGGTCCTCTTCCTTGGTTCATATTGGGGTTGCTCTGGGATTTGTGCGGTCTTGTTCTTGAAGGAAAACGTTTCCTTCCTCCTCTTGATGTAGAAACTGATCTTGGCAGCACTAGCATAGATGACAGCTCCCGCGGTGTTCAGGAATGGTCTCCTTAGGATGACGGGAGCCCTCTCATCAGAACCGGTCTCTATCACTACGAAGTCTGCTGGAGCGTACGAGGAACCCACTCGGACACAGATGTTCTTCAATATTCCTCTCGAGAAACTCAGTGTCCTATCTGCAAGCTGCAAACACATGGTTGTTTCTAATAATGGTTGTGAAAAGAGTTTTTCATAGAGTACCCTGGGCATGATGTTGACGCTGGAGCCAAAGTCACAGAGTGCTTCTGGGAAGTCTCGCATGCCGATGGAGATCGGGATGACGGGGCGTCCTGGATCGCCTCTCTTGACCGGCAGACGGTCAGTACTTACTTCCACGATAGGGTTACTCCAGTAATCTCCTGCATCAAACATGTCTACAAGATTTGCAGATTCTAGTCCTTCCGGTTGTGATGGTATACCGGGGTTAGTAGCAGGAACAGCAGCAGCTATTTGATTCAACTGAGATTCAATCATTTTATTAAAGCTAATCTGGTTCTTGATGGCAGTAGAGAAATTATCCATTCTATTATTTATATTTTCTAGTATTTTATCATTAGATGCCAATTTCTTAGACAGGTTATCCATTAGCTTTCCTTGGTTGGATACTAACTCTCTCAAAGGTGGATAATTATTATTATTATTGAAAGAATTATTACCTTGGTAATTACCTGAGTAGTTAGGCCTCTGTTGATTCCAACCTTGATTCTGCTGAGGACGGTTGTAGTAGTTGTTGTTATTGTTGATGTAGTTCACGTCCTCCAGCAACTCAGGACAGTGATTGCCTGAGTGTCCAGTACCTCCACACTCCTCACAAGTCATGTGAGAGTCGTAGACGTGCATGACTTTTTTCTTTTCTCTAGCTCGATCATCGAGCTTCTTCATGAGTAGGTCTAGCTTGGCAGACAGCATGTCTACTTCCTTGAGCTGGTGCATACCTCCACCTCTCTTGCGTGTCTGAGTTCTTTCTTCATTCCAACCTTGGTTGGATGCCATTTTCTCCACAAGAGCTGTGGCTTGAGGTATGGTGAGTGATAGGAATGCTCCTCCAGCTGCAGCATCCATGGTTTCACGGGCACTGTTAATGAGCCCATGATAAAATGTCTGCATCAACAGCGAGCTTTCCATTCCATGATGGGGACATTCTAGGATGTAGTCTTGGAAGCGCTCCCATACTTCTGGAATGGATTCATCATGTTGTTGCTGAAAACTTGTAATCTTCCCACGGAGAGCATTGGTCTTGTCCATGGGAAAGAATTTGGCCAGAAAGTTCATGGAGCAGAGTGCCCACGTAGTGTTCTTCTCCTTTGTAGCGTAGAACCACTGCTTCGCTCTCCCCAACAGTGAGAATGGGAAAAGGCGAAGTAGTATGGCGTCTCTGGGGACTTCAGCCATGGTGAAAGTGCTGCAGATCTCCAGGAAGTGTTGAAGATGAGCACTAGCGTCTTCATGTGGCTTCCCACAGAACTGGTTAGCTTGCACCATGTTGATGAGCCCAGGCTTGAGCTCGAAGTTGCGGTCGATCTCCCCAGCAGGTCCAGTGCGGATGTTGTCCGTAGTGGGAGCTGAGAACTCGCGGATCGACTTGTTCGCCATGGCTTCGAATTCAGTCGACAAATTCCGGATGAAACTTCGGCGGTCTTCGGATTTGGATGAAGCTTTGAGCTTGGCTCTTGTTCTTCTGAATAAGGCTTCGGGATCGTCAACAAAGTTGTCTGGAAGATGTCTTCTATTCATGCATCACCCTGCAATAAATAATCAAAATGGAAAATACAGGGGTAAAACTGTATAAGAGAATTGATAAGCTCGATCAGATTAGTGATGCAAATGATGACTCAAAGTTCCGTATTCATTCCTACTTAGTAATCAACCTTCCCCGGCAACGGCGCCAAAAATGCTTGTTGGGCATTCTTAACGTCACTACCAAAAGTAGACTTAGTTTTCTAATTCTGATAACGGCGCCAAAAATGCCAAACCTATCCCTCATGCCACTTAAGCCAAGTTGTCATCCCCAGCATGACATGAGAGACGCGGTATTGAAATATGCATTTGCTCATCAAGATAAATAATAAAAGGGATCTGCAAGCGCACAGATTAATACCGATGTAGCATTTTAACCGGGAAGTATTCCAGATATCGTTATTTATATTTTTACCACTGGGAAGGGATTTCTAAGTATCATGGTTGATAATGGAATGAGAATATGAAACTGAGTACACATCATTGCATGTATAACCGAGAGTATTTATCAATCTCTTTATACAGGTATAAATGTCACATTAAGTAAAGGTAAAGTGATAATGGTGACAAAGATAATTAATCTGATCAGCTAGCCACATATAATAATGATAAGCACCTCAACAGATATTCTAGCAAGTCATTAGCATGGAATTAGGATGAACTACAAAGATATTCCCTAAGTTATTATTAACTATAAAGTCTAGCATATCATAGTTAGTGCAATTATACTTGGCAATCATGGTGAGAAAAGACTATATCCATGCATAGTGAATATTAGCAAGGAAGATGAAGAACATAGCAATCACTCCCCTGTAATAGTGTTGCTCTGCCTGCCCTATACACGAGAGGGGGACTATATAAGAATCAACGAAGCTGTCACTATCGCGAACTACCCCACAATCCGGCATATAGGGTGCAATCGCAGATAAATACGGTATAGACACCACATCTACACAATAATTATCATTCATCCACTGTACACATGGATAAACGCTATACGATCCTAGGCATGTATATAATTCCAATCTAACTAAGCCAAGCATATAACTATGATAAACTAAGAACAATATAATTGCAAATATAATCAAGTAGAGCAAAGTCATAACCAATATATTGAAATAGAACAAAGTCATATTCATAATATTGGAGAACAATGATGAACAATTGAAGAACAATAGAGGAATTACCAAGAATCCTCTTGACAGATCCGGGAACCAATCGAAGATTGACTCCTTCTAGTTCTAATCCTATGTAGCTATGCTAACTAGAGATCTAGTTGATGTGGTGGCTCTAGGGCTTGATCAGAGGCTCTCCTCCTGAATTAGGGTTTGAAGTATGAGACGAGGGCTTCTCCTCCAGGGTCAGGGGCCTTGCTTATATAGCCCTTTCGGATGAATCTGGGCCGTCGGATCAAACCGACATTGAACGGACGGTTTTCCTTGATCCTCTAGGTCGGTGGAGCATAATCCTCGAGGCAGAGCCTGATTGGCTGAGCCAGCAGGGCGGGCGCCCTGTCCCCGGCTCTGTTACGCCTCCCGTTCGTTCTCGTGGCTTCTGGACTCTTCTAGATGTAAGATAATTACGTGTTCGGTTAATATCCCGTCATTAATTCGACATGTGGGCCTTTCTTCCGTATTTCCTGATTACCCCCTGCAGAAATAGATAAACAACAAAACTCGTAGAATTCTGTCAGATAAAACCCTAAGTCTAGGTGTTGGTTTCATTTGGATCCTTTTCTCTATTTATTTGATAGTTATAATTGATACTTAAGGACCGTCAACATTGTCATCAGCAGGAACCGGATCAACAAAGTTCTGCCCTAATTCCTACAAGACAACCAAAGGAGAAGGAATAAGCAGAAAATTAAAGATAGAAAGTACCAACAACAAAAGATATATAAATGAAAGTACTCATAAAATGTAAAACAACTCATAGCAATGGGCGGATTATCTCCATGATATTTAGGAACTGTGTGGGGGACAATGGTCACCCCCTTCAGAACCTTCCTCAGGCGCTCGAGTACCTCCTCTTCAGACAATAGGGCAGGAACCATCCGAGATGGGTCTTCAGCTCTAGAATATTCAAAGCTGAGATGCTCCCTCTCCTTCAGGGGTTAAACTCGGCGATGCATATAACTGGCGATGATCCCAAAACTAGTCAAACCTTGCTGCTTCAGAGTCTGGATTCTCTCAAGAAGAGGCTTGATGGCCTGAAGCTCATCACTTGTCAAAGGGTTCTTCTCCCAGCGATCATTGATCGAGGGACCAGAACCGGAATGAATAGCAAGAGGAGGAATCATGTTTGCAGCATAAAACCACTCGGAACGCCAATCCCGAACAGAATCAACAAGATCATAAAAAAAAGAGGGCTTTCTTCCCCTGACGGAATTGGATGCCACAACCACCCAACGGAGAAGTACTGTCACTTCGAGGATGTGGCTTCAAACAAAAAAAGAAACAAAACAAAGAGATTGAAGGAACGATGCCAATGAAAGCTTCATAGAGATGGACGAACACTGACAGATGGAGGACAGCGTTCGGAGTAAGGTGGTCCAGAGAAATGCTGAAATAATGGAGGAAACGATGAAGAAAGGCAGAAGCAGGCAAGCAGAGGCCAGTTCGAATGAAAGAGATAAAAAGGACGATCTCACTAGGACTAGGAGTAGGAACCCGATGCTGGCCGGGGACCTTCCAATCAGCAAAGTCCTTGTCCTGGATTAGACCGTCCTTGACCAAATCACGCAACTGATCCTCTGTGGTAGTCGGAACCAGCCACAGCTTCTCCACAGCCCTCATAGCGATGATTTTCCGATTCTCGATGACCGAGAGTGACGCCTCCTCGTCCACCAAGACCTCCTTTGACTTGCTCGACGACTTCTTCTTGCCCATAGAATGGAAAGGATCTAAGATCGGTGGCAAGAGTTTGACGGCGGCGGCAACAGCGGTGGTGGAACTCTAGAGGTTAGGGTTTTGCAGAAGCCGAAGGCTAAAGGGCAAGGACATGGTAAGAAAGAAGAAGAAGAAAGAGGGCCCTTAAATAGATTTACAATGGTAAAAACACGGCCCATCAGGCCCACTTAACGCGGCCTGGAAACACAACGGTCCCTTTTTTCCATAACTGACACAGCCGAAACGATGGGGGGCGCAACCTTTCACAACGGTACAGTGCAACGAGCAGATCCCAGACTTATCCGTTCACACTGCGCCATTGACGAATTGTTACATATTGCACAACTCAGAAAGAACTTGCCATCAACAACATTCACATAATACATTACAATATGCATCTAGAGAACTCGGATACTTTAAAAATAACCCAGACCTTACTCAAAAGCACTCAGACAATAAAAAAGAGACAACAACTGAGAAAGAAAGACTTTTTATTACAAATATCATCAAAGGACACAAGATTATAGATCTTACAAGACCCAACGAACTCGGTATTACTACGAGCAAGGCAGCAACAAAGAGCACAGGCAGAACTCGGCTCTGGAAACGATTACGTGCTTCTAGCTACAACACGACAGAAGACAACCAACTCGGATACACTATTTTCTTCAAAGGAAGGATGCAGTGCATCCAAGATGGATATCAGCAGCACAGCGGGACAACCCGGACCAAACGAGGATCACAGACATCAGTCTACCCAAGCCCGATGTGATCCTAGATCAGACACTGATCTACACCGGATAATCGCAAGGCAGTGTGGAAGGATCAACTTGAAGCTACTGGATGATGGAACGAATCCCACATCACGAGACTTCTTCCACCTCCCACTACGTACTACCTGGTACAATGCTGTCGCGAGATTAGTCTACCTCTCATCTCAATCACAAGACTTTTTCCACTTGCTACAAGACTCACAAGACTCACAACTCATGTCCGGAGGCTGCTCTACTTCAAAAACTATCATAATCATGGCTACGGAGGCTTCGGACTATACAACAAAATACTTGATGATTAGAAGCAGCACACCAGGAGGGTATTTATAGGCCAAAAAGTGGCGTACATAGACTGGGAGCACCAATAGAACAAGCCTGACAAAGGTCTCAGTGAAAAGATAGAAAGCAGTAAGAAGAGGACACACGCGAGAGGAAACAGTATTAAAGGACAAGCATATTTGAAAGAATATACCGATACTATACACCTCGTGACTACAGAGAATTCAATTCAACTACCAACCACCGCCAACATCGGATATAAATCTGGCTAACTAAGAAGACAATAGAAGACCCTCCATCCGAGTTCCTAACGATTAAAAAGAACTCGGATGGATGCTCGGGGGCTGCAGGGTACATATCCTGAGAAGAGATTTTCAGTTTTTTTGACAATCAAAGTTCAAGACCCTCTAACTTTTTGTTCCAAATAGGAAGAGGCTCGGGGGCTACGCTTAGTGAGTGTGCTTTTTCTTTGAAAAGTCACACGTCACTTGAAAGACTTTATCAAAACAAGACCACTTCAAGGCTTCACGTCAAAAGAACCCGAAATGAAGGAAGTCTTCGAGTTCAACCATGAAATGCTTAGGGGCTTGTCGATATGGGACCCATAGGGTTCCCTAATAATATGACTACGAGTCGTGGGCCCTGGCCTGACCCACGAACTGGAGCTAGGAGAGATGTAGCATCCACTACACTAAATCCGAGTAGAATAGGCCAGACTAGCCGAATTTCTATGGAAGATAACTTCTGTATCTAGTTCAGGACACCTTCTTTGAATCTGACTAGGATTGTAACCGCACCATAACCTTCTCTACCGATATAAAGAGAGGTTGTGGGCACCCCTGTAACAAGAGACGATACAATTCAATCAATCCAACGCAAAGGCTAACGCCGACTGGACGTAGGGTTATTACTCGATCATCGATCGAGGGCCCGAACCAGTATAAATCGACTGTCTCTGCGTTCACCGTCGAGTTCTAGCACGCACCGAAGCCCGAACAACTGTCCCGGGTATCCCGTGGTAGGCTATCGGTTGTCAAACACCGACACTCGTGTATGCGAATGTACGGAATATCATATACCATATGTATTCAAGTATTATTGTACGCGAGCATTTGTATTCGAGTATTTATTGTACAGTTTAGCATTAAGTTTTAAAATCAGGATACAAACATATGTAGAATTTAATTGGCCACCAAAGATTATGAAAAATGGTATATGATATTGGAGTTAAGGCAGAGGAGATATTTTTAGTTGACATGATACAAACAACAAATTAATCAATCATGTAAAAGCCTAGATCAACAATTATACCAAATAAAATACACTAAAGTATATGTTTTTTAAGTTTAATGCATAGATCTAGTCATAATAAGCTCAACAAAACTAGTTTGGCATTTTTATGATTTTTCTGTGATTTTATATGAATTTTGAAATATCTCTGATTTAAAAAGAAAAGCTAAAACCATAGAAAAGGAAAAGAGACTCACAGGCTGATTTTGGCCCATTGAGGTAGGCCGGCCTATTAAAAGCCTGGACTGCGGATTGATATTGGTAGAGTCTGAGGGTTTTTTTTAAAAAAACCCTGAGATGAGCTCTGAATTGTGGGTTGATTCGACTAAAGTTGGAGGGCTTTTTTTTGCAAAATGACCAGGACTCGCCTGATCCAGACCATCCGTGCGCCCGATCCAACGGCCGGGATTTCTAGGCAACGTGGCCTGCTCCAGGGCCCGAGAATCGCAGGCGCTTTCGTTATTAGAAGATAACACAACGAAGGAATTCATTCTAAATCACAGTGATAAGTTTAGGTCGGCCTAGTGCCGACCGCAGTTGCTCGTCAAAAAAAAAAAGAAAAGAAAACAGAAAATTTGAAGCCGCTCAACTGACACGAGTTCCCAGACTGGTCAACGGATGGTTGAGCACACAAAGGATCTCGTTGAAGATGCATGATTCGGTAACAGTACGTACAATCGAACAAAGACATCGGGAAGGTCAGCAGAGCAGATTCGCTAGCTGCTGCTCTTAGCTTGTAGGTGCTCGATCGTCCTCTTGGCAGCGAGGAACCTCAATGGAGATAGAGGGGGGGGGCATTAGAGGACGCTGAAATTTGGTTTATACTGATGCTTATGTTGATTTTTTTAAAAAAAAATATTATTTTTTCGTTAACAAATACTGCTAAAGTAGTGCTGAAGAACGGAACTACTGTATCCATGGTATGTCTCTGCCGATGTTTATTTAAGGAAAAAGTCCACATTACCTCCCTCAACTTTTGCAAAAATCTGTTTTTTTCCCTGAACTCTAAAACAGAATAAACCACCTCTTGAACTTTTAAAACTGTTCATTTTACCTCCCTAACTGGTTATAAGCGGTTTTTAAAGACGGTTTTGTCTTTTTCTTGTTTATTTATTTTGGCTAAATCTTTGAAAAATCATAGTAAATCAAGAAAAATCATAAAATAGAAAATCTAATTTTGTTAGACTCCATATGAGTAGATCTACACAGTTAACATATAATATGATATGCTTTAGTACAAATATTTTGTTGTAGCTTTAGATCTATGCGTTTTTCTAATTAATTTAAAGCTGCAGTTTGTATGTTTCAATTATGGTGAAATTTTTATAATGGGCTAACTATTGTATACTTGAACTGTAGTAAAAATTTCATACTCATTCGATCATGTATAACTTATACATGATTTTTTAAAGATTGAGCCGAAGTAAATAGAAAAGAAAGAGACAAAACTACCTTTAAAAACCGCTTATTAACTGGTCAGGAGATAAAATGAACAGTTTTAAAAGTACAAGGAGGTGTTTACCCGGTCTTAGAGTTCAGGAAAAGTAGACTTTCGCAAAAATTGAGAGAAATAACGTGAACTTTTTTATTTATTTAGGGCCTGTTTAGTTGCAAATTTTTTTGCAAAATGACACTATAGCAAATTTCGTTGTTATTTGGCAATTAGTGTCCAATCATGGTCTAATTAGACTTAAAAGATTCATCTCGTCCATTTCGTCTAAACTGTGTAATTAATTTTATTTTTTATCTATATTTAATGCTTCATGCATGTGTTAAAGATTCAATGTGACGGGAAATCTGAAAAATTTTGTAAAATTTTTTGGAACTAAAACGGGCCTTAACATCACATATACTGACCTGGGCCTCCGCTCCACATTTTTCTTCCCTCATGGACTATCCGACTCGCGATAGCCCGTCCGCCTTAACCGGGCTGGGTACAGAAATTGGTAGGTATTGTAACAAATGGGCTACCTGGTCCTCGTATCTCTCAAGTTACTATTTCCGAACCAACACCACACCGCTTTTTATTATTAAACATACCTGTATAAAGACTTAAGGAGAACACGTACGTACAAACGCATACATACAAAATTATAAGGCATATCAAACAAGTAAACGCACAACTTTGGGCAGGTCAAAAAACAGGACACGGCTTAACATCTCTATCTCGACAGGGACAGCAGGCTAATGGAAACAAGAAATATTATAAGTCTGTGAAGCGACCGCGCGCACGCGACGGAGAAGCTATTGAAGGGAAACTGGAGCTTGGGCTTGGGCTTCCGCAGCTGTGCACGCCGCTAGAGAAGCCCAAGGCGAAACATCGGCTTCATCTAGAGGTACGAGAGAAAACCCAAAGTCTCTTAGATTCTTTTCCGGCGGGGAGGGGATTTCAACGATGTTATTAGGGCAGTCCTAATGCTTCACAAACTACGCACGATTTCCATAGCAACCATATTAACAAGAAACTATCTGCAAAAATCATCTCACACGGTGCAAGTTTCTTTCCCTAATAAATGTTAGCCCTTTTTTGTTTTTGCTTTCTCTCTCCTAAGTCCATGGTCTTCCTCCTGGCCACGGGCGTGAGCCCGTGCTCATCAGTCACGGGAGCCTGCATGCACGACCAGCGGAGGAGCCTCGCGGCTGGCCTGTTGCACGGCGGCGCAAATTCCAGCTTGCGGCCCCCTTCACAGCACGCCGAGCCTGCTTCACAGCATTGCGAGCCTTTACAACACGGCGAGCCTTCACAGCACGGCGAGCCTTTACAGCGGCGCAGCTTGCAGCTTGCGAGCGCGGCAGCGGCGGCCTGCGGCACGGCGGCGCGGCTTGTGCGACGGCGAGCACGGTGAGCCTTTAGAGCGGCGCAGCTTGCAGCTTGCAGCTTGCGACGGTGGCAGCAGCGGCCTGCTGCACGGCGGCGCGGCTTGTGCGGCAGCGGCGGCGAGCGCGGCAGCCTGCTGCACAGCGGCGCGGCCTGCACAGCAGCGGCGGCTTGCGCGACGGCGAGCGCGCAGCCTGCTGCATGGCGGCTTCACGGACGACGGAAAGCAGTCCCATCTTGGGCCCCACCAGAAGAAACAACTCGTTTCTCGTCAATGCAAAAATCGTGGTTTCTTATTGCCTCGTTCAACGAGTCGACGCCGTTTCTCTACGAAGAAACCTTTTCATCCTATATCTTTCTCTTTCTTCGTTAACTAGACTGTCACGTCATTTTTTTAGCAGGCAAAGTAATTAATAGGAATAGAAACTATCATCAATATCCCCATTGAGACTGCCCTTATTAGTCCGTGTCGTTCAGAAGTTCTGCCGGGTTTTCAGCCCGTGTCGTGAGCCGCCAACAAGCGGCGGCATGAGCGGGGCCACCTTGGATATGAACACCCTTGTGAGCAGCGTGGATAGCGCCCAGACACCGTGCTTGATCATGTCCCTGCACGGTGTTCGCCGCAAGGCCATAAACTTGTCAAGCTCAAAGAGAGAGAGCCCGTGTCGTGAGCCGCCAACGGGTGGCGGCATGAGCGGGGCCACCTTGGACACGAACAACCTCGTGAGCAGCGTGGATAGCGCCTAGACACCGTGCTTGATCATGTCCCTGCACGGTGTTCGCTGCAAGGCCATGAACTTGTCGAGCTCAAAGTGAGAGCCCGTGTCATGAGCCGCCATTGGGCGGCGGCATGAGCGCGGCCACCTTGGACGCGAACAACCTCATGAGCAGCGTGGATAGTGCCCAGACACCGTGCTTGATCATGTCCCTGCCCGGTGTTCGCCGCAAGGCTACGAAGCTTGTTGAGCTCAAAGGGAGAGAGCCCATGTCGTGAGCCGCCAACGGGCGGCGGCATGAGCGCGGCCACCTTGGACGCGAACAACCTCGTGAGCTGCGTGGATAGCGCCCAAACACCATGCGTGATCATGTCCCTGCCCGTTGTTCACCACAAGGCCATGAAGCTTGTCGAGCTCGAAGAGAGAGAGAGCATAAGACCAGGAGCCACTGTGGCGAAGGCCGACTCAAAGGACCTTGGTGTCGTCTAAGGGGGGTTAATAGGCCTATATAAAACAAACTCGAGCAGAAGTTAATTCCACATGCGGCACTGTCTCACTCCAACAGTGACATTGCTGCATCTGCAGACAAGCTTGAGTGCACAATTCAAAAACTGTCCAAGGAAAAATAGATCAAGCAAATTACTAATGTTCCTGGGGTAGTGTAGAGCCTATTCCACCACTTGAATCACAGCGAAAGCTTAAGCACAAGTAGATCAGGATCAAACCCTAGAATTGCCACAAAGACAAGTGAAGCAGTGCAAACCACAAAAACACAAGTGAGATACTGGTTTATCCCGTGGTTCAGCTCGCCACTAAGGCTTGCCTATGTCCACGTTGTTGAGGTTGCCACAAAGGCTTTGGGTCTCTTTCAACCCTTTTCTCGTTCTCAAGTCAAGAGAATGAACTTTTGAGATGAGGGGTAATTCACTGGCTAATTGAGGTGATTACAAACCTCCCGGGGCTGCCACACGAGTTGGCAAGCTCACCGGGTGACACTCTTGCCAGCTAGGAGCAAGCTCCAAGAGTAACAAACACAATCCACCAGCTTGAACGTGAACCAAGTGCTCTAGGAGATGAAGAACAGTTGAGGCTACTCTCTAATGCAGTTTGGAAGCTTAATCTCATAAGGATTTGAGTGAAAATCAAGAGGAGAAACTTGAGAGCCTTCCAATGGAGAGGAAGGAGCAAGAGAGAGAGCTCTGGTCGTACCTAGGAAGGAGAATGATCGAGATAACCGTTGGAGGTGATGAAGGAGCGATATAAATACCCCCTCGGGTCCCAACGGTCGGATAAGTGCGGCAGTGCCGCACTTGACCCGTGGCACTGCCGCACCAGCCAAGACAGCAAAGGTCAAGATTTAAAAAGCAGGCTGTCTTGGCTATGGTTGGAGGATATTTTGGTAGGTAAAATGAGCACTTGATCACACAGTTAAGCTTTTGCATTGTATCCCTTTTATAGTACGGCATTTTCTAAACTTAATTTCAAAGCACAAAAGAATTTAAAAGCCTTTGAGCCGATTGCCGCTTTCTTTTGTAATTAGAGCCACCATCACATGTATTATCCTCTTTCTCAATATCACTTCATAAAGATTTTGCAATCTTCTTTGTCTCATCTCTTCGAGCAAACATACCTTGAGCAAGTGACTTGAAAAATTTCCATACATATGAGTTCACCTCATGGCTTCGAGTCATTTCTACTAAGGATTTGATCCTCAACACAATATGACTCTTCATAGCTTTATTAGTTCCTTGACTCTGCAAGTACTCTCTTCTTCACCTTAGCCATGGTACCTCAGTCCTCAAGCCGTCGCTTGCCCTTCACCTTCGCTTAGTCTCTCGAAGCCCTTTCCTTACTATCTTCACCTTATCAAGCCATACTCAAGTCACATTATATTAAGCATCCATTGAAAAACCATTTCTTTATTATTATGATCCTTGCTTAAATATCTTCTAGATATGAATGTTAATATTAATCAAGCTTCAGTTTTACTCACATAGAGACATATATGGATCAACATCAATATGGTCAAGCTAATTCATGATTCCTCAAATCCTCTTTACTTTGGCTTGACACTCCTAACCCTCACATCAATATCTTATCTTCATACTTCTAGCCTGATCAAATCAATGCAAAGTGATTTTCTAAATCTTTATCTATACAAGCAAACCAATATAGAGACCGACTTATATCCAATATGAGTTGTGTCCTTTGTTATTTAACATTTGCTTGGTATTTCTTCACTTATGCATTCATGATTCATTCTTCAATCCTTGATCAAAGCTAATCCACTATAAAACTCTTCTTGTTCATGCAAAGCAAGCCACTATAGAAACCAATCAAAAATCATCAACTCAAGCCTCAGTTTCTATTTGCCAAATATGCTTGCTTTCACATGATGTTATGATATCCCACCATAGAAGCCATTTTATTGATTCCATTTGCATTGTTATATTTTGCTTGAACTAGATTGTTTTCATAATCTTCCAATACAATAATATACAACTTTGGCCTTCACTTGAACAATATGTGGAATATCATCAAGTTTACCTTCTTGTTGAACCTTTAGTCGTTGGGTCTGAGTCGACAAACCTGGCCTAGCTAGGATGAAAACCTGGCCTGGCCAGGATCCCGGCCTAGCCGGCATGGCAACTCGACCTTGCCAGGAAGGCCTCCCTTCCAACCTTCTTGTTGAACCTTTAAACACTTATCATTCACAAGTGTATGCAATAAACTCAGTTTCTTGTTCAATACTTTAGCAAACTTATTAGATCTTTAATGGTGTTGTCATTCAATCCACCAAAACCCACTAAAGGGCTAGATGCACTTTCAATCTCTCCCTTTTTGGTGATTGATAACAACACAATTAAAGCTTACAAGAGATTGATGAATAATAAGATTTTAAATCCTATGATATAGTGTGCTCCCCCTAAATGTGTGCATAGAATGGAGTTTCAAATTTTTACCTCAAATGCCAAATGCACAGATTCAGTATGAAGTGTGGGGACTCTTCTATATCTTAGCATCCATGGGGTGCAAAGTGTCATCATGATAATCATGATGCTCATGGCAGTTCATGCACTCAACAAAATGAGCTATACCAGCTAGGTGCGGCACTACCAGACCAGAGTGCGGCACTGCCGCACTGCTGAAAACAACACAGAAATAAAACAACCACCACTCAAGGTATGAACATCACACACTAGCATATATGGTCCTTATCAAGAGCATCAAATTAAACTATCCTTGCACATTCCACACAAAAAATTTGAAAAATCTTATATGCCTCTCTTTACCCCCTTAAATCCACATATCTATCTCTCCTCCCTTACACTCTCCCCCAATATTTCTCCCCCATTGGCGTTAATATCCAAAAAGGATCTCTCCACCAAAAAGAAGAAATAATGGTAGACAAGTGAAGGCAAGAGGTAGGTAAAAGTTTAGCATATAGGATTTCTCTCTTGAGTTTTCTACCAAACAAAGTATGCAACACTTTAAGTCAAGATTCTTGAGAAGTTAGCATATTTAGCTCATACCTCACTTAGATGACAATTTTAACATAAGAAAAACCCACTTCATCACCACAAGAGGTAACAACCAAATATCTAACTCATTCTCTATCCATCACCATAAGAAAAAACTCATGGTGTGACTCAAATATTGCATACACATGCACACACTAGCATGTAAGGGCCTAGATGCACAAAGGTAGTACAAGAGTTCATGGAGCGATATACCTTTGTTCTAAGCCTCATAATCTCCACCATGATCATGAAATTTTGAATTTAGTGCTTTGACATGCTTGACACAATGTAAAATAATTTTATTTGTGTCTATCTCTCTTGATCATAGGAGGTATCACAAGTTTGTGCTTGATTTCAATTGAAAGTCCATTGCTAGCTCTTGTTGTCATTTTGAGATACCAATTGAAGACATATTTCTTGATATAAGTTGGGGCATGAGGGAGTGAGTGGATAACGGTTAGATTGATAGGAGATTAGTATATATAGGTTTAGCTCAAATCTGACTGTTATAACAAAAATTAGAACTTCTGATAGGGGACCAAAACTTCTGAGTTTCGCAGGGTTGCGCCCAACATCATAACTTCTGATAGGGGTCCAGAACTTCTGAATTTTGCAGGGTTCTATTGTGAGTAGTGTAGTGCTTGAAAGATTATCCATTAATAAAGTTGAAATATGATCTTCACAATTTGACACCAATTGAAAGAGACTTCACAAGTTGATGCCAATTGGAATGGATTCTTGTATCTCATAATATCACTTAGGAAATGCTCACAAAGACAAGAGATAGCATTAAATTGCATAAGCTAGAGTTTCACAACTAATGACCCTTTAGATGTGGAAGGCATGTAGGTCACTAATTGCAAAACCTCATAACATAGACTAAATTTTCCCTTTTTGATAGTGCATACATATATATGTGGAAGGCACGAACATATGCACTTTTGGTCATATTAAGTCCAAACAAGGGAATTTAAGCTATATTATGGAGAGTAGCTACTTAAGAGATAAAAATACAATCCAAATGAATATAAGAGATAACTTTACCAATTTGGATTGAGTTAAAGTAGCATACTCATGAGAAACTCATTCTCACCAAGAGACTACACAAATTCACTTAGAAGAAAAGATTAGTCTCAAAAGACACATGACATAGAATGAGCTCCCCCTTAATATGTGCATCAAGTACTTGAATTACTTGTGAAATGCACTTAAATCAATTTAAGAGTCAAGAGGAGTTCATCCTATATCTTGGTCAAGGCATAATAATCTTGCAATAATTGAAATTATGCCAAGGAAATATACCACCACCAAGGTAGATAGATCACCACATAAATTTTGGTTGTTATGACCATCATAAATGAGACTTCAATGATTTGGATCGCCATAGTTATCACTTGATGAAATGTGATGAAATTGAGCTCTTGTGATCATCCAAGATTCATATTAGGTTCCTAGTTCTTTATTTACCTAAGACAACTCACATAGAGAGCAAAAGGTAAAATTCATGAAATTTACAAATTATGAATTAGGAGTTACCACTCTTTGTTGACAAGGTCTTGGGTGATCAATGGGATGGATTCATTTCACTTGATGAGCTCTAGAGAGGAGAAATAATGTTGAAAGCCTATTCTTCAATTATTTTCTCTAACTCATTCATATCTAGTTCCACCAAAGGATTGAGGCATTCAATACTAAACCGGGAGCACTTGGTTTATAAAGACCAAGAACTCCTAGAATAACCTTTGGAGCACCCAAAGAATCCAAAGGAACCATCCATCCTCATTTTTTCAATGTGTGGAACTACACAATATACACTTGAGAGAAACCATTAGTCCCACATGATATAGACTAAACTCTCCCTCAATTTGTGCATACAAGAGCACTCAAAGCACACTCATGCACATCAATAACATATGGTCAAGAGAGAAGTTTACACTATATTCCAACTGATCTCAACCACCTTCAAGCTGCATACAATCTAATTAGTTTCAGCTGGTTTAGTTGCTTCTAATTGATTTGTAACTCATTGCTGCTATGTGTAACTGCTGAAGTCAATTGGTCTCAACTAGTTTCAATTTAGTTCAGCTGCTTGCTGCTGCATAAAATTTGATTGCAACTCCTTTGGACCAAACTGATGCTTCATGATCAACTAGAGAGCCTACTTAACCATGTCATTTCAATGCAGTCCAATACCAAGCAGTAAGTTTTCAGATTCTATCTTCCTTGGAGAAAAATTCATATCTCTCATACCACTAGCCTAATATGCATGAAATTTGGTAGAGATTTGCATCCATGAGTCCTCTAACTACTATAAAATTTTTTGCTTATTTGGACTCCATTTGATCAGCCAAATCAATTTTCTATCAAAACTGCTAGAGTCTGAAAACAGCATTGCTGAAGTTGACAGAATTCAACTCAAAACTGATGTTTTTCCAAACCAATATTCATGCCAATTGTACAGCAATAAGTATTAGTTGTGTATAGCATGCTCACAAAGTTTTAAGTCAATTCATCAGTATTTAGACTTCCTAATCCATGCTTGAAGGCAGCCATCTCATATTTCTATTTTCTGGACAGATTTGATAATTCTCAATTCTTCTCTTCTTCTTGTCCAATCTTGAGATGAATTTGGTTGAGAACACTCACAAGATGTTGTTTCCATTCAGTCCTCTTATCAATACTTGTGGTCTTATGAATTCTTTCAATATAGCTTATCCAACTCAACCTCAAACTTGATTTTATCCAAACTGAGAATTTTGTCTCTTTGGCCTCTAGCAACCACGTCTTTCTTCAGGTGAAGAGTAATCATGGGCTTGTGATTTATCCAATTAAATAAGCACAACCTCTTATTATAAATTTTCTATAAATAAGCTCAACATAAGAGGACATTAGTAACACAAGCACTAGTTTCTCATTTAGTAACCCTTTATGTGTGGATGACAAGTGGGTCACTAAATAGATAAACCTTATAACATGGATTAAATCTCCCTTAATGCCTCGTACACACTCTTTTGAGTGGAATGAAAATTTGAATGTGCATGTGAAAGCCCAAGTTTGGTTTTGATAATTAATGACACCAAGTTGCTAATGTCATTGTGTCAAGTGAATTGAGTTAGGCGTAACAACACATGTGATGAAGGAGCAAGGAGCATGATGGTGATGGCCATAAGATCACAAGTGCATGAAGATAAAGATGATGGTGAACATACACATAGGTGATGGACAAGGAGTGAGATGATCAAGCCAAAGGTATAATCATAGGATTCTCTTTTGCCGGTCTAAAGATGAGTAGAGAAGTGATTGACCGGATTTAGGATTGATAGCCGACTATCAAGAGGGGCAATCACGGTCATCTCATGAATCAAGTGCTACTAGGTCCATATTCTTGAGCAAATGCATTTAGGATCTAGTGTGATGCTAACTCCTTGAAAAATATTTGAGAAAATGCTAACACATGAGTACAAGATGGTGAACACTTGGTGGTGTTAGCACATTTGCAAAGGAGGTGGAGTTTGAGGGGTAGAGAGGGGTTTGGGTTCCTTTTGTGGAAGTGAAACGCCTATTTTTCACTGCGCCGGAAATGAACAAACAGAGGCGAAAGAAAGTCACTAGGGTGACCGGACGCTGAACCGGACGTTGGATCGGACGCGGCTGGCGCATCCGGTCAGTTCAACCAGCAGGTGTGCAGGGCGAAGTGCGAGGGTTTGTGACCAGAGCGTCCATGGCTGCATGGGACTGGCGTGTCCGGTCACGCACTCAGGGGAGTAGCATGAGAGGAAGGATTGATCGGACGCCAGGGCACGTTCAGTCGAGGAAATTGCTCTCTGGACCCTTTCTGTACTAAATCGGACGCCACGTGTGACGCGTCCGATCAATTCTAGTGTTGTGTCCGGTCATGCTATGACTGAGAAGGTAACGTTTCATGACCGTTGGAGATCGAACGAATGAAATTTAAAATGGGACACGTGGCGGGCATTGGTGAAGTCACGCAGGTGTGACCGGACGCTGTGGCTGCGTCCGGTCGATCAGACCTGCGCGTCCGGTCAGCGCGCGTAGAGCAGTTTCTTGAGCCTAACGGCTCTATCTTTGAGGGCTGGCTATAAATACTTGTTTGACCGGCCTTGGAATACAATTTCTGACTCTTTAAATACTTGAGACATACTTTGAGCTAGAGAACATCCTTTCAACTCATCTCCTTGCTTGATTGTGCATCCTAGTGAGATTGAGTGAGATTCAAGTGCATTGCTTTGAGAGTTGCATCTAGTGACACTTGATCCATTGAGTTGGCTACAGATTGCTTGTTACTCTTGGGTGTTTCCCAATGCCCTAGATGGTTTGGAGCAGCGGTGATGTTGAGCTCGTGATTGGAGATTGTTTCGAGCCTCACTGGTGGATTTGTGAGGGGTTCTTGAGCCTTTCCCGCGGGATATCACAATTGGCTACTCTAGTGGATTGCTCGTGGCTTAGAGGATCCCCATCTTGTGTTAGATGTGCGGCACCCACTGAGGTTTGGCTTTGGAATGCCAATTAGCCCGTGATCCGTCAAGTGGGTGTATCACCACAATGAGGATTAGCTTGCCGGGAAGCAAGTGCACCTCGGTAAAAAAATCTTGTGTCATCCCTTACCGAGGATTCTCTTGTAACTGTGATTGATTCATTGCTATATATCTACCCTTCAACGTTGGTATAAGAATCTTTCACTTGCTCTTCTCCTTTGTGCTCTATCTCTTGGTTATCTTGTGTAGCTTCTTTATCACCTAGAAGTAATTAGCCTACTGACTTAGCTTTGTTATTGTGGATTAGAGATCATAGCCTTCATATCTACTAGAATTATTTAGGTGGCTTGCATAGTGTAGTTGAGCTAGTGCTAGAGAAGCTTCGTTATTTGTTTTACTAATATCTTAATTTAGTGATGTTTGTAGATTTTGAAAAGCCTATTCACCCCCCTCTAGCCATTTAGGACCTTACAGCATGGTTGGTCATTAAGTCCAAATGGTAGATTTAAGCCATATTATGGTGAGTGGCTAACATAGATGAATCAATTCCAAATTAATTAGAGAGAATACATCACATGGTTTTGGATTGATGACTTTCATATCATAGCACACTCCATTTGAGAAACACATTCTCATTTAGTGAGACTACATAAATCATTTAGAGAAATCATTAGTCACACAACTCTAGTCGTAGAGTAAATTCCCTTTTGATAAGTGCTCTAAGTATTTGAATTTCTCACATAGCACTTTATTCATTTAAGAACTTGAAATTTTCACTCTACGTCTAGGTCATGGCAATAAAAGAATATTCAAATTGAAATATGCCAAGAAATACGTATAACCATTAGAGCATGTAGATGGCCATAAGATGAAAATGTAAAGTTGGCAATCTACCATATGACAAGATTCCATCAAGTAGAGAGTTCTTGAGTTGCGAGTGATAAGTGCTTCTACTTGAGCTTGATTCTTTATTCTTGGCTTTCTAGAAATTTATTCCCATCCTCCAATGTGAGCCAAGTTTCTAAATTCTTCAGACCAATTCATAGTTTGTATGAACATAAACTTGCTTCATCTTGATATTCTTGGTTTGGAGTCCACAAAGGAAACTCAAGTCATCTATGTTGCTTGGTGTGGATGATCAAATTAATTCCAATCATATTTTTCTTCCAAAATGACCAACAACCAATGTATATTCTCAAGTGCTTTCTTTATCCTAAGTGAATGTTGTAGGCTTCATCCATGACTTGGACTGTTGTCAACTACTGCTATCTGCATAGCCTAGGTGCGGCAGTGCTGCACTCTCTTGTGCAGCACTGCTGCTCGTAATTTAACAACAGGTTGTAGATCAGCTGTGACTTGAGAAGCCTCCACCTCTGCAGCCAGTACTTCTTGTGGTCTTATATCACCAATAGCCATTTGCTTGATTGCCTTGCAAGGTGATTCCTCATTACCTACATCATGAATAAGATCTTGCTCTACTAGAGAGCCATTAAAAGCATCATATAGTAAATGATTCATTTAAATTTGAAGTACTCTAGCCACTCCTAATAATTCACAAACACACACATATTTGTAAACTACTAGAGACTACACAAGTTAAGTGGCTAGCAAGTAGGGGTTAGGTACTAGTTACCGAGGTGAATATGAAGTTAGAAATATATCCATTGATTCATCTCCATATAAGAAGATATAATATGAATTAATTGATAGCTTGAGTGAATATTTTCAATCATCTTGCTCAAGCACCCCGAAGCTTCATATCACCTTCATGTACCTACAACACTCATCAAGCACAACTTGGTACCCAAACTATGTTGGGTCCATCAAGGTTAGTCACAAGAGACTTAGGCACCCAAATGACCTTTGTGCTAGCATGTGGTGAACTAATCACCTTTCTAGCACAAGTGTTATTTTTGGGCCTCCTAAGCATATTTGAATCAATTGATGAGTTGAGCTTAGGAGTGTTACCCATGGGACAATCCATACTTAGATGTCTCTTTTCTCGGCAAGTGTAGCAAATGGGGCGCATGATCTTGTAAGACATCTTCTTATCATGCTTCTTGTCTGCTACCTTGCTAATGGGCCTCTTTGTTGATGACATAAGGCCTTCACTTTTCTTGTTTGGACATAAGCCAATTTCATGTCCCTTCTCATTGCATCCATAACACTTTCTATTGCTTTTTCTTGTCTTTTTGTTTGGAAGTGTGGCTTGGTTATCAACCTTATTGGAACACATAGAGGCATTGTGTCCCATGTTGGAGTACTTGACATGAGCCATTTTCTTCTTCTTTTGAATCTTGCTCATGCCTTTCTCTTCTTTCTTTAAGGAGCAATCTCTTACATGATGACCCTCCTTGTACCTAAAGCAAGTGATGAGAGTCTTCTTTGGTTGAAGTTGCACCTTGGTGGCCTTGAGGGCTTTGCTGTTCTGCCTAGGTGTGGCTGTCGCACTAGGGTGCGGTACTGCCGCATCCTGAAACCTTTGCAGCCTTGAGCTAAACTGTTGCAGTTTAGACAGATTGCACTTTTTCAAATTTTCCTTTGACTTTGCCATAGTTGGACTTGTGACCTTCTTGATGGGGCTTGATGCATGCTTCGGTTGATTCCTTCTCAAACTTCTTCACCATGTCTTCACAGTTATCTTGAGAAGGTTGAGCATTGTACTTGCCCTTCCATTGAATCAAGTGTCTTCTTAGCCTCTCAACCTCTTCCTTGAGTTTTTCATTTTCTTTTCCAATGGACTCATCACAAGTTTCTACAATTACATGCTCAACGAAAGGTTGGCTTGCTTGAGAGCAACAATTGTTAGCACATGATAAAATATATGGAACTTTTGTACATGTGCACTTGTGGGTGTGAGGTTGGTATGATTTTACCTATGTTACCACAACCTCATGAGCTATTTCTAGCATGAGATGAGAATCCATAAGATTCTCATGAGAGTACAAGAGCCCATCATGATTCTCTTGCAAAATCTCATTTGTGCTAGTGAGCCTTTCCAACTTGTCCTTGAGCATATAATTCTCATCTTCTAATTGAGCAACACAAGATAGAGAGTTAATAGTACGAGTTTGCTCAATTGATAAGTTTTCATACCTTTCGACCAAACTAGCATGAGAGCACTTAAGCTTTTCATGCCTTTTGGTCAACTTCTCCAAGCATTTGATTTTGTTGATGAGAAACTCTTCTTGGTCATGAAGTGTTTCTTCTTGCTCTTGAATTTTCTCTATGAGCTTGAGCACCATCAACTTGTCTTTCTTGCTTAGACATGCCAAGTATTGATTGAACTCATCATCACTTTTATCTTTACTCTCACTTGCCATGTTCTTCTCTTTCTTTGCCATGAGACCCACATGAGAAGTGGTGTAGAGAGTTGAGCTTCTTGGTGAGCTGGATTCATCATTTGGCCTCTGCCGATCACAAGCTTCTTTTTCCTTCAAAATGTTAGTCTCATAAGAACTAGAGAAAGTAGAAGTACCACATGTAAAAGCATTGTTCTCACCAACCATTTCATTACCATTCACATATGTTGGTGAGGGAGTAGATGTGGCATGATCACATTGACCATTTGGGAGAATCACTTGAGGCTCATTTGTCGGTGAAGTTGAGCACTCCTCAAGTGATTCCTCTAATGAGAGCAACTTCTCATCACAATCGGACTTGTCATATCTTTCTTTGAGCGTGGTCCAAATGAGATGAGCATCATCAAGTGGTTCACCATCTTCAAATATGGCGGCATCAAAAACATCTTCACTCAAAGTACTAAATAAGACATTAGTAGCTAGAGCATTATATTGTAAGCATTTCACTTCCTCTTTAGATAAGATGGCCAAATCATCACTAGGAGGTGAAATGCTCATATCTACAATCTGCTCAATATAAGGACCCATGTCCTTAAAAACAGTAAGCACATTAGCGGACCAAGATGCATAATTTGAGCCATCTAAAAGTAGAAGTTCTAGAGATACCTCCTCACTTGTCGACATCGTCTCTCAAGGCAGTTAAACTTGAAATTGAGAGCCTAGCTCTGATACCAATTGAAAGGATCTTAATGTCGCCTAGAGGGGGGTGTAGGCCTATTTAAAACAAACTCAAGCAGAAGTTAATTCCACGTGTGGCACTGCCTCACTTGAGTGTGGCACTGCCGCACCTGCAGACAAGCTCGAGTGCACAATTCAAAAACTGTCCAAGGAAAAATAGATCGAGCAAATTACTAATGTTCCTGGGGTAGTGTAGAGCCTATTCCACCACTTGAATCATAGCGGAAGCTTAAGCACAAGTAGATCGGGACCAAACCTTAGAATCACCACAAATACAAGTGAAGCAATGCAAATCACAAGAACACAAGTGAGACACTGATTTATCCCGTAGTTTAGCTTGCCACTAAGGCTTGCCTATGTCCACGTTATTGAGGTTGCCACAAAGGCTTTGGGTCTCTTTCAACCCTTTCCTCATTCTCAAGTCAAGAGAATAAACTCTTGAGATAAGGGGTGATTCACTAGCTAATTAAGGTGATTACAAACCTCCCGAGGCTACCACACGAGTTGGCAAGTTCACCGGACGACGCTCTTGCCGGCTAGGAGCAAGCTCCAAGAGTAACAAATACAATCCACCGGCTTGAATGCGAACCAAGTGCTCTAGGAGATGAAGAACAGTTGGGGCTACTCTCCAATGTAGTTTGAAAGCTTAATCTCAGAAGGATTTGAGTGGAAGTCAAGAGGAGAAACTTGGGAGCCTTCCAAGGGAGAGGAAGGAGCAAGAGAGAGAGAGAGCTCTGGTCGCACTTGGGAAGGAGAATGGCCGAGATGACCGTTGGAGGGGACGAATGAGAGATATAAATACCCCTCCGGTCCCAATGGTTGGATAAGTGCGGCAGTGCCACACTTGACCCGCGGCACTGCCGCACCTGCCAGGACAGCAAAGTTCAAGATTTGAATAGCATGCTATCTTGGCTATAGTTAGAGGATATTTTGGTGGGTAAAATGAGCACTTGATCACACAGTTAAGCTTGTGTATTGTATCCCTCTTTATAGTACGGTATTTCCTAAACTCAATTTCAAAGCACAAAAGAATTTAAAACCCTTTGAGCCGGTTGCCGCTTTCTTTTGTAATTGAGGGTTCCACCATCACATGTATTATCCTCTTTCTCAATATCACTTCATAAAGATTTTGCAATCTTCTTTGTCTCATCTCTTCGAGCAAACATACCTTGAGCATGTGACTTAAACCATTTCTATACATATGAGTTCACCTCATGGCTTCAAGTTATTTCTACTAAGGATTTGATTCTCAACACAATATGACTCCCCATAGCTTTATTAGTTCCTTGACTCAATGCAAGTACTCTCTTCTTCACCTTAGTCATAGTACCTCAGTCCTCAAGTCGTCGTTTGCCCTTCACCTTCGCTTAGCCCCTCGAAGCCCTTTTCTTGCTATCTTCACCTTATCAAGCCATACTCAAGTCACATCATATTAATCATCCATTGAAAAACTATTTCTTCATTATTGTGATCCTTGCTTGAATATCTTCTAGATATGAATGTTAAGATCAATCAAGCTTCAGTTTTACTCACATAGAGACATATATGGATCAACATTAATATGGTCAAGCCAATTCATGATTTCTCAAATCCTCTTTATTTTGGCTTGACACTCCTAACCCTCACATCAATATCTTATCTTCATACTTCTAGCTTGATCAAATTAATGCAAAGTGATTTTCTAAATCTTTATCCATACAAGCAAACCAATATAGAGACCAACTTATATCCAATATAAGTTGTGTCTTTTGTTATTTAACCTTTGTTTGGTATTTCTTTACTTATGCATTCTTGATTTATTTTTCAATCCTTGATCAAAGCTAATCCACTATCAAACTCTTCTTGTTCTTGCAAAGCAAGCCACTATAGAGACCAATCGAAAATCGTCAACTCATGCCTCAGTTTCCATTTGTCAAATATGCTTGCTTTCATATGATGTTATGATATCCCACCATAGAAGCCATTTCATTGATTCCATTTGTATTGTTATATTTTGCTTGAACTAGATTGTTTCCATAATCTTCGAATACAACAATATACAACTTTGACCTTCACTTGAACAATATGTGGAATATCATCAAGTTTACCTTCTTGTTGAACCTTTAGTCGTTGGTTTTGAGTCGACAAACCCGGCCTTGCTGGGATGAAAACCCGGCCTAGCCAGGATCCTGGCCTAGCCGGCATGGCAACCCGGCCTAGCTGGGATGGCCTCCCTTCCAACCTTCTTGTTGAACCTTTAGACACTTATCACTCACAAGTGTATGCAATAAACTCGTTTCCTGTTTAACACTTTAGCAAACTTATTAGACCTTTAATGGTGTTGTCATTCAATCCACCAAAACCCACTAAAGGGCTAGATGCACTTTCACCGACGCACAACAAGCACAACGCCACCCTCTATGCGAGCGGTGCGTTGACACCATCAACGCCCGCTTCGCAACCTTGGTATTCGTTCCCTTCCTTGGCTTGGAGCTTGCTTGAACTACTACTAACAGAAGCAGAGGACGAATAGCACGAGCGAGAGGAGGAGGAGGGAAACATAAGATAATTCATAGTTTTTTTATACTCAAACAATGAAAAAAAATTAGATGTTGCCTAAACAACGATAAAAAATCAAGCACTTGAAATATAGGAGAAGTGAAAAGGGAGACTAGAAAACATTAAATGTAGGATGCTCAATTTATGTAATATACATACCTTCTTCCGGTGGGAGAAGCTTAGTTGACCTTGTTGGTGTAACACCACTTTGGTTTGTCTGGAAACGCTTCCTAACATAGTCCTTTTGTAGTGGTGCAGGTGACTGGAATGAAAAATGAGATTACTTTACACCCAGGGGCGGATCCAGCGGTGGGGCGGGCGGGGCTCAAGCCCCCTACCGCTGCTGTGACAATGGAGCCCCTCTTAATTTTTATAGGCATGAAAGAGATGAAAGAGGGGCTTTAGAGGTTGAAGATGAGTTGAGTCCCCTCTTCAATGAATTCCTAGATCCGCCATTGTTTACACCTTGTGCAGCACATTCTGGATGTTCTTCAAGGTACCTATCAAACATGGAGTTCGAAGAATTAGAGAAAATTTTCGATCAGACAACTACATGCATGTAAAACTGAACTTGAGCAGCAATATGCTTTAAGCGTAAGAGATTGAAGCAAGAGTTGACCAAAGGAACTTGACATACTTCTCCGCTTCCTTGCTTGATCTCAGTAGTGTGCACTACCATATTATCCAAGATGCCAGTGCTAAAACACCATGCAGCATGATATTAATATCAATATGGGTGATTGACTACAGTAAACAACACTAGCTGCAGGTATAAATACATTGAAGGAGAACTGTTTTGTATGATATATATTAAACTAAAACACTAATTTTCTTATTTCTTTAAACAATTAGAACTTAGATTTTCTTATTTTCTTTAAACAAATATGCGCACTACCGCTTAAGGCTGGGCATTCGGGTTACCTGAAAAATTCGGGTCGGGTAATTCGGGTAGTTGAAAATTCGGGTATTAAAAATTGTTACCCGATTTTTGTTCCGAAAAAACATTACCCGAAATTTCGGGTACCCGATAATTCGGGTTCGGGTTCGGGTTTTACCCGATATACCCGAAATTGACAAAACCAACCATTTTAGAAGAATTCAAGTACCATTTTAAAGCAATAAACAATAGTCGTATAAATCACATCATGTCTTCATATCAATTACCAACAAATCAATTATCAAGTTAGCATAAATCTAAATTAATTCATACCAAATAATATATTTATATGGCATTGAAATACTTCATGTCTTCTTATTAGGAATAGAAGAGCAAATATTTGAGATATTTCGGGTAATTTGGGTAGTTCGGGTACCGGGAAACATTACCCGAATTACCCAAACTAATTTCGGGTTTTTACAATCACTATCCGAAATTGTAATCGGGTATTTCGGGTTCGAGTACTTCGGATCTGGGTTCGGGTAATTCGGGTTCAAAAATTAGGTATCGGGTATTTTGCCCACCCTTACTACCGCTAACGGGTTACGGACCCGACCCGACCAGACCCACCCGCAAACCGGAGGAGACGGGACGGGTCGGGCAACCCAACCGGGGTCAAATCCCCGTTCCGTCCGCTCTGATTTCGGGCACTTTTGCACGGAGCACCCCGGAAAGAGCCGAAATCCCAGCCGCAGAACCAACCACCCGCCCCCGCCCGCCTCCGTGCTGTTCCGTTCCGTCAGCTCCTCCTTATAATCCTCCTCCTCCGCCCGTCGCTCGCCGCACCCGCCAGCCCTGCCTCCTCCTCCGCAGTCCCATGAGCCAGGCCACGCCCGTGGCGAACCCTCCTCGCGCCGCGCCCGCACCTGCCCATTCCGCCTCCGTCCCCACCATCCACCGGGCCGCCTCGCCCGCCCGGGCACGCGGAGCCACACAGGCGTCGGCGTCGGCGTCGCGGCGCCACAGCCGCCTGCTCCTTCCCCCTCCGCTCCCCTCTGCTGCCGGTGCCCGGAGTGCAGATCCATCTGACCGCGCCGCTGCTGCTCCCGGTAAGCAGCCCTTCTCCTCCGATGACTGCCTTGTTTCTCGCTTCTTCTTCTGTTTCGTCGCTGTGAGCCTGTGGTGACTATACGCAATCAAATTCAAACCTTTCTTCCTGTGGGCTCATGGCGCCTCAAACTATTCCTCCCTTTCAATAATCCATGCTACTACTGGTTACTGCTACTGTATATGTTTTCCGTACCTTTTCTCCTCCAAAAAATTCGGGATTTTTCTCTCTTCTTTTCTAAAAGCCACACACACACAAGAAACGGCGGTGCCGCGGTGGGTGTCGGCCGGCCCCTTTCATATTTTCCTTAAAACCATTCTTTATGTTTTTCAGAGTCAGGAATATAGAGCGTCATTTTAGGAAACATACGAAGTCTAGCATCCCGAGCCCATCCAAACTGTCTTTCTACTCGATCATGTGCTCTCGGTGCAAACATAGACCTACGTAGGTGATGACAAATGAGAAAGCAGTCGCGTCTATCCGGTCAGAGAAGTCGTAGACGTCTGGAGTCTAAGGATGAAAACGGACGGAATCGAACGGAGAACTCCTCAACCGTTTTCTACTTTTACATTTGAATACGAAAACGAAAACGAAAGCGGACAAACCGAACACGAAAACGAACACGAACTTACGGAATATCGAGAATTTCGAAAACGAAACAATTCGAGCGGAATTATATCGAACACGGTCGGTATACGAGAATTCAATACGAACCGACCCACAGTGCATAACATTAAACAAGTTCATGGCCAAATACATAACAAGTTCGCGACTAACGAGTGCATGATCTAGTTCAAATTAACAAGTGTATGACCTGTGGTCTTAAGTAGTACGACACATAATTAACAGAACATGAACATCTAGAGCTCATCAGCATCATCCATGATGTCAGGATCAAAGTTCCCCGGCTGGACCAAATTCGGTTGTAAACCGAATTTAAATTCGGTTCTAAACCGAATATAATGTAGAAATGTAAGATCAGAGTTCCCCTGCTGGACCAAATTCGGTTCTAAACCGAATTTAAATTCGGTTCTAAACCGAATATAATGTAGAAATGTAGAAATCGAACGAACAAATGCCCAAACCGATTTCGTACCGAATTCCGAATTATGTACTCCGTATTTCGTTTTCGAATTTAGTATCCGTTTTTGTCCGCAAAAAACGAATTCGATCGGATTAAATGTAGAAAACGACTACGGTTCGGTTCGGGATATTTCCGTATCGTTTTCATCCTTACTGGAGTCAGAGAAGTCGTATGCCAATTGCTGCTGATGGTCCAATCATTTTGCATGTCGTTGTTGTCATGTCTCCTAAACCACATATTACATGTTGTTAATGTGTGATTAGAGCTTGAATTATATTTTTTACTTGAACTTTTCAGTGCATCTTTTGATGGCTAAGCTAGACATTGCTTCTGAGAAAACGTTTTTTATAGTTTGCACAATGGGTTGTGCAGTGATTCATGCCACGGTCTACAAGAATTTATCTTTTTGTTTCATCATTCTTTTCATACTTGGCTACTTTCAAATTTTAGAAGACTATATAAGATTCAAATAATTCTAAGCAAGAATAATAGAGATCTTGATTTTAGGAAAAAAATATATAATTGGTTTCATATTTTTCTGAGTTAAGGCAAATTTTATATGAATTTTCTAATATTAAATCAGATTTTAATATTTTAAATGCATATTTATTTTAAATATTTGGATAATTTTTTTGAAAACTTATTTCAATATTTTTTATAAAATTTAATTGAGCTTCATGAACTATCCTAATAGTCTGATTTATATGGCGCCATATAAAACGATACCATGGCGCCAAGTCAGCCGAAATCGCTTTCAAAACCATTCAGGAGGTAAATCGAATGGTTTTAATAGTTTGAAGAGCACAGACAACCGCCCCCGCGTGCTCGTGCCGCTTGCCTCCGCATTTGTTGTCAAGCCCCTCCTCTCCCTCGTCGATGGCTAGCTGCTCCCACAGTCCTGCCCCTGCCGGTCGAGTTGTGGGCTTGTGGCCGATGGCTTCCGATAAGGTTGTGAAGGACTGAAGGTTTAAAAACAGTACCATACTACCATGTTAAAAGTTGGACAAGTTTCCAACGTGTTTTTGTAGGCACGAGACAGATTAAGGACGTTGTCCGGCCCTTTTAAAGGCCATTTGAGTGGAACGAGACTGTCAGGATTAGCAAGTGAAGAGGCTCGGTTCAGAGAACTGTGCGCCGTCCGGCAGTAGAGGCGGGGTGAAGCCATGAAGGCAGCAGTTCAATCGAGTGGCTGATGTGTGGACCGTAGTTGTCAGTGAGCGATTTATTAGGTGGTTCGTTTAGCCGTGTGTTGGCTTGGGCGTGTATATAAGCCCGTGGTAACGGTGATGCCAGTTATGAATGGAATAACAGAAGCTCTGAACTCTCCCATTCTATTATCTTTTCTTGCTCTGTTCTTCCCAACTAAAACCTCGATTCTGTATTTAACCGTCCGATCCTTAGTAGGATCGTGACTGAGACATTGCCCGGACCAGGTCCATGTGAGTAAAATGACTAATAAGTCACTTTTAAACAACCATTCATGGTGCTGCATAATTCGTCTAGTTCTTGCTTACAGTGAGCCCTAGCTATCAGAGTACTTATCTTCCCAAGATTTTTGAACGACCAAATATTCTCCAAGCAGTTGATGTTGTTGCACTCCTATTGTGATTGCTGTCAGTCTGTCAGATGTGGCGGTGAGCTGCACTTTACTAACATCTGTTATTTTTCAGGACAATTTGCTGTCCATCTTCGCTTGTCTCGTCCACCTATAGTAGGTATACTCATTTTCCTCTCTGCTGCTAAACTCAGTCCCTCCATTTTCTCAATTTTCATATGATCATGTCTCGTTGATGTGCCTGCTAATAATGGGCAGACGTGCGGTAGACCAACCTATATGGACACTTCTTGTGGTGGGCATGCAGCTTCTGAAAAATATGATGAGGTAATTTGTCCCATTCTTGTATACAGCTTCTAAAAAATATGTTGCGGCTACAGTTTCTGAATATGGCATGCAGCTTCCGTCGAGTATTATATATTTACCTTAACAAATAAATTTTTATTGGGTTCCATGTCAAATTAAGCCTGCTGCTGGACTTCGTTACTGGACACAGAATGTTTATAGTTGTTTTAGGTGCATGCCCATGAACTGTGCATACAAGTAGGACGCTATGAACATAATGACAATGTGGCTTCTTGCCTCTTTGGTGCGTAGCAGGAGCCTAACAATTTGATGAGAGCAGAGGGAAGCCATTCCCATGAAAACAATAATAATGAAATTGAGAAATTCTGGGCACTTCTTCACCTGACAACACTTGCTTCGATGCTTGATGTGTTAGAGAATATCATTCCTCAGATGGGGAACTGCAAGGTCAGTATCCAGGTGTCATATATATGGTGATACAGATTTATTATATTGTTTTCCTTCTGTACCTTCTCCTTCTATTTTCTTTTCTGATAGTTATTTCACCTTGTTCATGCCTGACAGTTGACAGCCGATACTGCAGAAAACGAGAAGACAATGAAGGTGGTTTAACCCATTCTCTTTTACCACTCTGGCTACCATTCGAACACACCAATCCGTCAAAATCTATTTAGATACATTTGTTTTTTCAAAGAACAGATGTGACGAGCCCCTACTCATCGTATATTAATAATAAAAAAAGTTATTTGCAAAGCAAAAGAAAAAGAAAAAGGAAACATAATAGCAAAAAAAGGCTACTCAAAAGAGTCCAGACAGTTACTCATATCTGGGTTATTTAGATATCTTGGCAACAGTAATGTTCATGCAGATGTTTTTGGAATTCATTTATGCTGACTTTAATTTATCTCCAATTAGTTAAGCCTTGTTTATCTTACTACAGGGTTTACTGGGTTCTTACTACACTATAGTGGAAAAGCTGTTTGTAATCAGTGGTGGTATCTTTCTCTCGTATGCAAACTTGCTCGCCCAAAAGCCACAAGGGAGCGTCGAAGGAATTTGGATGGCCATATTCATAGGAATCTTCATAGCATCACTAAGCAATTTCATTCTGTTAATCCATGCTTCATACTTGAAGGAGAGAGGGTCCATTGACGGCTGTGAGCCTGGAATCCTTAAATGGCTGATGCTTTTAGTGCTGGCATTCCTTTATGCACTATTTTGTATCCTACTGCGGGCTTTTGCAAATGCCTCTGACTTGGTTTTATGGCTCATCGGAATCATTGGCTTCTGCTCAATAGTGCTTGGTTGGGTTTGGTTCTTTTACAGAAAGTGGCCGAAGGTATTGTGGCTTTGTTCATAACAATAGTGGACTTTGATAAAAAGAGTGAAGGACTGAAGGTAGATGTCATATTGTGCTTTGATACTGTTTTTTCCTCCCCTCTTTCAGATTCTGGAAGAAATTAAGGCAGGCCGTTGTGTTGGAGAAATTGGGATGTCTGAGACCGCTGGCTCTGCCTCCAGAGGCAGTTCAGACAGGTAATCTAGTTCTTTAATTATAAATCTGTGTTATCTGAAATGATATCAGAGGTTGGGTTTTCGTAAGGAAAGATATATAGGGCACAAACTTACAGAAGCATATTTGGATGGATCCTTGGTTGTTTTCTTTGTTCTCCTTTTTATCGTTGATTTGTTGAGTATGGCGTTATTTGACTGCAGGCCAACCGGCATGTGTGCAATTGAAGTGAGATGAGGCTTATTAAAGATCTATCAAGTAGCTGAAGGAAATTTGGGGGCTTATATATAATCAAGATAAAAGATATTGTTTTTATCTAAGTGCTTGCTTTACGGCCAAAGAAAAATGTAGTCAAGGAGGAGGCCCACACCCTGTGCACTGCAAGAGCGAATTTGCTGAGATCTTGCCAATCATATAGGCCTGTAATGTTTGATACCTTTTCTTCTTCTCCGTGAAGTGCAATGTGTTGGTTTTATTTTCGTTTGGTCTAGGCCTTGTTACTTCTCCTATTTTTTTTTAATAAACGGCAGGTCCCCCTAGTTTACATTTTAAAAAAGAAAAAGGAAAATTGTAGAGTCCAGAAATATTTGACCAAAATAATTAGCCCTGTTTGCTTTCATTTTGGACCATGAAAAGCAGCTTGCTGATTGTATACTGTAACGTCCTGCGTTGTCGGATGTAAATCTAGTTATTTTTATCCATTTTAGAGCATTATTTCCCTACTTTTATCCTTATTTCTTCATAAAAAAAACTGCCAAAGATACATTGTATGATAATCATAATTTTGCCCTTAGAAATAATACGTCAAAACTACTCCCTCATATATAGCAAACAAAGCATTAGCAATACTATCAGGAAACACATTCATGTCAGGAGCTCCATATCCTAGCTACTTCATTGCCACCATTTCCTGGGATAAAGATGATCATGTAATTTTCATATTGATGCCACTTATCAAAATCTCTATCTCTTAAGAGCATCTTCAAGGATTTTTCTAAAATTTACTCCCTAAATCATCATTTGGAGAGTTCTTTGAGTAAAAGTCGTTTCTGTATCTTTGTACCCTCCAATAGCTTTTCTATAACTGGTGCACACTCTAAGAAACCATCCTCGCTCTCTATCTTTGGCTAGCGAAAAATTCGAAATAGAGGATGTTTATATTTGGAGGTCCAATTAAAGAAAGAGGCTGTTGGAAGATATTTTTTCACCAAAATCTCTATTTCTATAATTTTTTTGAGAATCTCTATTTCTATAAATTAGTAAGTACTAGCAAATATGCCCGTGCGTTGCAACGGGAGAATATAAGCTATTGAACATATAGGAATGCTAAGAAAATGTGCTTTTGAATATTCGTGGAAAATAGAGCCCAATACATATATGAATCAGACTTCATATCTTCGAAAATACTAACTTGTATGAGCTTAGGTCATACCCTCAGCGTTACTCATCTTGCAGCTTCTTATCCGTCTTGTACACATAGGCACACATCTCCTGATCTTCTCGATAAAAAAACACTTGAATAACCTCCCGCTCTGTTGGTGTCCTATCAATCTTCTTCGGCTGCGGATACGGAGGAACAAAACTGCTGCGTCACTGCCTCCAGTAATCCTGGTTCAGCTGCCAACACGGAGGACAAGCGGAGGTACTATGTAGTTCACAGGCTTATCGTTGTGCATTCCCCTAGCTGCTTGGCCTGCCCTGTGCCTCTTCGTCATCCCTAGCGTGTGGCGATCACCGATGTCGTTGCTCTCTTGTCAGGTCTCAATGCTAACAAAATCAAGATAGTTTTGTTCTTTCTCTGTATCGATCAAGATAGATAGATTTGTACTTTCATCAATGGATCATCGGAGCCAATATATCAAAAAAATTATATATATAGGACTCGTTATGTGTCTAGCCACCCTATGAGTCTGAGGCAGACAAGAGGTGGCTCTCCCAGTCCATGCACATAATCCTATGGTATACCTGTTGAATATTTTTCCTGTGGATGCAGAACGAAAAAAGTAGACCAACACTTAGGAAGACAAAAAAAGATGGGACAAAATTTTGGGGAAAATGTTTGAAACCGAACGTGAAAACAAGAAAAAAAGAAACATAAACAGAAAGTGGAAGAAAGGAAAAAAAAACTAAGATGCAAAAAATGGAGAAACGAAACCGGACAGGAAAAAAGGTTACGTGGAACAAAGGGACACGACATCATGCCTCTAACGGATCGTGGAAAAAAAAGCAGAAAAAAATATGGAAAAAGCAGCAGACACAATGGAGGGAGGATGTGAAAAAAAAAACAGAAGCAGGAATATCTTCTGAAAAAAGAGGAGGAAATTTTGTCTCTTTATTAATACTAATAAGGCCCATAATAAATAATATTTGAACTAAATTATTTGTCCCGTATGAAAAATTAAGGAGAGATTGACTCGGTTTAATTAGGTGGCTATTATCCCGTATGAAAAATCAATGAGAGATTGACTCAGTTTAATTAGGTGGCTTGTCTATATCTGTTGTAAATCTATATACCTAATAATAAAGAGACAATGCGAATAATTTTTTCAATTCTAAACTAAGAAGAGTGATGTTGAGTAGTGCTTTTTCAATTCTAAACTAAGAAGAGTGATGTCAAGTAGTTAGGGGAGGGCCGAACGAAAAAAATGGGGTGTAAGAAATTTTGCCTCTTTATTATTAGGTATAGATATAGATAGACTAACAAATATGTCCGTGTGTTGTAACGGGATTTAATATGCACAGGAATCAGATTTCGTATCTTTGCTACATGTGAATTGTTCTTTGTATGAGCACTTTTCGCAAGTCCAGGTCACGTACAAGATACGGTTGATGTGATCTAATACGTCTTGGAGTGGACTCCGTATCGATCATCCGCTGAATTTTCATATGCAATTCCTTTACATCCTTCGATGGCGGCGTCTTTTAGCCCTCCCTTTGCTACCGTACACTTACTTCATGTCGTCTACTACGAGAGTATGAGTGAGCATAATTTAAGTTTCTAATAAAGACGGCCAGATGAACCACCTTGTTTTTTAGATAACTGAATCAGCTAAATAGGACAAAGTTTCATGGAAAAGTGGTCTTGTATTGGATTTGGATTGTGCTAGCTAAATATATATAGAAATAGAACCCATGAAAATACAATTGGAAAAGAAACTTGGTGGTAGAAAAAATAAAAAACAAAAGAACAAATAGACAATCACGGAAAGATATGTCCTTTGGAAAAAATCACGAGAAAAAGAAGCCACTGCGTAAAGTCACGGAAACTGTTCCGTTGGAAAAAGTTAGAAAAGGAAAAAAATAAAACTTGTTGGTGGAAAAAATTAGAATAAAACAACAAAAGGAAATCACGGAAAAGAACGTCGTTGGAAAAAAAAATTAGACACAAAATTGGGAACCACCGTGAGAAAACTATTCGGTTTTAGAAAAAAGAATCCGAAGCCACCTTGATTAGCGAACTCAAGTTTGGAAACAAATTGGAAAAAAAAACAAATCAGAAATTAGATAACGATTAGACGTGAGTTATTATAATGTATATGAGCACGGCTTATGAGCAGGTCACATACGTGGCACACGATATGTTTTGAAATCGGACTCCTTAGACAAGAACTACTCTGACTCGTATGAGCACGGGTTATATATAAGTCTGCATGGAAGAATCTTTCCATTGTCCTGTTGTTAAATGGGGATGGATCAAAAAAAAAATGGATGGACCAAAAAAGTGGGCTGAAATTTTACCTCTTTATTAATAGGTATAGATATAAAGAGTCTCTTGGATGTTTATATTTGGAGGTCCAATTAAAAAGGCTGTTGGAAGATATTTTTTCATCAAAATCTCTTTCTAGAAATTTGTAAGTATATAAATCACTATCATCAATGAAATTATGGAGAGCCAATGGTTATTTTTGTCTGCTTATTCATAGGATAACTTGGGGAATCCCATAGTATTATCCACTTAATCTTCAAAACACCAAATGATCGATCGCTCAATCACATTGTGAAGGGAATAATTAATAGGAGAAGTTATACATCTTAAAGATAGGACTAGGGCATCGTTGAACTTACAGTACATGGCATGTCTCTCCTTCAATTTGTATGGGGTAACTCTCTCAATTAGGATAGCTATATAATAAAAAAGATAATATTTACTTAGAAGAGAAAATTATATATTTCAAAAAGTGTTGAGATTGTTGCTTGTTTAATGAAAATGAGCATACACACAATATTCCTTCTGGAGGACAGATATGAATGTTGTTGGCATATTTGTATAAAGCACACGGGCCATCCTGTAGCAACAAAAACGAACCTCGTATCCAAGTCACGTATGGCCAACACATTTTAAGTAGCATATCCATATGTTCAAACACGTGAATCAACATTGACAAAATGCACGCTAACAAGTACATGTGTACCATCTATTATGCCTATGCAATTATTGAAATTGTGGTGTAAAACAAGGAATTTTCAAGTTTAGGACGCACTTAATTAATTGAACTCTTGGTCTCTTGTTTGATAAGATCTTTAGCAAGAAGATTGCCACTGTCCAAAACTTTGACAAATTTTCTACTAATTGCTTCGACTGACCTCTCGAACCGGTTTGCAACTTGGCTAAATGATTGTGAAGCTCCAATAATCCATAAAGACAAGCAGTGATATCCTCCCAGTAAGGGCCTGAAACTTCTTGAATGATCAAAATGTGATGTGGCCATTGTTCTGGACACTATTAAGACATTCCGAGTTTTCACACGCTGCATGGTGCTTCTGTAGTCACAACAACCATTTTCTCAATTCCTAATGCTGTATCGCATTTTTTTTTCTGTAGTCGCGAGCATGCTTCACTGCCGGAGGCGTCAGCAACTCAGCATGAGTGCAGGACTGTGGTGAGCTGATCAGTGCTCGCATGTGTCGTTGAGCTGACCAGTCAGTGCTTGATGGCTGCACATTCTTCTCTCCTATAGGGCACAAAGGTGGGAGGCACAGGTTTGCCCTGTACTGTACTGAACCCAGCCCGATCCTGCTGCATGCAACGAAGTGTTTACACATAGTTACGCATTTAGCATGGTAGATGTATAGTTACTATTCAGAGATAATAGGTATACCTAGATGTATAGGAATATTATGCGTTTAGAAAAGCCAAAACAACTTATACTTTGTAACAGAGAGAGTATGTTGTTAACTGAGATGAGAACAAAGATAAAAGACCACTTTTATCCGATTTAGTTTATAACCATGTTTGTAGCAGCGATATTGTCACGATCCTGAGGGTAACTAGAGGGTTTTGCTAGCGAACACGCACGGCGGAGCCATCTCAAGCAGAGAAGCGAGGAAGCGGATGACAGTAGAGATAAGAGATGATAGGTTTGTTCATATTCGATGCCTTGGTTAGCCAACACAGAGGTTCACATATAGGTTCATTTAATGGGCCAAGCCCAACACAAAATAGGCGCCCATGGCCAAGGTCATGACAGATATCTAGTTTCTATAAATAGACAGATCGTTGAAGACTGTTTCCCATTCATTAATTAACATTTAATCACCTATATAGTTCTCTGTACTCCTGCGTCTGGGCAAATAGAGGAACCTTCTGGTGAGAGCCAAACATCTGCCAAGATGATGTGTCGCGAACAATTTTTCTGAATAAAAAAAGTCAAGTAGAGATTGCCTGCCCTGGGTCTGTGCCTTGTATTGCTTAACTGGATTAATAGCTCTGACTGGATATTGGTGCATTTTTTGTTTACCTTAGTACAAGGACTAGTCACTAGTGTGTAGCAACTAGCAAGGAAGCACCAGTAAAGTAATATCTGCTGAATGATAGAATCTAGAGTGAATATATCATCTGGTGCTGTTCTCAAGTTAGTGATTACACAAACACTAATGTACTTCAGCATGAACAGAACCTAAGCGGAGTGGGAGAAGCTTAGCAACTATTAAGACAAAACCCCAGCCATACAGATCCGAATATAAACCCAAACCTCCAATTCTCTAATTCCCAATCTACTTCTCCAGTTCCAGTAGATAGCTAGCACACATCCATAATTAAATCACTAAGTCTACACTGCACTTGGCTGCATATTGGTATAGACAAAAAAAGGCAGCAATTTGTAAATTAACTGTTGAACCCCTTCGGTCTGTACCAAGGCAGCCCTTTGACCAAAGAATAAAAAAACATTAGTATAACGAATTAGAAAGCCTATCTCCATTCCTATTCGTTTCAACTAGTTCTGCAGTCTCAATTCCACCCATAACTTCAAAGCATCACAGATACACTGAAATTAATAACTCCCTGCATGAAATGGAACTTTGTATTGCCGTACATGGTTGCCAACTTGGATCTGATGTTTAATGAGCAATGGCACCCATGTTCCAAGGAACATAGGACCTAGTTAGCATACAAATTTGAACCTACATCGCTACAACAGATACAATACTGATTTTGAGTATTAACACGGCAAAGCATAAACACTGATTGGTGCACAACAAAGAAGCTCCGCAAGTCAATAGTCTGCTGCTCCCTCAGCCACATTGTAGTTTGCACAAATATTGCTCCGCAACAGATACAATACTGCTCCCTCAACAACGAATATATTGCCAGCATTGATATTTGCACAAATTTAATTGCATGTTTTCATTACATCTTCTGATTCTTTTCTTAGCTTCCAACCAATCAAGAATCAGGTTTCCTGTGAAACAGATGACCCAGGCTTCTGTCACACTATAGTTATATGCAATATATTCTTGAGAATTTGGGATTAAACATCATCTGAAAGCTAACATTAATTCATTTATGGAAATAGTGTTGGGCTATGATGCATTTAACCATCACATATCTCAGGAGTCAGGCCTATCTGCTCCAAACACAGGTCTCATCTAGTCAGGGTGACACAAGAGTGCCCTCTCCTGAATACAACATATGGTTTTTTTTTAACTTGCCAAGAGCACTGGCCTATCATGTAAGACTCATAATTGGGCAACTACGCTTGACCGCACGCTCAAGCACAGTTGAGACTGTCTGAGAGATCTCAGAATGCGTCTACTAAGGCACACACACCACACAAGCACCCTATACACACACCACGCCTACAGTCCCCTCTGGGGAAAATCCCCGGTGCGGCACCCATGGTCGCCCAGACTGGGATTCGAACCGTGGGCGGGCAGCCTGGCCACTGCCAGCGCTACCAACTGAGCTAGGAGCTCATCCGCATGTTGGCTTTTGCAAAGACATGTTCACAGTTTCACTAACAGTATCCCACGCTATTCCATTGTGCTTTTCTTCTTTGTGAGTCTTGGGCTTTGCTGATCACACACTTCTTTCAACAGGGCCCTTAGCACATATCCACAATAGTGCACCACAAAATTCTCATCAAATGCCATATATGTCAGCATATACTACTAGTTAAATAGAAGAAAAAAAAACTAAATATTTTATCGATAAGTGCATAATAGCTAGTGTTACAACACCACACTTACACATAAAAGCAAGCTTAGAGTGTGAAAACTAAACTAAAATTACTAAGTCTGCTTGTCACGTTTATGTTTATCAGCTAATTCCTTCAGTTTATGGGTTCCCAGCAGATTCAACACGCACATTGGCAAAAGAAGCAGGAGCCAAACCAGCAGTGGACCCACCTCATCACGGCCAGGCAATACTGATAGTTGCATTTGCCATAATTATCATAAAGGAGAATATTACTTATCATTAATTCTATCACTAGCATATAGTGATATTACTGTAACAAAAAGAGTCCCACTGAAACTTTCAGAAGGATTGATGGTATGCGCATTATCAGTATAATGGTTGAGGAGCTTATGAAAACAAAAGCATTGGAACCAGTGGGAGAGCTTGAACCAAGCAGCAGGGGGGTGGGGGGGGGGGTGTGGGATGGCCCACTTTGGCCTGAATAAAGGTCTGCCTCTGATTGAAACTGGGTGCTATTTGCAGCTTCAACCAGATGACATGTAGCAAATTCGCAATTGGATTAAATAGTGATACAAGTCATGCGCACACAAATACTTGGGCTTCCACAATCCCATGAGCAACAAAACTCAGTCTGCCCCTAACTCTGTTGCCACATTTCTCACAAGCTTTCTGACACCATCTACCTCACTACGTGCTGACACATGCTGCATCTGATGTTGCCTTATGCTACCATGAACCCAACCCTTGTAAGCTATGACCACATGGACTCACATGTTCTCCCTAACAAATGTCCTTAAGTAATTGATTTACCACCACATGCCGCTGGACTTATTAACTGAAATGTGAACAAAGCAGTAAAGCAGAGAAGACAATAAATGCAAATTTTGCTAGAAGTTAAGAATATTGTGCAGCAAAGTCTCCTAACACTATCCTGTGTAACTCCTAACATTATCCTGTGTTACTGCAAGTTCTTGAAATTTGGCTATCGCAGAAGTTAACACTAGCACAGAAGATGTAAAGATTTTTATCACAGCAGCTTCGAACTATTTTATATTGCTGAACTTCCCATAATTTTGAGAATTTTGAGCATTTTCTGGCTCTTCTAGAACCATAACAATCAACCAAATTTTCTTGAATGACATACAAGCTCCAAACTGGCAGCAGCAGGTACGGTTCACTGACTTCACTCCGCTGCACATTACTGAACTCAACGAAGCCCAAGTTAATCAAAACAGCAATCGAGGAATCCTACCAAAGTTAGCACGAGACATTGCAGCTGGTGGTTCTGGTGGAAGGACAAAACTGGAGGGAGATGATTACAACAGCAACAGGCATGGCGGCATGAATACCAGGAGCAGGGAGTATCACACACCTGTTACAGCCATCGTGGCAGGCGGTAACAATGAAGAGTAGCGGCTGTGGTGGTTTGGATCCTCGGCCCACTCATTTACAGAGCCATGCAGTGACCGATTCATGATAACGCCCACTGAGTTTGGGCAGCCAGAGCCGGCACCGTTAACTTTCTTGATGCACATCCTCACCTCACCGAGGCATGCCCCTCCGCCGCCGTGCTGCTCCCGGCCACAACGGCGACCCCAGTCCCCAAGTGCTCTGAGTTGGAAACCCCTATAGATGCGCGAAAACTAATGAATCCCCAACGCCACAAGTTTCCCGCCAGATAATAAAGGAACAGCATGAATCTTGGGATGACGGCACTCGGCGAGGCAATTCTGGACAGATTTTTCGATTTTCTTTCTTCCTCGAACTAAAGATTAAAGGGCATAAGGCACCTGTATTGATTGCTTACCGTGAAGAATCCGGACCAATCGAATCCTCCTCCGTTCGCCCTGCGTTCTTCTGGCACGCCGGCGCCGCCTTCCGCCTTCGTCACTTCCATCCCCTCCGCCCCGATTTTGCTCCCGGTGCCAGGAATGCCATCTATCAAGAAGTCAACGGGGCAGACGTGGGCTCTCTAGGTTGGGTATCGAAGTCGGACAGGTGGGCTGGCCTGGCCCAACGGGCCCGAAGACAAGTACTATATATTCTACCACGGTGGTCGGCCTTCTAAACTTTAGTCGCTGTCCCATCGAATATTTAAACATATGCATGGAGTATTAAATATAGACTAATTACAAAACTAAATACATAGATTGAAACTGTTTTGCAAGATGAATTTTTTAAGTCTAATTAGTCTATGATTTGACAATGTGGTGCTACAGTAAACATATGCTAATAACGGTTAATTAGGCTTAATAAATTCGTCTGGTGGATTACTGACGAATTCTATAATTTGTTTTTTTATTAATATCTGACTACTCCATACGACACCTCATGTGACACCTCGACTTTAGTCACAGATCAAACACCCCTTTATATCGTAGGCGCAGGTGGTTGTCCGCTTGGGGCTGAGGCATGGCCCCCCGCTCGTCTATCATGTCGGAGCCGTGTTGTGCGTTCTTCGCATCGCCGGGAAAGGCGGTCAAGCAGGTACGCGTGCTTCCACTTATTGATTTCTCTTCTCGCTGCCGTTGATTTCTTGTGCTCATCTCTAATGCATTGATTTGATCGCCGAAGGAAGCCAAGAAAGCCTCCAGCGAGGCATCCCGCTCGACAGGCGGGTCACGCTGCACGTCGCGCTGCACGTCGCCGGAGGCGAGGACTTCCTTGTGTCAAGGGCAGCGAGCCCTATGGTAGGAGGAGCTCGGCTACGTAGATCGTAGCCCCTGTCCGTGGTGGCCGGCTGGGTTATGCCCCCTCGCCGCCGTTCCTCGTCGGAGGGTTATACCCCTAGCCGCCGACTTAGGTAGAAGAGAGAGATTAGATGGTAATTCTTTCTTGATTACCAAGTGTCCGGTTACAAGATATATATAGCCTCCGGCTCAACCAAAAATAGTAACAAACTCTACTAATTAAGGACTAACCAAAATAGCTAATAGATTTCCTAGTTTCCCTCCTAGCCACTGCTGGAGGACGCCCCCTGGGCGCTGGCCGCGCGCCCAGCAGCGCGTTCCTGGGCCCTGCGCACATCGCGGGCCCTATGGCGCCTAGTGTAGACTTGTTTGAACATGACATCTCCCTCCCCGTCGAGAGCCAGCTCGTCCTCGAGCTGGAATTGAGGAAACTTAGAGCGGAGGGTGGCGACGTCTTCCCAGGTGGCCGACGCGGCTGAAGCTCCCTTCCACTGAACCAGGGCTTGATGCACACCCCGGGCCAGCCTGTACCGCACCGCGCACTCCGGCTCAGGATCAATGGCACCATGGTGAAGTAGCGGCAGCTGTGGAGGTTCGGTCGGCGGTGTCCCTTGGTACTTCTTGAGCAGCCCCACATGGAAAACGTTGTGGATGCGAGCGCGAGGGGGTAGCTCTAGCCGGACAGCAACCTCGTTGATGAGTTCGACGATGCGGTATGGGCCGAAGAAGCGCGGCTTCAGCTTGCCGCCCACAGCTTGAGGTAGAGACGACGCCGCGCGCTGACGGAGTCGAAGCAGCGCCCAATCACCCACCTGATAGGTGACCTCGCGGTGCGCGCGGTCGTAGAAGCGCTTCTGGTACGCCTGTGCCTGCTCCAGGCGATAGCGGATATCCGCTAGGAACGCCGCACGCTCCTCCATGGTCTTGGCGACGGCCGGCACCCTGGTGTCCCCAGGTTCATAGGAGCGGATGGAGGGAGGATCACGCCCGTAGACAATGCGGAAGGGAGTGTCCCGCAAAGATGTCTGGTACGCCGTGTTGAAGAGGTACTTGGCCCATGGCAGCCACCAAAGCCATTCGCGCGGCCTGTCCCCCACTAAGCACCGAAGGAGAATATAGTGATGTCTTTGTGCCCATCAACCGCATCAGCTCCTGCCAAAACAACGACGTGAACACCGTGTCCCGGTTGGAGACCATGGACTGAGGGACACCATGGAGCCTGACGATGTCGTTGAAGAAGGCCTGGGCGACAGATTCAGCAGAGTACGGGTGTGCCAATGGGATGAAATGGCAGTACTTGCTGAACCTATCCACCACGGTGAGGATCACTGACTTGCCGCGGACTCTTGCCAGCGCCTCCACAAAGTCGAGCGCGACATCAGTCCACACACCCTGGGGAACCGGTAGAGGGAGGAGGAGGCCCGCAGGGTGCTGGTGCTCGGACTTGTAGCGTTGACAGACTTCACATGTACGCACCTGGTCCTGCACAACTTGCTTTATGTTAACAAAATGGAAATCGCGGCGCAGCCTGTGGAGTGTCCGCTGTACGCCTTCATGGCCATCCTCATGTATGGCCCCCACAATCTCCTGGAGCAGCGGGGAGTCAGCCGGAATGTACAGCCGGCCAGCAAACTGCACCATGCTGTCCACCAGCGCCCAGGGGGCTGGTCTGGTGCCCGCCGCGAGCTCCTCCTGAAGAGCAACAAGGGCCGGGTGGTCCAGCTGAGCTTGCCAAAGCTTGGCGATGAAATCGAAGCGCGGAGAGGAAAGGGCCAGCAGCTCGCCGTCCACTGTGTCACGCCTGGACAGCGCGTCGGCGACCGCGTTCGTCGCACCCGGCTTGTATTCGATGGAGAAGTCGAATCCCAGCAGCTTGCCAACCCAATGATGTTGTGGAATTGTGGCCAAGTGCTGGTCCAGGAGGTATTTCAAGCTGTAATGATCTGTCCGAACAGTGAAGCAGCACCCCAGAGGTATGGACGCCAGTGACGCACCGCCTGGACCAAGCCAATGAGCTCACGCTCATATGCTGCCAGGGCGTGATGACGAGGTGCGACCTGCCGGCTGAAGAAGGCGATGGGGTGTCCTTCCTGGATGAGGACAGCACCAAACCCGTGGGACGAGGCGTCGCACTCGACGACGAAGAGCTTGGTGAAGTCTGGCATAGCGAGCACCGGTGCCGAGGTGACTGCCTCCTTCAAGGCGAGGAAAGCCGAAGTAGCCTCAGGACCCCAGGTGAAGCCCTCCTTCTTGAGGAGCGCGGTGAGCGGTGCGGCGATGGAGCCGTAGTTGTGGATGAACTTGCGGTAGTAGCCCGCCAGCCCCAGGAAGCCGCGCACCGCCCGTGCGGAGCGAGGTACCGGCCAGTCATGAATGGCCTGTACCTTGGAGGTGTCCATGGCCACCCCTGCCGCCGAGATCGTGTGACCGAGGTAAGCGACAGAGGCGACCCCGAAAGCACACTTGGAGCGTTTGACGAAGCGGGTGTGCTGACGGAGCTCGCTGAGGACGGCGCGGAGGTGTCGCAGGTGGTCGGCCCAGGACTTGCTGTAGATCAAAATGTCATCAAAGAAAACAAGGACAAACCGGCGGAGGAACGGCCTCAAGACGTCGTTCATGAGGGCCTGAAATGTTGCCGGGGCATTGCAGAGGCCGAACGGCATCACCAGGAACTCATATAGGCCGTCGTGTGTGCGGAACGCCATCTTGTGTACGTCCTCCGGCCGCATCCGCACTTGATGGTACCCCGAGCGCAAGTCTAGCTTGGTGAAGTACTTGGCGCCATGGAGCTCATCCAATAGCTCGTCGACGACGGGAATAGGGAATGCGTCCTTCACCGTGACCGCGTTGAGGGCGCGGTAGTCGACGCAGAATCTCCAGGACTCGTCCGGCTTCTTGACGAGGAGGACCGGCGAGGAGAAGGCGGAGTCGCTGCGCCGGACGATGCCGTTCACGATCATGGTCGCGCACTGCTGCTCCAGCTCCGTCTTGTGGGCGGCCGGATACCTGTAGGGCTGCACTGCCACCGGCTCGGTGCCGGGCTTGAGGAGGATGCGGTGTGCGCGGCCACACACTAGAGGAAGGCCCCGTGGTTCCGTGAACACGTCGGCGAACGCTGTGAGCAGCTCCACCAGGAGGGGCTCGGCCACCGAAGTAGAGTGGAGGCGCGGTGGTGGTGGCGGAGCGACGCTGCGCCAGCAGACCTGCTGGTCGGCCATCTTGAACGCCATGGTCCCTGCAGCCATATTCCAAACAATATCGCCCAAAGTCGACAGCCACTGGTTGCCCAGCACCAAGTCATATCCGGCCAAGGGCATGATGTACAAGTCGACCGCGAACGGCCGGTTGTCGATGACGACGGACGCTTGGCGCAGAACGCCCGGACAGGAGATGCGTTCGCCATTGGCCACGGTCGCCGTGAGTCAAGGCCGAGGCTCGACGGGCAGACCAGCCCGCTGCGTGGCTGCTTCGCCGATGAAGCAGTGGGTGGAGCCCGTGTCGATAAGGGTGAGCAGCGTAGCCGCGCCCACCTGCACCTCAAGCTGGATGGTGCCGCACATAGGGACGCCGGCGACGACGTGTAGAGAGTAGACCGGCGCCTCCTCCTCGGGTCCCTCCTCATCCAGCACGACCCCGTCGATGTAGAAGATGCGGCGGCATACTCTGTTGTGGCCGCGGGAGTAGGGCTCATTGCAGTTGTAGCAGAGCCCGAGTTTACGCCGTTTGGCCTACTCCTCCATGGAGAGACGCTTGCCCCCAGGCCTTGGTGGTGGCGCCGGTAGGGCCAGGGGTTGCGCCTGGGGAGCTGGCAGCGCCTGGAGCGCCGGGGTCGGTGTGACGGGCGTTGGCAGGGCCGCCAGGACGCCTGGGCGCGGTGCAGGCAGTGGACCGGGCGCGCGCGGCACAGCCTTGGCGGGGGTGGAGTTGAGGCGGTCCAGTTCGATGAGTTCCAGGGCCCTCGCCAAACTCATGGCCGCCCCAGTGTTTCGGGCGCGTGGATGCGCACTTGGTGGCTTAGCGGTGGCAGCAACCCGCCGGTGTAGAGCTACACCCTCTGGCCCTCCTCGAGGCGGCCCGCGCGAGGGAGGAGCGCCTAGAAGCGGTTGGAGTACTCCTCGACCGACCCCGTGCGGCGGGACTCGAAGAGCTTGAACAGCGGAGTAGACCGCAGCACCGGCCCAAAGCGAAGGTTCAGGAGCTCCTTGAAGCGCCCCCATGGAGGCGTGCCCTCATCCTCCTGGAGTTGGATGAACCACAGTTGGGCCATGTCCTCCAGATTGTACGACGCCATCCACACCTTCTCCTCCCGCATGGTGCGTTGCTGGCAAAAATACGACTCACACCGATTAATGAAAATCAGTGGGTCGGATTTACCGTCGAAGCGCGGAAAATCCATCTTCTGGAACCGCGGGGGGCGATCCGTGTGATGCTGGCCGTCATGGTGGTTGCTGGACTCGGACGTCGAGCTGAGCTTCGCCTGCATGCCCGCCATGTCGGATTGCATCTGGGACATGTTGGTGGTCAGGGTCTGGAGCATCTGCATCACGTCAGCCATGGTGGGCGGATCGGCGTCACCCATGGTTCGCAGCGCGGACGTGGCTGTGGACGGAGAGGAAGGGGATGGTGGTGGTGCGGCTGTGGAGGGCTGGGGGTGGTGGGAAGAAGAGGATTGTCGGCTCTGGGATACCAGGTTGTCAAGGGCAGCGAGCCCTATGGTAGGAGGACCTCGGCTACGTAGATCGTAGCCCTGTCCGTGGTGGCCGGCTGGGTTATGCCCCCTCGCCGCCGTTCCTCGTCGGAGGGTTATACCCCCAGCCGCCGACTTAGGTAGAAGAGAGAGAGATTAGATGGTAATTCTTTCTTGATTGCCAAGTGTCCGGTTACAAGATATATATAGCCTCCGGCTCAACCAAAAATAGTAACAAACTCCACTAATTAAGGACTAACCAAAATAGCTAATAGATTTCCTAGCTTCCCTCCTAGCCACTGCTGGAGGACGCCCCCTGGGCGCTGGCCGCGCGCCCAGCAGCGCGTTCCTGGGCCCTGCGCACATCGCGGGCCCTATGGCGCCTAGTGTAGACTTGTTTGAACATGACACCTTGCCAGAAAAGCCGTGAAAGCCGGTACAGCCTTCCTTACTGTGTGGGGATTCCATCGTCGTTTTGTGCTTATTTGTTAGGTTGGCTGAACATTGCTGTTTAGTCATTCAGATTTATATCAATTTCTCTGTACACTCTATGAACCATAGATCAGGAATACACATAGTAATTACATTTACAGTTACCTGGTGGAGCACAGCTTGGCTCCTTCTCTTGCATAGGAGACAATCAACTTCCTGTAGTATATGGTCGTACATTGTTTCTTCAGTATCCGTAAATCTACGAACTGATGCTGATAGGTTTCTGAGGAGTTCCTATGGGAATTATTTGTCCAAGAAGGCCATGTTGGTTAGTGGCTTTTGGTTTCTGATGGTCTATATTATGCAATGAAACTTTTTATTTTGTTTATCAACCAAGTACATTTTTTGTTTTATTAAAAGGATTACCATTCTTTCATATGTAGTCAATGTGTATGTCCCAAAAGACAGAGTTGGAAATTTACACCAGGGATATGGATTTGTAGAATTCAGGAGCAAGTAAGATGCAGATTATGTAAGTGTATTATGTAAGTCTATTATGCAGGTCACCACATCCATATTTAGTTACCCTAATACCCTTTTATCTAAATCGTTTACTCTCCACAGGCCATTAAGATTTTGAACATGATCAAACTATACAGGAAGCCCATAAGAGAAAACAAGGTATTTTTCCTTCATCTGTAGTATTTTATCATATCATTTGAACATATAACATGATTGTGTTTATTCCAGGCTTCCCAGGATAAGAAGAGCTTGGACGTTGGATCAAATCTGTTTATTGGGATTCTTGATCCAGTGAAGGCCTAAATCCTACTTTCTTTATTAGCTGCTCATTTTTTCATCTGAATACTAAGCAATATTTCCATGTTTGCTTTGTTAACAGGATTTCGATGAGAACCTCCTCTACAATATATCTTCAGTGCATTTGGAGTGATTGTAAATAATCCTAAGGTGACACACAACAACTTTTTATCTTCACGTGAGGTTATATTGATTTGTTGTTTTCTGCTAATGATCTAGCAGCCGTATGTAATACCTGATCTATGAGCAACAGTCTTCTTCTTATCTTATATAAATGCCAGAATCAAATACAAGTGATAGTTTACACGAAGAATAAATGTAGTTCACTATACTTACATTTCATAGTTCTATTACTCTGGCGTGGCATAGCATGTGTTGATAACTTGATATGCTTAACAGTACAGTTGCATGTTTACCATGTGATTGAGGGCACATGCATATTTCAATCCATTATTTTAATTAGACACAAATTGTTGTTTAAAGGAGAGCAGAACTCCTCGAATTAGCCAATTGATACAATTTTACAATAGTCATGTTTTGCTTATGAGTTCTTACCATTGTCAGTAATAATATGATCCGGTGCTACTGGGTCCTAATAAGAACTAAAAAATCTGAATAATTTCAGCTTCATATTCTCTAGAGCATGTGTTACCATTGTCAGTAATAATATAATCTGGCCAATGACGACGTTGCCGGTCAGGCCGCTGCCATGCTGAAGACAGGCGACATCTCGAGCCTACTCGATCGACATGGTAATTTATCTGGCATACGTTGCAAGTATTTTAGACGCATATTGCAAGTGTTTGCTCAAACTATTTTGTCTATTTTCAGACGTACGTTGCAAGCGTTTTGATCTGGATGTTGCATATGTTTTCACACATACGTTGCAACAGTATGTTCCAAAATGTTTCATCTATTTCAGTCTTATGTTGCAGCAAGTATTTTCATATGTTGCAAGTTGCAAGTGTTCTATCTGGATATTGAATATGTTTTCACACATATGTTGCAGTTGTATATTCCAGATGTTTCATCTGTTTCAGACGTATATTGCATTCAACTGTTTCATGTTGCATGTGTTGCCTACTGTTCGGAGAGTCAGGGGGCGCCGGGGAATGGGACACGGTGAGCCGGTGGCCGATGGATGTGGCATGCTGGGGGCCGGCGGTCGAGGGCATGATGGGGCAGGGGTGCGCCTACGGGGGCGAGGTTGCGTCTACAGGGGCGGGGTGCGCGGATGGGGGCGGGGTGCGCGGATGGGGGCGGGTTAGGCATTGGGGCAGGCTTATCAGGCGGACGAGCGGGTGTTCGATGTAATTCATCCCCATCGGATGTCCGTGCGCTAGCATTTTCCTTTGTTGATTGGAATTTTGAAAGCGACTGCAATCCTCCCGGTGATCCATTTGATGCTGGATGGATAGCTCCGTCGCGTTCTGTGCCCGTGCCCGTGTCTTTGGAGTTACGGTTATGCTTGTATGGTTTGATTTCGATTAAAAAAATTAGCATAGGCCAATTTGTCATCATAAACTCTGTTGGTCTCCTAAGAAAAGAAAAAAACCAACAAAAATTCTTTTCTGAGACCCTTTTGCCACTTTTAGCCTTCTTGGTACTACGTTTTTATTGCTTGTTGCCCATTTGTCGCTGCACAGGGGGCTAATAATCAAGTGGGAGCTGAGCGAATCCATTCCAATGACAGCAAGAATGATCACATCGATAAGCTTATGCTTCTTTTGACAACAATACAGCATTCCCATCTTGAAAACAATAGTGAGCGGTGAGCCATCATGTTCTCCTCGATAATCGCCTGACAACAATGGAGAATCGCATACACTAGCCAGTGCCCTAGTACGCCACCTGTGGTGAGAAACTTTTGTGGTTTTGTCTCTCAACCTCTACGTTTTTCTGCTTTTCATTTTATATATGGTGACGACGTCAACTTGTTCATGCCTCCAATCAGCTGATCGATACTCCAGCAAACAGAGATGCTGTGAACATGATGAAGGTAATTTTAATTTACCCTAACCTCTTCCCCTTTGCCTACCATTCAAGGGTACACCTAAACTATTTCTTTTTTATTGCAATGAAAAGTGGAACACTCTTGTGCCAAAAAGAACAAGAAAAAGAAAAAAAAAACATGGTCAGATGTAAGATATCCTAGCAATTGATGTTCATGCAAATCTTTGTGGAATTCACTAAACCTTTTGTTGGTTTATTCTTCAATTTGTACATACCTAAAGTGAACATACAAACACTTGAATCGTGAATATGTAAATGCTTGTTCATCTCACTTCATTGTTTCAAATCAGGGTTTACTAGGTTCCACGCACTCTATTGCGGATAAGCTGCTTGTGTTCTGTACTTCTGTCTTGTCATGGTTACTGTCGAATGCCTCTGCCCCGAACTCCTCTGCCCCAAAGCCAGGACAGAACTTTGAGGACCTTGGGATGCAATTCCTTATCATGGGAACTCTCATACTATACCACATCAGCTTTTATATGTTGTTTCTCGCTTCAAAATTCAAGGACGGCGAGTCAGTTGATGGTGTTCTATTTAAGTTCAATATGTGGCTGTTGCCTCAAGGACGGCTTAGATTTTTTCATGAATTAATTAGGCTTAATACATTCGCCTCGCAAATTAGTCTTTATTTATATAGTTAGTTTTTATAATTAGTCAATGTTTAATATTCTTAATTAATATCAAACATTCGATATGATAGGGACTATAAAAACAAAAACTCGACCCGCGGAGGGTAAGACAGCCCCCGGGCATTGTGCTTAAGAAAAAACCTTCTCACGTAGGTCGAGAAAATCTCCGAACCTCTGCCCCACCACAGCGGCACCGCAACTCCCATAAGACTAGGCTGGCCTTAGATCTGTGCTTTGACGTGGGACAGACGAGGAGATTTTTCTCAACGCGAAGCTGCGCCTCCTCCGGCCAACAAATCCGCTCCCAAGGGTGTTGGAACTCTGGCCGGCAGGGTGGAACCAAACACCCCCTAAGTTGCTTTTAGTACTGTACCTAACTTATACTGTATTATGGTTACACATTACTACATTAGAGAGAGAGAGGCAGCATGGTGGAGTTGATAGGAGAGGTGGGATGCGAAGTTGCGGTACTTTCTATAAATAGAGGATAATATGATCATGATCAGGACGTTTAGTGATCTTTGAGTTGTTTGTTTGCTGCCTGATATATTCCACTGATAAATTTGTTTTAGTTCTTTGTGAGTTTACTGTGCGTTCATGTCCTGTGTGCATCAATACTTCAATAGTCATGTGGTACCTATTTCTAGCCTTGTGATGAAATTGAGTTACCCAGTGGGCCAGTGTGCTCACATCATGCATGCTTCTCTCCCCAGAGGCACGAGCAATATTTGAGCATGACGATGGTGATATTGTGAGTGCTCATGTGTAGCGCAAAGCTTCCCAGTGGGAGGCATAAATTGTCCTGTTTTGTGGTATTGCTGCACTAGGCACATCAGGAGGCTCTGATCCATCATCTAATATGACTATAAGCTCTGTACATTGCCGGGAGTATCGTAGATCTAATCTAACAGTCCATTTATTTTGGTAATTTTGTTATTATCTCAGTGTCGGAGAAGTTTACCACAACTATACTTTGGCATCTTAGCTAGGGTCGCTAACTATTAGTCCTTCAAGCCCCTCCCTGCCTGGTTGAAGGCGCCACCTGATCGGCTGCACTGAACAACGATGTAGCTGCTTGTTATCTACAGTAAAAGCAGAGTGCAGCACATCTGCAGTCTGCAACAGCAGCAGCGGCTCTCTCTCTTTTAACAACAAACAACTTTATTATCAATAGCAAAGAGCTGTTAGGAGCCTTACAAAGTTCAACGCTACAGATTGTAGTGCCTCCTAGAGAGAGCACTGAACATGAACTGCATTAGAGCATTCTCACTTCTACTTAGTGCAACACGTGCCAATGCACGCTTTCGAAAAAAAAACCTGCATTAGAGCAGGTACAAATAATGCCTGATGATGGAGGTGGTTGAGATTCTAGGAGAGCTTGCCTAGCTAATACATCAGCCATCTGGTTGTTAGCTCTCTTGGATTATGAGGATTCTCACATCTCTTTGACCTGTGAAGTTTGAGAAAGTTTGAGTGAAGTATTTGATTATCGGCTCTTTGAGAATGATTCCTGGGAATGTTTCATTTTGGATGCCACATCAGAAGGGCAGTTGAGGCACGTCCTCCCCAAGGGTGGGCACGTCTCTCCTAAGGATGGGCTGCTAACTGCCGAGGTTTGCCGCAAGCCCGCAATGTCAATCTTGTGTCGTTGAGACCTGAAAGCGGGCAGGTCCGTTGTAGTGGATGGAGCATTGGCCTGCGTGTCCACTAACTTTGGCTTTGGTTAGCGCTCTGTGGTCGGACATTATTTTTTCTCATTCCAACACACGAGTATGATCCTAGTGGTGGAAAAACACGGTCAATATAAACTGCCGTGATTTAGTTTTTGTGTGGAAGCGGTGCGAAGAAGCGTGGCCTCAAAAAGATGTAGGAAGTCGTGCCATTTGGTTTTAACTTACTTTAGTCATGCACAGCTTAAAAGTTGTAAGAGACATGATCCGTACTGATAGCTAGAGTGAGCCTGTGACGGCAAAGAGTGGATAAGAGCAAGTCCAATAGAAAACACCAACTGTGGGCTTCAAGCAGGCTGTGTGCGGAGAGTATAAGCCATCACGTATAGTAGGCAGGCTAAGAGGTTAACTATAAAGGAAATTTAGACATTTAATACTAGCAGGCTAGCAGGTAAGAAAGAGCCTTCCTTTGGCCCTCCCATGGCTGCATGTAGGCTACATACAAGCTATTTGTCTCGTTACGTGCGCGCTACGCCTTGCGGTAAGGCAAGCGCCCGCTTCATCTTCTTTCTTGTTTGGTTCTCTGGTCCTGGACTAGAGACTAAAACAGCGACTAAGCTATAATTTCTTACCCTGTTTGGTTCAAAGGACTAAAAAGGGACTACAAGCTATTCGAGCAGATGAACAAAGTCCAAAACACCCCTCCCTTCTATTCTCTCTCTCTCTCTATTTCCTCTGTCCACTCGCCTATCTCACCTGAAATCCACATCCGCGCCCGAGGAAGGGAGCTTGCCAGGGATGGGGCGCCGGCGTGGGGCTAAGCTTGGGGCGCGGCCGGCAGGGTGTGGGACGGCGCAGCACCGGTGGGGTGTGGGACAACGTGTGGGCGTAGCATCGGTGGGGTGTGGGACGGCGCGGCACTGGCGAGGCAGGCGCGGCCAGCAGGGTGTGGGACGGTGCGTTGTGGGGAGAAGCGGGAGGGGCAGGACCAGCAATAATTGAGAGGCATGGGGTGTCAACCTGGGCTAGTAGTCCCAAAAAGCCTCCCCTCAAGGGATTACAACCCAAACTCACTTTAGTCCCTCTAGTAATCCACATGTTTGGCAAAATGGGACTAACTAGCAAATTTGCCCGTGCATGCAACGGGTCAAAGAAATCCATGATATGTTTTTTTTATGTAGAGTTGTACCTACAATGGAAACCGATACAGAGTCAAACTGCGCACCATTGCTCCTAGACATGATTTATTTTAATTTGTATTAGTACACCTCTTGAGCAAGAGTCATGTTGAGGATTGCACTTATATAATGTATAATTTCAGTTTATATTAGATTCGATAACAAACTGCTCACGATTTCAGTTTTACGATTTATATTCATGTAATAAAATAGTATAAGGGTGTACATGTGTCTAGGATGGATTTTTTGCTCTTAATTAACAGGCGTGGAACTGTCCGCAAAAGTTGAACCGTGAGCTGATGCACGTGATGACGAAGATTTGTCTAATTTATATTTGCTTACTTTGTACTTTTATTTCCTTTTTTGTTTCTATTTCGAGTAGGATTTCTATTCTAGGCAAGAAGCCTCGTATGATAGGAGTCTATTTGGATCAGGTGAAACCTATTCACCTTAAGAAACCCCATATATTAATGTAATAAAATAGTAGGGGTGTAGATGTGTCTGGGACGGATTTCACATTCACAAAGTTAGTTAAGGAAGGACTAGACCAAAAAATGAGTGGAGAGAAAATTTGCCTTTTTAATATTAGGTATAGAAAAGAGCTCACTAGTGTCTAGTCCCATCAAACCAAACTGGGAGTTACTATACTTGCTCTAACCTCTAGATCAACCAAAGCCCAGTGGGCCTCGTTTGGTTTGGTACGCAAGTACGCAACTATCAACATAAGCCAGGCCAGGTCCATTTGAATTATATATTTGTTTCCAAATAAAAACTGACGAGTGGGTCATGCTGTAAAGGCGTGATGAGTCGCCAAGTTGCCCACTTTTGTGATTCTGTGTTGCCTCGCTTAAATAGCCAACGTCTGCCTAGCTAGCCTTGCATCGTTAGACGCTCGCAGGTCAACGCCTCTGGAGCTGGAGCAATAACGATGCTTGTAGGCCGGCCTTCCGGCTTGTCGGAGAGGAATGAACTACACCAATGCCAGATCTGCAACGCCTGCTGGCTATTCTTCTCCGTCCTATCGTGGCAACGTTCCATCACATTTCAAGCTTTAGTTTGGAAAACTCTAGTTTAACTTCAGTTTTGAAGTGCTTTTGTGTTTTCGAAAGCAAGCTCGGTGCATGCGGCCACGGCGAAGCAGGCAGCAACAAAATGGTGGATTCCTGCTTTGCAATTTGTAATGAGACTGCAAGTTTGAGCTATTGTTGCATGGTTCCTTTCAGCAGGTAAGTGCAAACTCAGTTTATGGTTTTGCTGGATTGGCTGAGGGCCAGCCAGTTAACTTGTTCATCAGCGAAATTTTCATGTGGCCAGGTGGGTAAGCAGTTCTGGATCTGGCACAAGCACAACGAAGTGTTCATTCTATATATAGTATGTACTCCCAAAAATTACTCATACAATGAGAAGTTAAAGAGTTCTGGTAAGCAGGACAAGACGCTTTCTCGTTCTTCTCCCGTCGTCCTTGCTTCTTCCCCTCTGATCTCTTCCTTCTCCTTTCTCTCCTTTCTCCTAAAAAATGGATCAAGGGGGCTCCATTGCTTTTGCTTATTGGACAGTTGGAGGAGGGGGCCGTCCCAGTACTGAATCTGCCCTTTTATGACCTATTGACATCTGTCTGTCTCTGTTTCGTTGCCATGCATGTTGATGGGTACTCCTTCCCTTGGTGATGATGCGTTGATGCTGGAGCTGGTACATGAATTGTTTTTGCAGAAGTTGAGGGCCAACGGCGAGTGACTAGATCTAGTGGTGGAGCCAATGCAATGGGAGTAATCAGAGGCGGAGCATGGTGGGCAAAAATAGCCTCCCGGGCTGTGCTGCTAGCGCCTGAGTGAAGCAACTGGCAAGCACGGCTGCGTGCCTGCATCGGGATGGAGAGCCCCCTCCTCCGTCTATCATCTATATATGCGGGCTGGGCTCAGAAGTTTGGTGTGGGCAGGCCTGCTCTCAAGTCTTCTTCGATAAAAAAAAAACTACGAGCGGCCCAACTAATGTTACGTTTTTATTTTGAGCAACAGCCCAACTAACGTTACGTGCAGGAGCGGAAAGAAACCGAAACACCGCGGGAATATTCCAAATTTCCAATGCGGTCGAAATGACGCCGACCACGCCGCGTCCCGGTCCCGGGGTCTTCCACTAAAAAAAAGAAAAGAAAAGAAAAACGCCTCCCGGTCCCGTCCAGATTTGCTGTGGCCCATGCGCATGCGCTACTGAGGCCGCACCCGCATTTAAATAGCGCCTCTCCCCCGGCGGAATCGGCGACGGTCACCCCACCCCGCGGTCGTTGGCATAAGCCTCGGAAGGATCGGAACTCTGCTCCATCTTGTCCAAAGGTACGACAGAATTTTTGTTCATTCCATCGTGTGATAAATAAAATTTGATTCTTCAAACAATTTCTCTACCCTATTTGGCTAACGTTAGTCTGTTCATTTCGAGCTATGCAAGCGCTATGCGTTTTTTTTGTTTCGATACGTCCGAGATCTTCTTCTCTTAACACACACCCCGGCTGCAGATCTTCCTTTCAAGTTGCGTCCTGTATATCAAACGCTTGTTTTGGCTCCAAAATCCAAATCATCATGCACGGCATGCAGTTTATGGCGATCAAGTTAATTAGTGTCCCTTGGCAGCAGATCGTGGATCTGGGCACGACACAAATTTGCTGCTGGGCTGGGCCTGGGGACTAGGCAACTAGCATAGCAAGTAGCAACGACGCAGGGCCAGCCGACCAGGCCCACACATGATCATTTAATTATTTTTTTTTGAGGAAAACATGATCATTTAATTAATTGAGCGTCTACTCTATGATTCCAGTAGTTTTTGCAAAGAAGAGCTCAGATCCACTGGAGTACCTCTCTTCCCAAGGCTTAAGAATAACCGAAGAATGCTCTCTAAGCAAGTCAAAACATTTGTTGACGATGTTTTAGTCCAATATATGTTACCAGTGGCGGACCCAGATATTTTGTAGAGCCTGGGCAAGCGTATACCAAGTTCACACAAACACATCCACCGCTAACATAAGCAAAGTGTCAACAATCTTAGTTGTTTTAAAATAAAACTAACTATTTTCTGTTGGAACAATGCTACATTAGTGCTTTCTATAAAAGCCCGGTTTACCTTTGTCAAAAAAACTATTAACCATTTAGTAGTGTACATTAAGAAGCAAGAAATATCATAGCAATTGTGTCGTCGCTATATGACACTAAAATGGATTGTATTTCAAAAAAGGGATTATATGTTAGCAATTTGCCACTAAAAGTTTTCAAAGGAGTATCGTTGCAAGGCTACGGTGCGTGCCAACTCTATTTTCTTATTCATAAACCGTGGAAAAATGATGATCCATCAGTCAGATATAGGTACCCACTAAAAATAAAGAGCAAAGATCAATTATTCAATTTGATAAGCCGGGTGCTCGCTGGATGCAAGAAGCTAGACGAATTAATCCCCGAGAGCTAAATCTCCACCATCTTTGGCTTTGTACATCAGGTTTCTGCAGCACTGCGCCTAAATCAAAGGCTGATCGACTCTGTAGTGTCTCCTCGGGGCCTGATATGTCCTGTTCCCCTACCACTCACGAAGGAGCCCGGGGTGGCCGGTTGGCACTGCCCTTCAGGTATGTTACCATACATGTGCAGAGGGAACCAGATGCAGCGGTGAGCTGCACTATATATACAATATATATACTAACATAAGCTATTTTTCTTTAATCAGGGCTATGCCGCGTTCAACTTCGCTGGGCTCCGGCGGCAGTCGCCATAAGGTATACTTTTCCTTTGCCCTGCTAAACTTGGACACTCTATTTTCCCAATTCTGATGATAAATTGATAACCATGCCCTTGTCTCGTTGATATTTCTTACAATAGTGCACACACTGCACGGTAGTCTAGCTGAAATGCATTGCCACTCGTGTAGGAACAACCATCGAATTCAACTAGACGGTGCCGATAGTCTTGAGATGCTAAACCCCCCACCTTTTATAGGTGTTACAACTTATGAGCCTTAAACACAGGATCTTAATCCCCTAACTCTGCAGTAGAACCCCTAGGTACCTAAGACATTTGAGACTTGTTAGAGCTAGAATTGCTGCGCAGGAGATATGAGTGGGAAGTTGCAGGGCAAGGCTTGAATGCCCGATGACGAACTGACGGTGCCATGCTCGGTGCCGAGGCTAGGGCTAGAACGCGTAGGCAAGAGTGAACACGAGAACTAGAGCGCCAGGGAGCGAGAGAGATTAATCTCAATCTCTGGCTAAATCTTCATTAAGCAACAATGTTCCATACTTATACCACAATCATAACAAACTCATAGCTAACCTTAAGGGATAATTGAACAAAGATAAATCTCTTTCCTAATCAAATGGATCAGCTAACAAACTCCTGACGGCGAGGTTGGCGCGCCATGGCTGGTGACCACACACTGGCATCGCTTGGCGCGGCCCACTCCTCAGCCATGTCTCGCCTTGCACCGTTCATAGGTGTTCCCCACCATAACATCTCTCCCCCTCGACGAACAGCTCGTCCTCGAGCTGGAAGTCAGGGAAGAGAGTCTTGAACTCGTCGACGGGTTCCCAAGTGGCCTCCACTGCATCCATGCCCACCCAGTGAATGAGCACGTGCCAAGCTCCGCAGTGCAACTACGCGCGCAGAACGCATTCCGGGCGATGTAGTGCCCAACCGTTGTGCAGTGGAGGGAGGGCCGGCGGCGTCGTCGGAGGGGTGCTGCGGAATGGCTTGAGCACCCGACATGGAAGACATCATGAATGTGGGAACCCTCAGGAAGATGTAGATGGTAGGCGACGGGGCCGATGCGCTCAACCACCTGGAATGGCCCGGCGAAACCCAGGCTAAGCTTGCCGCGTGGTCCCAGAATGAGCGACTGGGCTAGCCGATGAAGGTGCACAGCCACACCCAATCATTGATGGCGAACTCCAGAGGGCGATGATGAGCGTCATAGTGCTTCCTGGCATACGCCTGGGCTTGCAGCAAGCGGTCACGAACCTCAGCTCGGAACACTTCACGGTCCTTGAGGAGGGTGTCCACCGTTTCAGTCCGCGCCGTACCTGCAGTGTAGGGCAACAATGCGGGCGGGGGATGCCCGTATACTACCTTGAAGGGTGTAGCCTGGAGCGCGGAGTGGTAGGAGGTGTTGTAGTAGTATTCCGCCCAGGGGAGCCTATCCAGCCATGCGTGCGGCCGGTCACCAGTGATGCATCAAAAGTACATCATGATTGTCTTGTTCACCACCTCGGACTAGGCGTCGGTCTGCGGGTGGAAGGCCGTACTCATCCGCAGCTGAATGCTAGTGAGCTTGAAGATGTCACGCCAGATGTGCCCGGTGAACAGTGGGTCGTGATCACTCACGATGGAGGTTGGGAAGCCATGGAGTCAGATGATGGCATCGAAGAACGCCTTCGCGACCGTGTCGCCATATATGGATGGCTCAGCGCAATGAAGTGGGCATGCTTTGAGAAGCGATCCACCATGGTCAAGATGATGCTCTTGCCATGGACACGCGGCAGGCCTTCAATGAAATCCATGGCGATGTCAGACCAAACCTGTGATGGTACGTCGAGAGGTTGTAGGAGGCCGGCCAGGTGCAGGGCATCGGTCTTGTGGTGTTGGCACGTCAGGCAGGCGTGCATGAACTCGTGCACTAGCCGGCGATCATGATCGACGATGACGAAGGCAGTGCAGTGTTTTCTAGATGCCCTCATGGCCAGCAAATGAGCCAGCTGGAGGACCGCGGGCAGCGATGGCAAGGAGGCTGGAACAAAGATGTGGGTGCCGTGCAGGATGAGACCATCCACCACACGCCATGGCGTGCCGCGATCAGCGACCACCATGTCACGGAAGGCGTGAAGCGTGTCGTCCACCTGGAGCTCCTGGCGGAGGTCATCGTAGAGCCGAAACAAAGGCCCGGTGAGCACCCCGAGGGAGGCATCGTCGTCCCCATGGCGAGACAATGCATCGGTGATGGTGTTGAGGTGGCCCGACTGGTATTCAACGTTTAAGTCATAGCCGATTAGCTTACTCACCCACTGATGTTGGGGAACAGTAGAGAGGCGCTGGTCGAGCATACATTTGAGGGCGTAATGGTCTATCTGCATGACAAAGTGCCGGCCCCAAAGAAATGGGTGCTAGTGATGAACCGCCTGGACGAGTCCGATCAACTCGCATTCATAGGCGGCGAGCTTGAGATGGCGCGCCACAAATGGACGGCTGAAGAATGCGGGGGCGGTGGAGAGCACCTGCTTGAGGTCATCGAAGGCCATGGTGACCTCAAGCAACCATGTGAAGTCATCCTTCTTGAGCAGCCGCATGAGGAGGGCAGCGATGGTGCCGTAGTCCTGAATGAACCAGCAGTAGTACCCCGCCGTGCCTAGGAAGCCACGAAGCCTGTGTGCCAAGAGGGATTGCGGCCAGGAGGCCACAGCCTTGTAACACCCTGCATCCAAAACTGCTTATATGGCCTAGCTCCGCACGTGGAATGGGCCTGCATACGCGTAGCACCTCGCTTACACTTTCGTCCTCGCTTCATGTAAAAGGGTTAACCTGAAGGTGCTACATTTGGAATGACAAGGCTTATAAGCTAGCCCTCACCCTTCTAAACTCCCAAGGTGGTACTAAACTCACCAACAACTCCACATGTGCCACTTGGGCTACATGGGCAAACTTCACAACTACTATAGGCTACTAATAGGCTGGGGTGTTATAGGCCTCCACCTTCTCGTGATCCATGGCGACGCTGTCGACTAAAATCATGTGGCCAAGGTACGCCACCAACGACTGGGCAGAAGAGCACTTGCTGCATTTAAGGCACAAGTGATGCTCGCGTAGGGCGGAGAGGATGGTGTTGATGTGCTGGAGGTGGGTCAACCACGACAGGCTGTAGATGAGCATGTCACCGAAAAAAACCAAGACAATCTTACATATGAACGACCAAAGGATGGAGTTCATCAAGCCTGAGAACATTACTAGCGCGTTCGTGAGCCCAAAGGGCATAACCAGGAACTCGAAATGGCCTTCATGAGTGCAGAATGCCATTTTGTGCACGTCCTCGGCGTGCACCCGGACCTGATGGTAGTCGGGGCGGAGATCTAGCTTTGTGAAGAAGTGCGCTCCGTGCAACTCGTCTAGCAGCTCCTCCATGATGGGGATCAAGAATTTTGTCCTTCACTGTTTGCTGGTTGAAGGCACGAGTGTCCACGCAAAAATGCCAGGAGCCGTCATGTTTCTTGACAAGGAGGACAGGGGCAGAGAACGCCAACATACTCGGCCAGATGATGCCCTGCTCTAGCATCGCAGCACACTGGGCCTCCAGCTTGTCCTTCTAGAGCTGAGGATAGCAGTAAGGGCGCATCGCCACTAGGGCCGCGTTCGGCAATATGGATATGGTGATCACATGGGCGGGTGCGGCGAAGACATCCTCGAATGAGTGGAGGTGGTCAAGCATGGCTAGCTCATTGTTGTGAATGGCTTGCAGGCACCGGGTTGACTGCACGTCGCGCCGGGTGGATCCGATGTTGTGCCAAAAGACTCGGTGACCGTCGCACCAGAATAACATGCACATGTCATCGAAATCCCATAGGATCGGCCCCAAAGTGTGAAGAAAGGTGATGCCGAGGACCATGTCTGTCGGGGTTATGATCCCTGGGTGTCTCAAGGCATTGAATATGAAGCAAGCCGGACGACCCATGATATTAAAGCCAAGCTTGAGCCCGAACGACCGAGGCCTAGCTAAGCTAAGCGGACCGGGCCAATCACGGAAGCCGGGGTCGGCCACGACCCCCTTCCTCTTGCCTTAGCCACATGCTACGCAGCAACTAGCGACCTCTCACGGTCCCGACCCTTGGAAAGAATGGGGAGAGATCGAGTCCCACCAAGCATGCCTACCTTGACAGGGACAGCCACGCCGCACTGACCCCGCAAGGACCGATGGGATAGCAGTCACCTCAGTCCAGTCAGACGCCATCCCTACGCCATGCAGCAGAGAAAAGACAACACCGCCAAGCGGTGACGGCAAAGTATGGAGAACCACCATCCAAATATGGCCCGACAAGACGTTTTTACGATGCCACCCACTACGGGATGGGATCCACGATGATGGCCTTGACTTAGAGGCCATCCAAGCCAACACAGGCCACGACCTCAGAACTAAAGATTGTGGCCACCAACTCCACAAGCAGCAAGACGATCGACGACCCGAGGGTTGCTACCTACTCTTGTACGATGCCCCCAGACGATAAGGAGGCAATGATGAAGACCACGGCAAGACCACGTCACGCAGGATAGCTAGCGAAACACCGCCGTGCCCACAGTACCGCCACGATGGGCACTGTGGCACCACGTCATGCCATGCGATGACGTGAGCACAAGATCATGACGACAACCACGCCAAGGTGTACACCACAAGATGACGTTACTTGCAAGCCAAGTTAGCTAGGCCTCCTCCCTCAGGCTCACGACCCTTCAGTCGAGAGAACCTCCTTCTCTGTACGAGACCTAGCCCCAGACTCTATATAAGGACAGCTAGGGCCTCCCCTCTGATCTCATCCTATCATTCTCATTCTAACCGGGCTCTTGAAGCTTTCCTTCAGGCAGCCCTTCTCCTAGATCTAGCTCTCCTACCTCTTTTACCATTCTTGTACCCCCCATCGTAAGAACTTCAGAGCATTCAAGTGAGGAACACGCACGCGATCATCTCTGAGACTGGACGTAGGGCTTTGGCCTGAACTAGTATAAATCATCATGTCTTTGGATGCTACCATTGTCTTCCTAGAGCAGCGCGACATTTGTATAAATTTACTAGTCTGGTTTACAAAACACCGACAATGTCACTGCTATCGATGGGGATGTAGTGGTCGATGGAGAAGATCTCATTGGCGATGTGAATCCCGATGTCATAGGCACGACCGTGGCACGCCACACGATTGCTGTCGGCCACAATAACGCTCGCACCCGGGCATGGCTAAAACTGGAGACCCACACGGCGGGCGACATGGCTGCGGATGAAGTTATGGGTCGACCTGGAGTCGAGTAGAGCAATGAACTGCTCATTGCCGATGGTGATGTAGAGTTGCATCGTGTCCTTGGTGTGGATGCCCACGATGGCGTCTAGTGAAATCATTGACGTCTCATGGTCAAATGTTGTGGGCTCATCTGACGCGTCCGGTTCCTCATCATCATCGGGTTCCTCAACCTCGTAGTCAGAGACCTCCAAGTAGAAGAGATGCGGACACTTGTGGCCATGGAGATATGGTTCATCACAGTTGTAGCAAAGGCCGAGTTTACGACGATCGGCCATCTTGGCTAGTGTGAGCCGCTTGAATGGACGAGGCGGTGGCGAAGCTGAAGATGATGCTGGCTGGGTCCCCATGGCGCCTGCGGCCGGTGGTGGCATGGCTAGGGTGGCCTAGTTGTGGCGAGGCGGCTGGGGCGGCGGAGCCAGGAGCGCGAGTGTCAGCACGACGTTGCATCGCTTGTAGGCACGCACCCGGCTCATGGCGTGTTGCAAATCTTAGGGATCATGAAGCTCCACATCAATGCGAATATGCTCCGGTAGGCCTCTAGTGAAGAGCTGGGCCTGTTGGTATGGAGTGAGGCATCCCGCATGCACCATCTGCTCCTGAAAGGCCTCCTGGTAAGCCGCGACGGTGGCCGGGAACGGCAGGCGCGCCAAATCCGCTAAGTGATTGGTACAGAGAGGTGGCCCGAAGCGCTGGTGGCACAAGCGCTTGAACTTTGCCCACACAGGCTCGCCGGAATCGTTCTCTAGGACATAGTACCACTGTTGTGCGGTACCCATGAGATGGAACGAGGTGAGCCAAACCTTGTCGACTTCGAGGGTGTGCTAAGCGCGAAAGAAGTGATCACATTTGTTGAGCCAGCCCAGCGGGTCATCCTTGCCATCATAGATGGGAAAGGAGAGTTTGTGATAGCAGGGCACGACCGCGGCCTCTGGTTCCGGCAGCACATAGGGAAGGGGTGGCGGCATATGCATGGCGACAAACGATGGAGGATGGGAAGCTTGCATGATCGACGAGAAGGAGGGGACAGGAGATGGGGAGTGGGGGAAACTGATGTGGGTGATGGGCACACCCATACACGGTAGCCTCGGCTAGGTGGACACGACCATGTATGCTGGCAGCGACGGGGCGGACGCGGGAAGGAAGGGAAGCATCGGTGCTGCAGAGGACAACTCCAAGATGACAGGACCCGTGACTGGCAGTTGGGGGATGCCACCGTAGCCTGGTAAGCTGTACGGCAGGAATGGCGGCGCGGAGGCCGTAGGGTGACCCTCAACGGCGGTTAGACGCGTGTTGATGTCCCCCATCTGGCGCTATAGCCCATAGATGGCGGCGGTGAGCGCATTGAGGGCATCTGTTGGGATCGCGGTGAGCGGTGGCTGCGAAATGGCGAGCGGCACGGTGGTGACAATGGCGGCGCTGGTGACTGCAGGGGCAGATGGGATCATGGGTGGCTTGGTGGCGGCGGCGGTGGGAACGGCAGCGTTGGTGGAAGCTCCAGAACCAGACATGGCTGATACCAGGTTGTTAGAGCTAGAATTGTTGTGCAGGAGATATGAGTGGGAAGTTGCAGGGCGAGGCTTGAACGCCCGGCGACGAACTGGCGGCGCCGTGCTCGGGGCCGAGGCTAGGGCTAGAACGCGTAGGCGAGAGTGAACACGAGAGCTAGAGTGCCACGGAGCGAGAGAGATTAATCTCAATCTTTGGCTAAATCTTCATTAAGCAACACTGTTCCATACTTATACCACAATCCTAACAAACTCATAGCTAACCTTAAGGGATAATCAAACAAAGATAAATGTCTTTCCTAATCAAATGGATCGGCTAACAAACTCCAGGCAGCGAGGTTGGCACGCCCTGGCTGGTGAGCGTGCGCTGGCGTCACTTGACGCGGCCCACTCCTCTGCCAAGTCTCGCCATGCGCCGCTGATAGACGTTTCCCACCATAACTAGGCTTCACTATTCTTAGTACATACCTTTAGATCGGAGATGACATCAACTTGTTCATGCCTCCAATCAGGTGACCGGTACTCCAGGAAACGAAGAAGATGTGAAAAGGAGGATGAAGGTAATTTACCCCCAATATCTTTCCCCACCTACCATTCAATGGTACCTAAAACATTTCTTTTCTATGCAATGAAAAGAGGCACACTCTTTTGCCAATTTTGTTTTTCTTAAAAAAATGAAAAAAAACACCAAAATAAACAATTCAAATGCTGTCAGAATGTCAGATATCCTCGTAGTTGATGCCATGCAAATCTTTCTTGAATTCACTAAACCTCTTGTTGGTTTGTTATTCAGTTTGTTCATAGTTCATATGTACAGTAAACACACTTGAATCATGAATATGTCAATGCTTGTTCATCTCACTTCATTGTTTCAAATCAGGGTTTGCTAGGTTCCATGTGCTCTACTGCGGACAAGCTGCCTATGTTCTGTGGTCCTGTCTTCTTGTGGTTACTGTCGAACTCAGGACAGAACTTTGACAACCCTTGGATGCAAGTAATTATTCCAGGAAGTCTCGTGATGTGCTTCATCAGCTTTATTCTGTTGGCTTTCACTTCAAAATTCAAGGAAAGGGAGTCAATTGATGGTGTTCTATTTAAAATCTCTATATGGCTGATGCTTCCAGTATTCTTCGCCCTTTGGCCAGGATTATGTATGATTCTGCATCTTTTTGCACATACATCCATATTTATTCTATGGCCACTTGGAGCTTTATTCTCGATCATATCAGTGTCCTTTTGGTATTTGAGCTTTTACAAGGAGCTGCAAAAGGTAAAATGGCTTTGTTAATAGTAACAGTTGAATTCACGTTTAAGTAGAGATGAGAGATGTAATTCATGTGTTTTGTTTGTTTCCTTTCAGATTCTGGAAGAACTGAAGGGACTTTGTGTGCTAGAAAATGTTGTGTTACCTGAGAATCCTGAATCCGAGGCTGCCTCGGACCAAGGTTTACACCCGGTAAGCATCGTACTTTCATTTTTATATTCTGGGTTATTTGAAAGTATACTAGAAAGTAGGGTATTTGCTGAAGTGGACCGACAAACGATAGTTTAGGTTGATTTCTTGAGTTGTCATGGTTGTTAGTTTCTGACTATTTATCATTCTCGTTGAGATTCTGTAGGTGTATACAATTTTGCTTCCCTACTGTTTTAAGTGTTTACAATGTTGGATGCAAGGGAAGGGACTTCATGGTGGGTTTGTTGACATTGCTGTTTCGTGACTGCAGGATAATTCATATACTGTGCAAATCTCTGGCCCATCGATCATATCGGCATATGCACTGTCCAAGTGTGATGTGGAGGTTCACCCTACCGAGGAGTGTCTTGAGGGAACGAGGGAGCTAATAGTTATTACAATTTTGCCCCAATGAAAGCAACTAAGTTTCTTAGTACTGTACCTTAACTTATACTGTATTATGGTTATGCATTCATATGCCACGTGAATGGTGAATCTTACACACACATACACACACACACACACAGGCAGCATGGTGGAGTTGATAGGAGAGGTGGGATGCGAAGTTGCTGTACTTAATATGATCATGATCAGGACCTGGTTTAGTGATCTTTGAGTTGTTTGTTTGCTGCCTGGTATATTCCACTGATAAATTTCTGAGTTCCTGGTGATTTTACTGTGTGTTCATGTCTTGTGTGTATCAATAGTCATGTGGTACCTATTTCTAGCCTCATGGTGAAATTGAGTTACCCAGTGGGCCAGTGTGCTCGCATCATGCATGCTTCTCTCCCCAGAGGCACGAGCAATATTTGAGCATGACGATGGTGAACTTGTGAGTGCTCATGATTGGTGCAAAGCTTTCCATTGGGAGGCATAAATTGGCCTGTTTTGTGGTATTGCTGCACTAGGCATATCAGGCTCTGATCCATCATCTAATATGACTATAAGCTCTGTACATTGCTGGGAGTATCGTAGATCTAAGCTAACAGTCCATTTATTTTGGTAGTTTTGTTATTATCTCAGTGTCAGAGAAGTTTACTACAACTATGCTTTGCATCTTAGCTAGGGTTCTCTCCTAAGGGTGGTGGGCACGTCTCTCCTAAGGATGTGCTACCGCCTGCCGAGGTTTGCCGCAAGCCCACAATGACATTCTTGTGTCGTTTAGACCTGAATGCGGGCAGGTCGATGGAGCATTGGCCTGCGTATCCATTAATTTTGGCTTTGGTTAGTGCTCTGTCTATGTTGAGATGGTCAGACATTATTTTTTCTTGTTGCAACGCACGAGTATGATCCTAGTGAGGAAAAACACGGTCAATATAAAACTGCCGTGATTTAGTTTTTGCGTGGAAGCGGTGCGGAGGAGCGTGGCCTCAAAAAGACGTAGGAAGTCATGCCGTTTGATTTTAACTTACTTTAGTCATACACAGCTTAAAAGTTGTACGAGACATGGTCCGTACCGATAGCTATAGTGAGCATGTGACGACAAAGAGTGGATAAGAGCAAGGCTAATAGAAACTCCAATTGTGGGCTTCAAGCAGGCTGTGTGCGAGAGTATAAACCATCACGTGTATACTAAGCAGGCTAAGAGCAAGGGTAATGGATACGCCCGCCCTGCCGGCTGCAAGAATCCACGTCACCCCACTCGGGCTGCGTGGTGGACCCTACCGATATTTAATGCCCATCTGCAACGTGGAAGAACGGGAATGGGGAAGCAGCAGCAACAGTGCATTTCACCAGCTCATTACCAGCGTTTCACGAGTTGTCCGCTTTCTTCTCTCTCCTGCTTTGTCTCTCTCCCACGTCAGATCTCGCCTGCTCCCCGCCGCTTATAATACTTGCTCTAAGAAGTTAGCTGTAAATTAAAGGAAATTTAGACATTTAATACTTGCTAGCGGGAAAAAAGTCTTCTTTTGGCTCTCTCCCATGGCTGCTTGTTGGCTGCATGCAAGCTATTTGTCTCGTTACGCGCGCTGCGCCGGGCGGTAAGGCAAGCGCCCCTTTCATTCCTCTCGCCGTCACATAAGATTTTGATGACGTAGATTACCTTACAGCCTGCTAAGTAGGATTTACTATACTTGCTCTAACCTCTAGATCAACCAAAGCCCAGTGAGCCGTGTTTGGTTTGGTATGCAACTACTGAGATAAGCCCGGCCAGGTCCATTTGAATCATATATTTTTTCCAAATAGAAAATGACGAGTGGCTCATGCTGTAAAGGGCACGTACAGCGGGGCTGTATACCCCGGCTGTATGCTGCACATTTCACAAAAAACCCCCTATTCGTGAGGCGACGACCTGACCCCGGCGTCTCGCGAGTCGACAGACACGGCTCGTGGCCCAAAGAAGTCGCCATCTCCTAGTGTCGTGTTGTACGGGGGAGTCGCCAAGGGGTCGCCGAGGGGTGGATCCAGTGCAGGCGCGCGCGAAGAGAAAGTGAGGGCACGCGGGATTGGATTTTGCGCGCCAAATCCACCACAGCTCTCCATATAATCTTCATTCTTTCCCACTGCCTTCAACACGAGCGAGATGGAGAACCCTAGCTCGGGCACGGCGGCGGCAAGAGTGGCGGCAGGGCGGAAGGGAAAGGTCGGCGGAGGGCAAGCCTTTTCCTCCATTGGTCGTGGACCGAGCAGGGTAGCGGGCCTCTTCCCATTGGAGGCAGATCCACCTCGGTGGGTAGTCTCCTCCCCTTTGGTCGCGGATCCAGCCGGGCGGCTGGCCTTGTCCCCTTTGGTCGCGGTTCCAGTCTGGCGGCACTCTCAGCGGCAATGGCGAAGCAGGATCGTCCTCATCCATGGTTGCATCCAGTGCGGCCGAATCCCCCCTATCAGCGGCTACACTAGCCACGGCGGTGGTGGCTTCGCCAGAACGACTTCGTCGCCACCTGCTGGATTCCCGTTCCCGCCATCTCCATCTCCGGCTTGGTGGGGCTCGGATACCGCTAGTCCAGGGTGTTCCTCAGTTCGGCAATCAGATGCAACAAGCTTTCATTGTTTTTTGTTGTTCAGATCCTATTCATTTAGATGCTTGTTCAGTGTATTTTGAGATTTTGAGATGATGGACTAGCAGTAGCAGTGGATTTTTAGCGGTCTTGACAAATAGTAGCAGCAGCAGTAGATTTCTACATGTTTTTCCCTGAAAATAGATATGAAGTGATTTGAGATGCTGGACTAGCAGTCAGTCGAATTTTAATCAGTCTTGACTGCATGTTTCTAATGCTAGACTAGCAATCAGTAGATGACTGCATGTGAACTTTCTTGAACACGTCATATGAAAGGTATTGATGGCTAGAGGGGGGTGAATAGCCTTTTAAAATTTTCTACAAAGACAAGCTAAACAAGTTTATCAATACAACAAATAGCGAGATGTGAGTTTTGCTTAGCCTACGGGGTGTTTGCAAGCCACCTATCCAATTCACAATTCTAGTATAATGGCACTCAACCGCACAAGTCAAACCGAGAAGGTAACTACAACTAAAACTAGCAAGCTACACAAAAGAGCTACTCTAGCAAAGCTAACTAGCTAGCAAAGATAACTAAGAAAGTAATGCGGAGTTGAGTTAGGAGAGTTTCACCGAGGGGCGAAGTATTGAGCCAACCAATATGATCAACAATGAATACCAAGACAACCGAACACCGGGATCAATCAATCACAATATGAAAGTGATGACACGAAGATTTATCCTGAGGTTCACGTGCTTGCCGGCACGCTAGTCCCCGTTGTGTCCCTCTTCACCACGTGGTTCGGTGGCTAATCGGTCTCACACCGAGCCTCTCAAAAGGCGCCACAAGAACCTACCAAATGGCAAAAGGTTGCAATGACATGAGCAATTTACTAATGTTGCCTTTGGCGCTTCGCCGAGGTAGGCACAAACCCCTCACAATCACCGGAGGTGGCCAAGAACAATCACCAACTCTTGCCAATGCCTCCAAGCTGCTCCAAGCCGTCTAGGTGGTGGCAACCACCGAGAGAAACAAGAATCCCACAGCAAATCAACCACCAAGTGCCAACTAGATGCAATCTCACAATGCAAATGCACTTGGATCACTCAATCTCACTTCGAATATACAAAGAAGCAAGAGAGATGAGTGGGAGGGGAGTTGCTTAGCTCAAAGTGCTCACAAGTATGTCAAAAGTCCAAGAGAGAGAGCCTTGAGCCGGCCAACGAGTATTTATAGACGTACCCCTTCGAATATAGCCGTTAGGAACTTGAAACAGCCGAAGTCGCGCTGACCGGACGCGCTGGTCCAACTGACCGGACGCGCCGATCACACAACGGCTACTTTCGCGAACCACCGACCGGACGCGCTGGTCGCGCGGACCGGACGCGCTGGGCTCGACCGGACGTGCTAGTCCCGTACCGGACCGGACCGGACGCGCTGGTCAAGCCAGAGCAGCGCACAATGAAACATCGACCGGACGCGCTGGAGAACTGACCGGACGCCACAGTGCCAGCGTCCGGTTGGAGTCCAGTAAGCTCCCTGATCGACCGGACGCGTCCGGTCGACTGTGACCGGACGCACCGCACGTCCGATCAACAAACTGAAACTCACGCAGACGCTGAACACTGACCGGACGCGTCCGGTCAAACAGAGACCGCGTCCGGTCACCACTGTGACCTCCGTTCGCCTCCGTTTAATTTCCGACTTCCGGCGTAGTGGAAAATAGGCGTTTCAATTCCTCGAAAACGCCTGAATCCCGCCTCGCAAGCTCGGCGGGAGGGAGAGAGGACCCCAAACCCTCTCTACCGCTCAAACTCCACCGCCTTCGCAAACGTGCTAACACCACAAAGTGATCTCGTCATGTGCGAGTGTGTTAGCATTTTCACAATCATTTTTCGAGGCGTTATTAGTTCTATCCAAATGCATATGATTATGAAATGTACACCTAGAGGCACTTAGGAGTTCAATAGCCGCGTCATTCCCCTCTTTATAGTACGGCTATCTATCCTATAATGTAACCACACCCACTAGGTGTCTTGGTTACTAAAACACAACCCTTAAGCATATACCTTTGCCTTGATCACGTAGGGTTGCGTCCAAATCCAAGTGTGGCCATCATGATCACCATGTCCATCTTGCCACCAACCTTGGAATGTACTAATCCTCATATGCTACATACAATTTAGGCATAGGATTAGTACTTAGGCATTGTCACTAATTACCAACACCAAACATAGGACTTTCATCATATCTGAACAAGTATGTATCTATCTGTTTCAGAAGTGTCAATTGACTAGTATGTTGTATCAAGCTAGTTTCCGAAGTGTCGATTTGTATCAAGCACTTTGGAAGATATGTTTTGCTGTTCTGTACTTAAAGATTGCAGCATGTTTTTTTTTCAGAGAATAGATGGACTAGCAGTAGCATGTTTTTTTTTCTAAAATAGATATTTTGGAACCCTTCTTTTTTAGGGACGGAGATACACAAGATAGTTTGATGAGGTACTTCGGCAATCAGGCACATAATTTTCATTTGGTTGGAACACCTTCTCACAGTAGCCATATCAATGTATCTATTCCTGAAACCAATGGAGGTAGTTCTCCCTCAAATGTTCACACGTGGTGACAAGGGTGTTCCTACTATGATCCTTAAAGCAGTGGCAACTAGGGATCTCCGTTGTTCATTCAAGCAATAAAATGGGAAGCTCCTATGGTACACTATAATGTAAATGGAACAGAATATAACATGGGTTACTATCTTGCCGATAGAATATATCCTGAATGGGCAGTATTCGTGAAGACAGTGATGGCCCCTCAGTCGGCGGGAGACAAAATTATTTGCATTGATGCAAGAAGGGGCAAGGAAAGAGTCGAGTGCGCATTTGGTGTACTGCAATCACGCTTTGATATTGTTTGTCAACCAGCAAGGTTATGGAAGCAAGGGGACGTTATCAACATAATGCAAGCTTGTGTTATCCTTCACAATATGAAAGTGGAAGACGAGAAAGAATCAATTAGAGAAGTCTTGGATTTGAATGAGAATCCAAGTGCGACGATAGTGCTCCCACCTGAAGTGTGTACAAATGACAACCCCAATCCAAGCTTCGCAGAGGCACTTTGTATAATTTCAGCTATCAAAGCTCGGCCGACACATAGAAAACTCAAGAAGGATGTAATCGAGCATATATGGCAACACTATGGCAACAAAGGAAATTAGAAAGGTATTACAATAATATAATTGTTTGGCCCTTGCCGTAGTGCTGCTATGTATGCACACGGTCTTTACTTCCCGTGCATGCAAACGTTGTTGAGTCCGGTCTCCGTTCTGGAGCTTTTGGAAGCTAATATATTGATGGTTTTTAATCACTGCTCTTATTTATGTTTGACACATTTTTTATCAAATAGCCACACAATAGTATACACAAATTTATTTGTAGTTGATCTTAGCTACATGCAATGCATTAAATAGCTTGCAGACGATGAGATAGACTATGGACTGTATGACCTGTCTTTATATCTGTCTGTATGGTGGATTCGAGGTACTTACAGATGACCCCCTGTCTATCCGTTGTACATGCCCTAAAGGCGTGGTGAGTCGCCAAGTTGCCCACTTTGTGATTCTGTGCAGCCTGGTTTAAAAACCCAACGTCTGCCTCTTAGCCTTGCATCGTTGGACGCTCGCAGGTCAACGTCTCTGGAGCTGGAGCAATAACGATGCTTGTAGGTCAACTTGAAAGGAAGATGAACTACAACAATGCCAGATCTGCAACGCCTGCTGGCTATTCTTCTCCGTCCTATCGTGGTAACGTTCCATCACATTTCAAGCTTTAGTTTGGAAAGCTCTAGTTTAAGTTGAGTTTTGAAGTGCTTCTGTGTTTTCGAAAGCAAGCTCAGCTCGGTGCATGCGGCCACGGCGAAGCAGGCAGCAACAAAATGGCGGATTCGTGCTCTGCAATTGTAACGAGACTGCAAGTTTTCCTTTCAGCAGGTAAGTGTAAACTCAGTTTATGGTTTTGCTGGATTGGCTGAGGGCCAGTCAGTTAACTTGTTCATCGAATGTTTCATGTGGCCAGGTGGGTAAGCAGTTCTGGATCTGGGATGACGAAGAGTTCGTTCTTCTATAGATAGTACTCACAACAAATTAACTCATACAATGAGAAGTTAAGCCGCCCAAGAAATACTTCATCTCCACTTCGACCAAGAGTTCCGGTAAGCAGGACAGGACGCTTTCTCGTTCTTCTCCCGTCGTCCTTGCTTCTTCCCCTCTGATCTCTTCCTTCTCCTTTCTCCTTTCCTTCTTTCTCCTCAAAAATGGAGGAGTTCGATCATGGGGGGCTCCATTGCTTATGGGACAGTTGGAGGAGGGGGCCGTCCCAGCACTGAATAATCTGCCCTTTTATGACCTATTGATTGACATCTGTCTGTCTCTGTTTCGTTGCCATGCATGTTGATGGGTACTCTCCTTCCCTTGATGATGATGCGTTGATGCTGGTACATTAATTGTTTTTGCAGAAGTTGAGGGCCAACGACGAGTGACCAGATCTAGTGGTGGAGCCGATGCAATGGGAGTAATCAGAGGTGGAGCATGGTGGGGGCAAAAATAGCCTCCCGGGCTGTGCTGCTAGCGCCTGAGTGTAGCAATAGCAGCACGGCTGCGTGCCTGCGTCGGGACAGCGAGAGCCCCTCCCTCCTCCGTTTATCATCTATGCGGGCTGGGCTCAGAAGTTTGGTGTGGGCAGGCCTGCTCCCAAGTCTTCTTCGCACCTTGTAAATATCGCCGACGTGGTTAGTGCGTCCCGTCTGGCCCCTCCGGGCCCACGCGCCAGGGAGACCGCGCCCGCTTTTAAATAGCGCCTCTCCCCTGGCATAGCGTCGGAGGCGGTGGCCACGGCATCGGAAATCCATTTCTTGAGCTCCGTCTTATCTAAAGGTACGACAGAATTTTTGTTCCTTTTTGCTGCTGGGCTTCATTCCATCGTGTGATAAATTTTTTTTTGATTCTTGATTCCTTTCTGCTGCTGGGCTAACGTTAGTCTGTTCATTTCGAGCTATGCAAGCGCTATGCGTGAGGTTCTTCTTTTCTTTTCGATACGTCCGATATTTCTCTTACCACACCCCGGCTGCTGATCTTCCTTTCAAGTTGCGTCCTCTATGTCAAACGCTTGTTTTGGCTCCAAAATCCAAATCATCATGCACGGCATGCAGTTTATGGCGATCGAGTTAGTGTGTCCCTTGGCAGTAAATCTGGATCTGGTCACGACACAAAATTGCTGCGGGGCTGGGCCTGGGGACTAGGCGACTACCAAGTAGCAACGACGCAGGGCCAGCCGACCAGGCCCACACATGATCATGATCATTTAATTAATTGAGCGTGTGCTCTATGATTCCAGTAGTTTTTGCGAAGAAGAGCTCCGATCCACTGGAGTACCTCTCTTCCCAAGGCTTAAGAATAACCGAAGAATGCTCTCTAAGCAAGTCAAAACATTTGTTCATGATGTTGTGCTCCTATATATGTTAACAGTGGCGGACCCAATATTTTCTAGAGCCTGGGCAAACATATATCAAGTTCACACAAACACATCCATCGCTAACATAAGCAAAGTCGACAATCTTAGTTGTTTTAAAATAAAACTAACCATTTTCTGTTGGAACAATGTTACATTTGTGCTTTCTATAAAAGCCCGGTTTACCTCTGTCAAAAAAAATATTAACCATTTAGTAGTGTACATTAGAGCATCTCCAATAGCTTTTCTAAATCTCACTCTCTAAATCATCATTTCGAAGTCATTTGCATAAAAATCGTTTTTTATATTATTTTAGTTTCCAACAGTTTTTCTATATATCGTGCTCACTCTAGAGAGTCATTCTCGTCTTCTATTTTGGCTAGTGAGAAATCCAGAATACAAGATTGCTATATTTAGATAATCATTTAGATAAGCTGTCGGGGGTAGTTTTTCACAAAAACCTTTATTCCTTGCATTTAGAAAGGATTTAGAGAGTCTCTTTGAGTTACGATCTTTAGAAGCAAGAGATATCATAGCAATTGTGTCGTCGCTATATGACACAAATGGATATATGTTAGTTTAAAAAAAAAATAGATTATATGTTAGCAATTTGCCACTAAAAGTTTCCAAAGGAGTGTGTCTTTGCAAGCCTACAGTGCGTGCCAACCAGGGGCGGAGGGCTCGGTAGGGCAAGGTAGGGCGCTCGCCCTACCTTGGCTCCGCCGCGGATCCCCACCCCAATTTGATCCGGCGGCCATGGATTCTAGGTTGAAAGTCCTGCAGCTGCTATTGAACCAGTCTGAACGTCCGCAGGAGGAAGATGACTGAATATCTTATCTCTGAATCGTTACTTGGCCTTAGGCCTTTGCGCTTTGACGCTTTAGTGCTTCAGGCTTGCCTTGTGGGCTTGTGGCATGTGGGCCGCGCAGCATATTGGACTAGGACTGCACACATTAGCTAGCTGCTAGCCCGTTCGTTTTCCAGAGCTGCAACGACGACGCATTGCCTTCCGCCGCCGGCCGCTCCAAATTTCCATCGCGACTCGGCGACTCGCTAGTTCGTGTTCGGCACTGCTATCTGTGTTCATAACTTCGCCCTACCTTAAAATTTTTTCGTCCTCCGCCACTGGTGCCAACTCTATTTTCTTATTCACAAACCGTGGAAAAATGATGATCCATCAGTCAGATATAGGTACCCACTAAAAATAGAGAGCAAAGATCAATTATTCAATTTGATAAGCTGGGTGTTCGCTGGATGCAAGAAGCTAGACGAATTAATCCCCGAGCGCTAAATCTCCACCATCTTTGGCTTTGTACAGTTTTAAATTAATGACGTTCTGCTTCTTCTATCAGGTTTCTGCAGCACTGCAAACAAGAGTTCCCGGGGTGGCCGGTTGGCACTGCCCTTCAAGTATGTTACCATACATGTGCAGAGGGAACCAGATGCAGCGGTGAGCTGGCCTATATATACAATATATATACTAACATAAGCTATTTTACCATTTTTACCATTTTTACTGAATATTTTCTGTACCTATTTTAGCATTTCAAAAGTATTGATATTTCTATTATGATACAATGTCATATCTGAATTGGCTGCCATGAGTGTTCTGGGTGATGTCTTTTCTCGTTAATTTTTTGATTTTTCAATCTAATTGCTTAATGTGTAATTATTGGTATTAGAAAACCACATTTTATTCACCATAATTCCTGCCTTCATGGGTAAGTAAAACTATCTCTCCTCCCATTCACTACCACACGCCCGCTATCCCAAAAGAAAAAAATGTATGTAAGCCAAAGTGAGAAAACAGTTACTGAATTGTTTTTTCAATCTGAAAAGGAAAATCAGAAAGAGCCCATAAGAATAGAAGTTTGGCCGAATTATCACGAAGGCAGAAAGGGTAATTGGACCGACTACATCTTGGCTGAAGCCTGAAGCTAAGACAGGGAACTGGAGACCTGACGAAACAAGCCGAGCCACTTATGGTGGCCCCTCACCCTCCACCGTCTCGTACACCTTCCTAAGATCTGGACCCTTGATTTTAAGACGGTTTTAGGTCGGTTTATCCAACGGTGGCTGAGAGAATTGACGCGGATCGATGGTGCGGCGTTTTCTTGCCCTCTGCCCCATCCCTCCTGTAAAAGGACCCTCACACCTCCTTCAGGAGGCACACCCTACGCTCCAGAGCTTCATTGTTTCATACACATATTGTAGTAGTGTCCCTCTAGGTGGTTCTCACCTAGTTGAATTATAGAAAATAGGGAGAGAGGAGAGGAGAGAGATACGAGGAGCCGGGTCCGCCGCAGTCACTGCAATGAACCCTCGCCTCCGTCCGGAGTAGCCAGCGAAGGGGGATCGAGATACCCTCTTCTTCTCACCGGCTTTAGCTGGAGGCCACTGCCGCCAATGCCACGAGGAACCCTCGCTCGGCCCCCCGTCGAGTGAAGCCAGCGAAGGGAGCGAGCTGTCCTCGACAGATGCCGTGTTTTTTCTCGGGCTGGAGGTGACCACAATTTTTTTCCGACTGTTTTGGCCCAAATCGGATGAAAAAATATCGGCTCACTCGGGCCTTGTTCGGCTTGCTGGCTACTAGCCAGGCAGCAGTGTTTTTCTCTCACATCATTTCAGCACCAGCCACCAGCCACCAATCAGCCAGTAGTATTTTTCTCTCACAACAAATCAGCACCAGCCACCAGCCACCAGCCAGCCGAACGAGGCCTAGGCTTCCAAATAGCTTTTTTTAGTTGGGTTGGAAAAGTTTTGGGGCCTGTAATTTACACTGGTTTTGATCTAAAAACTGGGCTTGGTTTTGATCTAAAAACTGGGCTTCCAAACAGGGCCTAAGTTGTATATAAACCAAAAAAAAAGAAAAGAAAAATGGGCCAACGAAGAGTGAGCCCAGAGCACGAGCGTGTTTTTAGCACGAGCCCAAGTATCCCATCCCATACGAGGTTTCGCCAACAATAGCGCGATAAAAAAAAGGCGCGGATTTCCATTAAAAAAAGGCGCCCTGACGCAACAAGAAATATTATAAGTTTGTGAAGTGACCGTATTATATTGCCGTCCGCACGGCGTGGCGACGGACAAGCTCTTTTCAAGGGGGACGCGGGCTTCGGCTTCCGCAGCTGTGCACACCGCCGCCGACCGGCGAAACATCGGCTTCATCGAGAGGTACGAGAGAAAAAACCTTGTCTCTTAGATTCTTTTCCTGGTGGGGAGAGGATTTCGATGATGTTATTATTATTATTATTAGTCCGTGTCTCCACTACTCTGTTGGGTAGTTCTGCCGGGTCTTTTTTTCACCACCCGTGTCGTCAGCGGCAAACCGGCGGCGTGACCGTGGCCACCATGGAAGCGACACATCGTCGTGAGCAACCTAGACACCGTGCTTGCGGCCATGGTGGAACTGTGGAAGCGAACATCGTTGTGAGCAGGGTGAATAGCGCCCAGACATCGTGCTTGGGGCCCACCATGGAAGCAAACGTCGTCGTGAGCTGCGTGGATAGCCCCCAGGCAGGCAGACACCGTGCTTGAGGCCACCATGGAAGTGAACTTCGACGCTGCTGACGGTCATGTTCTCGTGGAGGGTCTCCGCGCTGATGCCGCCGCCCCTCGGGGCTGCCGTGTGGCTGACGGGTTCTTTCACTGTCATCGGGGGCTTCTATGCCTTGTTCCTTTTTCCCAGGCTGGCCACTACTAATGATTGATATATGACAGGTTATCCAAACACTACTACTAAAAAACGTTTCCCAGGCGAGCAAAATGAATTTACCGAGGTGGACATCACAACCACCTCGGACTAAAAGTTACGGTAAATCAAATCTTTACCAAGGCGGTTAGGATGCCCAGCCCTCCGTTAATCAAATAAAAAACAAAAAAAACTAAAAAGTCCGCAGCCCAGCCTTAACCGGGCCTGGATCTGGGCCTCACGTAACAACCCCTGCACGCCGCCGCCGGGGGAGCCCTCTGGATCCGCGCCGACGCCTTCTGGATCCACCGCGACACTGTCTGGAGGATCTGCCGCTGGGGGAGCCCTCTGGATCCACCATCTGGATCCCGCACCAACTGGATCCGCCATGCCGTCTTCGGGGAAGAGCACGGTCGGCTTGGATCCCGTCAGAGAAGAGCATGGCCATCGTCGTCGCTCGCCGAATCCGGCCACCCCGGTGCTGGATCAGGCCTCCTCACCACTGGATCTGGCCACCCCGCCACCAGATCCAGCCTCGGCCACGCGGGTGCCGACGTCGCCGCCCCGCTTCTCCCAGAGGAGAGGGAGTTTCGGGAGGTGGGAGAGAGGACCTGCTGCCTCCGCATCGTACGCGTCGGTAGCAGCCTCCTCAAGAGAGAGAGAGAGATGGAGAGAGAGAGGCAGGGAGGAGGTGACTGAGGAGGGAGGGTGGGAGGCTTGGCCCGCGGTGCTCGCTTGGGAGGGAGACGGAGGCACGGCCTGCTGCTCGGGAGGGAGGGAGTGAGACGGAGGGAGCGAGGGCACCGCTCGCTCGGGAGGGAGAGGAGAGGGAGCCGGTGTGGGATAGGTGAGGGATTGAAACCCTAAGTCGTGGTTTCATACTTGGTCGTGCGTATCAGGCCTCGTCTGGGCCTCTTGGGGCTCGACCATATTAATCAAGGTGGGCCATTTAAGAGGCATGTCTCCGAAAATGACCTGATTTTCCCAGGCAGGCTTCTTATAAGGCCCGCCTCGCTTAATTGAATTTAGGAGGTGGCTATTTTTTAATCGTCTCAGTAAATCGATTTTGCGAGATGGTTGACTATGACCGTCTCGGTTGTGTGCGGTTGTGAGCAGGGTCGATAGTGCCCAGACACCGTGCATGAGGCCACCATGGAAACGAACATCGTCGTGAGTGCTTCAGACCACCATGGAAGTGAACATCGTCATGAGTAGGGTGATAGCGCCTAGACACCGTGCTTGCGCCCACCATGAAAGTGAACATCGTCGTGAGCAGCGTGGATAGCGCCCAGCACGAGCGGATATTTACCATAATGTTATAGTAAATCATATAGTAAAGAGTTACTGCAATCTCGTAAATTAGCATAGTAATTATCGTAACTCAAAGTGGCTACATAATAAGTTATTTCGTAGCCAGCGGTAAGATAATAGTTATATATGTTGTTTTCTAGGAAAAAGTTCATATTACATCCCTTAACTTTCGTGAAAGTCTGCTTTTCCTCCATGAATTCCAAAACCAGGCAAAACATGTCCCTCAATTTTTAAAACCGTTCGTCTTACCTCTTGGCTCTGTTATAAGCAGTTTTGATGGCCGTTTTGTCTTTTTCTTTTTTATTTATTTCGGCTAAATCTTTAAAAAATCATAGTAAATCGTAGAAAAATCATGAAATGGAAAATTCAATTTTGTTGGACTCCACATAAGTAGATCTACACAATGAATATATAATATAGTATGCTTTAGTACAAAGTTTTTATTGTGGCTTTAGATCTATATTTTTCTATAATTAATTAGAATAATTCATAGCTGTAGTTTCTATGATCCAACTGTAATGAAATATTTATGGTGAGCTAATTATTGTATGATTGAACTGTAGTAAAAATTTCATACTCATTGGATCATGTATAGCTTACTTATAGATTTATTTATATTTAACGAGCATAAATCTAAATAAAATCTATAACTAAGTTATACATGATCTAATAAATATGAAATTTTTACTACAGTTTAAGCATACAATAATTAGCCCACCATAAAAATTTGACCACAATTGGACTATAGAAACTGCAGCTCTGAATTATTCCATTTAATTACAGAAAAGCATAGATCTAAAGCTACATCAAAAAATTGATACTAAAGCATATCATATTATATGTTCACCGTGGAGATCTACTCATGTGGAGTTCTACAAAATTAGATTTTCTATTTTATGATTTTTCTGTGATTTACTATGATTTTTTTAAAGATTCAACCGAAATAAATAAAAAAGATAAAGATAAAGCCGCCTTTAAAACTGTTTATAACACTGTCAGGGAGGTAAGATGAACTGTTTTAAAAGTTGAGGGGGTGTTTTGCTCATAGTTCAGAAAGGAAAAATGGATTTTTACGAAATTTGAGGGAGGTAATCCGTACTTTTTCCTGTTTTGTGGCCCAGAGATAGAGATAGGAGAGGCAGAGTCAAACTCCCGGCCCAGCAAAGAGATAGGAGAGGCAGAGTCTCTGAGTGAAGAACGCGAGCCCCTCGTCGGCTCGCCCCGTTTCTGCTTCTCACCGATAGGCGACGGTGCTAACCCTATCCGCGGGAGCTCCGGGCACCGTCCTCCGCCTCGCCGGTCCCTGATGCTCACCAGTACGCCACGCCCACGCGCGGATGCGCTACCGCCTCTTGGTGCCCGCTTGGCCACATGCCCACCTGGGTCTGGCAGCAGGGCGCAAGCCGTAGCTCTAGCCAGCTGCACGCCTGCACTAGCTGAGCGGAGCGACCGTGTGGGCAGGGGCAGCCGCCAGCTGCCCAGAGCCCCAGACCGTGGAGCCACAGTCCGCACTCCGCAGAGTGCCAGAGCCGGCCAGAGGCAGGCAGCAAGCACGGAGGCAGGAGGCCATATGTGGTGTTTGAGTTTGACCATAACGTGTTTGAGGAAATGTCCGGCCTGTCAGGTGAGTAGTTTGTACCGGCTCCTGTGTGCTAGTCTGCAACTATTTTCATTTACTTGAGAGTTGAGATAATTTTTTTTGTATCATCTCATGGATCACCCGAAAGGCTAGAACAACATCCTTTAACACAAAGGATATGCGAAGATGGACATCCATGACAAATCTGCCTAGAAAAAAATTAGAATTATAAAGTATCTTACTGAATGATATATAATTTGGATGAGAAGGCGAATCAAACCATCATTTCTTAGATATTTTTTAACCACTTTCATGTTTTCATTAATTATGCTGTGGATTTAAGTATGGAATTTTGATACCATCTAAAACTATGCTTTTATGAGCTAGTTTTATTTAATATCAGTATTAGTCGCAGTGCTGGTGGAATTTTGACCTGATGCGGGCGGTATATGAGCTTTGATATTGGCCCTGGGCGTTTGAATTGATGAGCTCCGCCACTGGCGCCCAGACACTGTGCTTGTGCCCTCCCATGGAAGTATGCTTGCAAACGGCACGGCGGCAGGCAGCCCGTCCCGCGTCCACAAGAGCCGCATCCTCGTTCGCGGGCTTCTGCGGCGGCCCGTTTTCAGCCGCGTACGTATGCGGCGTTCTTGTGGCGGCCGCAATCCCGTTTGTCGCATGAACTTGCTTCCTTGCATGGAAACCGGAATCTAGTGAATGTGTGTGTTCATTTTCTTATTTACTTCACAAATTTTTCTAGTGATCCATATGTTAGCTAAAAAATATACATAAATTACACAAAATACAATGTATTGTCAGGAATATGTGATCGATTTTTTTTTTACATTTTTTCACCATTAATGAGTCATCAGAAAAACATGCAAGTTAGCATCTTTTATGCACATGTAAGTTCACACCTTCTCAATGCATCCAAGTTATAGCAGTAGTACTTATGGCTGACTTTTGTGATGAGGCCACTTATCAAATAAATCAATTTATGAGACTAACATTTTGTAATACCATGATTCATTATTTATCAAAATTATAAAAAATGGTCACACCTTTATACAAGTGCAAGCTAAATTGAAGTCAACATATGCTTTTTAAGGACCACACGACCTGTTGCCTGATACATCAATTATATGGAATTAATGCATGATTTATAAATAAAACACACTGCAATGGCTTCACAAAAGCAGACATTACTTGAAGGAATGACTCACGACATACATTACGAGTGTAAAAAGGCATGCGAAAAGCAATGACTCAGGGCGTTCATTTTAGACAGCTAAACTGCATGAGTAAAAGCAATTTACTGGAAGTAATGACTCAGGGCTGCAGACCATGCAATCAAAAGAGAAAAGGGAAGTACACGACTGCTTGAGATAAAGTGAAGGTCAGTTCTGCTGTTTCCATTAGTTAACATTCAAAATTCATAACTATTTACACCAATGCACAACCAAGCTGAACTGAAAACACCACACCACCGGTCTCATTTTGGTGATTTTCACTCGTTCACTGTGCAACCTTGAATCAGAGTCAGTTCTGAAGGTCACAAATTTTCAGCTAAACAAACACATTACCTCGTGGTAAACAACCTTGACTCAGAGTCAGTTCTGAAGCATTAGCAGAGAAGTTCAGTAGTATGCGCAGCATGCTGGTGCTACTAGGTTCAGTGAAAACAAACACATCCGTTTTGGCGGTGTCAAGGGCGAAGTGGGACGGGTGGCAGGAACCGTCAGGAGGAGGAGGCAGGAACCGCGGCTGCCCTGCCATGGCCAGCGATGGGGTTAGGGCCATGGGATCTGGGCTGTAGGAAGCCGCCCATGGCAATGGCCGCGGCAGGGGATTAGCCGCCCATGGAAGTTGTGGCGGCCGTGGCGGAGTTGCCCGTGGCAATGGCAGTGGCAGAGGATGAACCACCCGTGGAGATTGCGACGGCGGTGGCTCAGTCGCCAGTGGCGGTGGCGGTGGCGGCAGCGCCCTTTGCTGCATCATCGCTTGTGACGGGTTGGAGTGGCGCCGTTGGGCTTTGTCTGTCAGCCGCGTAGACCCGTTTCCTGATATGCGGGCTGTCGTGCGGGTTATCTCGGGCTCGTGGCATGGTCTAGCCCGGCGGGCTCGCGGCGTGACCCGCGCCGTTTGCATCTCTACATGGAAGTGAGCATCCTTGTGAGCAGCGTGGATGTCGCCCAGACACCGTGCTTGCTTGATCCTGTCCCTTCCCAGTGTTCACAACAGGGCCATGAACAAGGCCGTGAACTTGTCGAGGAAGAGGAAGAGAGAGAGAGAGAGAGAGAGAGAGAGAGAGAGAGAGAGAGAGAGAGCATGAGACCAGTAGCCAACGTGGTACTGCAGGCCGAGAAGCTTGGTGAAGACCTTCTGCTGCCAATGGGTATGTAATCTCTGCTCATTGAGGTGGACCAAGCTCCGCTGATCGGTGTGAATGAAAATTTCACTGTGAAGCAAATAATGTCGCCATTGATCGACATCAACCAAGATGGAAAGGTACTCCTTTTCATATGTGGAACGGCCTTGACTCCAAGGACCCACTGCCTTACTTATATAGGCCAATGGATGTCCATTTTGAAGCAACACTACACCAATTCCGGTAGCACAAGCGTCAGTCTCTATATGGAATGGCAAGGAGAAGTCAGGAAGAGCCAAACATGGAGCAGAACTGAGAGCTGCCTGTAACTGCTGAAAGGCTGACATATGCAAGGAGGTCCAGTGAAAGGGTGTATCCTTTTTCTGCAGATCAGTGAGTGGCTTAGCAAGGAGGCCAAATTCTTCACAAATTTCCTGTAAGACTCAGCAAGCCCCAAGAAGCCCCTAACATCCTTGACACAAGTAGGGACAAGCCAATTTTGAATTGCCTGAATCTTGGTTGGGTCAGTAGCTAGTCCAGTAGCACTGATGACATGGCCCAAATAACTTATGGATTGCTGGCCGAACTTACATTTAGAGAACTTGAGCTGCCATTGGTCATTAGAAAGCCACTGGAAAACCAATGCTAGATGATGTATATGATCTTCCCAAGATTTACTGTACACTAGGATATCATCAAAGAAGACCAACACAAACTTCCTTAACCCAGGAGCCAATGTAGAGTTCATGGCTCCTTGAAAGGTTCCTGGAGCCAAGGGCATAACGGTGAACTCACAGTGGCCCAAGTGAGTCTGAAAAGCAGTTTTAGGTTCCTCTCGGGGGGTTGGTGAAATCCAGCCCTGAGGTCCAATGTAGAAAACCACTGAAAGTTTGCCACTTCATCCATTAACTGATCAAAGATTGAGGATTCGAATTGGGAGTAGGTGATATCAGGATTGAGGATTCATTTACAGGGTTCATACCTGCGCGCGCGCACACACATACACACACCTGTGCTAGCTTAAGTACTAGGAACTAAACGCATTCTGGGCCTATTACATTGGCATTGGGCCTGCGCACTCGCTTGGGCCGTCCACTTGGAATTACAGGATCCAGCTCTGGTTCAGTGTCCTCTTTGCTTGTTGCCAGTTGATGAATAGGAGCAGCTTCAGGCGTAACATCAAGTCTTTTGAACAACCAAATATTCTCCAAGCACTTGATGTGGTACTCCTATTATGATTGCTGTCAGATGCGGCAGTGAGCTGCACTTTACTAACATCTGCTATTTTTCAGGACGATTTGCTGTCCATCTTTGCTTGACTTGTCCACCTAGGTATACTCATTTTCCTCTGTGCTGCTAAACTCACTCCATTTTCTCAGTTTTCATATGATCATGTCTCGTTGATGTGCTTAATAGTGAGCAGACGTGCGGTAGACTGACCTATATGGACGCTTCTTGTGGTGGGCATGCAGCTTCTGAAAAATATGATGAGGTAATTTGTCCCATTCTTGTATACATTTATTTACCTTAACAAATAAAATTTTTATAGTTCCATGTCAAATTAAAGCCTGCTGGACTTCGTTACTGGCCACAGAATGTTTCCTGCTTGTATAGTTGTTTTAGGTGCATACCCATGAACTGTAGGACACTATGAACATAATGATAATGTGGCTTCTTGCCTCTTTGGAGAATAGCAGGAGCCTACCAATTTAATGAGAGCTGAGGGAAGCCATTCCCATGCAAACAATAGTAATGAAATTGAGAAATTCTGGGTACTTCACCTGAAGACACTTGCTTTGATGCTTAATGTGTTAGAGAATATCATTCCTCAGATGGAGAACTGCAAGGTCAGTACCCAGGTGTCATATATATGGTGCTACAGATTTATTATATCGATTTCCTTCTGTACCTTCTCCTTCTATTTTCTTTTCTAATGGTTATTTCACCTTGTTCATGCCTGACAGGTGGCAGCCAATACTGCAGAAAACGAGAAGACAATGAAGGTGATTTAACCCATTCTCTTTTTACCGCTCTGGCTACCATTCGAACGCACCAATCCGTCAAAATCCATTTGGATACATTTGTTTTTTCAAAGAACAGATGTGAAAAGCCCCTCTCATCGTATATTAATAATAAAAAGTTATTTGCAAAGCTAAAGCAAAAGAAAAAGGAAACATAATAATAGCAAAAAAAGCCTACTCAAAGGAGTCCAGCCGGTTACTCATATCCAGGTTATTTCGATATATCTTTGCAACAGTAATGTTCATGCAGATGGTTTTAGAATTCATTTATGCTGACTTTATCTCCAATTAGTTAATTGTCTTTTGTCTTGCTCCAGGGTTTACTGGGTTCTTACTACACTATGGTGGAAAAGCTGTTTGTAATCAGTGGTGGTATCTTTCTCTCGTATGCATACTTCCTCACCCAAAAGCCGCAAGGGAGTGTCGAAGGAATTTGGATGGCCATATTCATAGGAATCGTCATAGCATCACTAAGCAATTTCATTCTGTTAATCCATGCTTCATACTTGAAGGAGAGGGGGTCCATTGACGGCTGTGAGCCTGGAATCCTTAAATGGCTGCTGCTTTTAGTGCTGGCATTCCTTTATGCACTATTTTGTATCCTACTGCGGGCTTTTGTAAATGCCTCCGACTTGGTTTTATGGCTCATCGGAATCATAGGCCTCTGCTCAATAGTGCTTGGTTGGGTTTGGTTCTTTTACAGAAAGTGGCCGAAGGTATTGTGTTTTTGTTCATAACAATAGTGGACTTTGATAAAAAAGAGTGAAGGACTGAAGATAGATGTCATACTGTGCTTTGATACTGTTTTTTTTCCCCTCTTTCAGATTCTGGAAGAAATTAAGGCAGACCGTTGTGTTGGAGAAATCGGGATGCCTGAGACTGCTGGCTCTGCCTCCAAAGGTGGTTCAGACGGGTAATCTAGTTCTTTTTTTTTTTGTGACTGACGGGTAATCTAGTTCTTTAATTATAATCTGTGCTATCTGAAATGATATCAGAGGTTGGGTTTTCGTAAGGAAAGATAGGGCACAAACTTACAGAAGCATATTTGGATGGATCCTTGGTTGTTTTCTTTGTTCTCCTTTTTATCGTTGATTTGTTGAGTATGGCGTGATTTGACTGCAGGCCAACCGGCATCTGCGCAATTGAAGTGGATGAGGCTTATTAAAGATCTATCAAGTAACTGAAGGAAATTTGGGGGCTTATATATAATCAAGATAAAAGATATTGTCTTCCCAGTAAAGCAACTTAAATATTTGTACTTAAGTTCAACTTATTATGACTTTGTTTTTATCTAAGTGCTTGCTTTACGGCCAAAGAAAAATGTAGTCAAGGAGGAGGCCCATACCCTGTGCACTGCAAGAGCCAAATGCTGAGATCTTGCCAATCATATGGGCCTGTAATGTTTGATGCTGTTGGTTTTATTTTCCTTTGGTCTAGGCCTTGTTACTTCTATTTTTTTAAAAATAAACTGCAGGTCCTGCTAGTTTATATTAAAAGAAAGGAAAAAAAAGAAAAATGTAGAGTCCGGAAAGATTTGACCTAAATAATTAGCCCTGTTTGCTTTCACTTTGGACCATGAAAAACAGCTTGCAGATTGTATACTGTAAAGTCGTGCATTGTCGGATGTAAATCTAGTAATTTTTATCCATTTTAGAGCATTATTTGCCCTACTTTTATCCTTATTTCTTCATTAAAAAAAACTGGCCAAAGATACATTGTATGATAATCATAATTTTTCCCTTAGAAATAATACATCAAAACTATTCCCTCATAGCAAATAAAGTATTAGCAATACTATCACAAAACACATTCATGTCAGGAGTTTCATATCCTAGCTACTTCATTGCCAACATTTCCTGGGATAACGATGCCTCGGTCATGTAATTTTCATATTGATGGCACTTATCAAAATCTCTCTCTCTCTCTCTCTCTCTCTCTCTCTCAAGAGCATCTACAAGGATCTTTCTAAAATTTACTCTCTATGGAGAATTATTTGAGTAAAAGTCGTTTTCTATATTTTTTGTACCCTCTAACAGCTTTTCTATAACTCGTGCAACACTTTAGAGAACCATCCTCACTTCATCTTTAGCTAGTGAAAAATCTGAAATAGAGGATGTTTATATTTGGAGCTTCAATTAAAGAGGTTGTCGGAAGATATTTTTTCACATATGGCCAACACATTTTAAGTAGCATATATATATATATATATATATATATATATATATATATACATATATATATATATATATATACATATATATATATATATATACATATATATATATATATATATATATATATATATATATATATATATATGTTCAAACACGTGAATCAACATTGACAAAATGCACGCTAACAAGTACATGTGTACCTTCTATTAGGATGCAAGTTCAAAAATATTTTGGGTCATTGGGTCGACCAAAAACTTGATAAAATGAACTAGAATGTTATTCATGTAATTTGATGGGAGAGGAAAAATGAACTAGAATGGCATTTGACTGTAATTAGTTAGCCGACCCAAAAAAACACCATTGGGTACCCACTTGCATCCCTGCCATCTATTATGCCTATGCAATTATTGAAATGTGGTGTAAAACAAGGAATTTTCAAGTTTAGGGCGCACTTAATTAATTGAACTCTCGGTCTCTTGTTTGAACTTTGACAAAATTTCTACTAATTGCTTCGACTGACCTCTCAAACCGGTTTGCAACATGGCTAAATGATTGTGAAGCTCCAATAATCCATAAAGACAAGCGATGATATTCTCCCAGTAAGGCCTGAAACTTTTTGAATGATCAAAATGTGATGTGGCCATTGTTCTGGACACTATAAGACATTCCGAGTTTTCACACGCTGCATGGTGCTTTTGTAGTCACAACCAGTTTCTCAATTCCTCATGCTGTATCGTATTTTTTTTTCCCAGTGTGTTGATGATTGTATTGTTCTTAGCCCTGCTGTGAATGTACCCAGCGTGCTCGCAAACATGCTTCGCTGCCCGGAGGCGTCAGCATGTGTGCAGGACTGTGGTGAGCTGATCAGTGCTCGCATGTGTCGTTGAGCTGATCAGTCAGTGCTTGATGTACTGAACCCAGCTCGATCTTTTGAGTTCTGATGCAGAATGCTTAGTGTCCGGCCGTCACTTGCACCGATACATAGTTGCGTATCTAGACACATAGTTACGCATCTAACATAGCAGATACAATACATTGTTACTATCCAGAGATAGTAGGTATACTTAGATGTATAGCAATATCTATGTATTTATAAAAGTCAAAACAACTTATAATAATTTGCAACGGAGGGAGTATTTTTAACTGAGATGCACACAAAGATAAAAGACTGCTTTTTATCCGATTTAGTTTATAACCATGTTTGTAGCAGCGATATCTAGTTTCTACAAATAGACAGATCGTTGAAGACCGTTTCCCATTCATTAATAACATTCTATCACCTAAATAGTTCTCTGTACTCCTGCGTCTGGGCAAAGAGTGGAACCTTCTGGTGAGAGCCAAACATCTGCCAAGATGACGTGTCGCGAACAAATTTTTTTGAAAAAAAAGTCAAGTAGAGACTGTCTGCCCTGGGTCTGTGGCTTGTATTGCTTAAATGGATTAGTAGCTCTGACTCGATATTGGTGCTGTTTTTGTTTACCTGAGTACAAGGACTAGTCACTAGTGTGTAGCAACTAGCAAGGAAGCACCAGTAAAGTAATATATGCTGAATGGTGGAATCTAGAGTGAATATCATCTGGTGTTCTCAAGTTAGTGATTACTGATTACACAAACACTAATGTACTTCAGCACGAATCTAAGCCGAGCGGGAGAAGCTTAGCAACTGTCAAGACAAAACCCCAGCCATACAGACCTGAATATAAATTCCAATCCCCCAATTCTCTAATTCCCAATCCACTTCTCCGGTTCCAGAAGATAGCTAGCACACATCCTTAATTAAGTCTGCACTGCACTTGGCTGCAGATTGGTATAGACAAAAAAGACAGCAATTTGTAAATTTAACGGTTGAACCCATTCGGTCTGTACCAAGCCACCCTTTGACAAAAGAATAAAAACATTAGTATAACGAATTAGAAAGCCTATCTTCATCCCTATTCGTTTCAACTAGTTCTGCAGTCTCAATTCCACCCAAACTTCAAAGCATCACCAATACATTGAAATCAATAACTCCCTGCATGAAATGGAACTTTGTATCGACGCACATGGTTGCCTACTTGGATCTGATGTTTAACGAGCAATGGCATCCATGTTCCAAGGAACATGGGACCTAGTTAGCAAACAAATTTGAACCTACATCGCTACAACAGATACAATACTGATTCTGAGTATTAACACAGCAAAGCATAAACACTGATTGGTACACAACAAAGAAGCTTCGCAAGTGAATAGTCTGCTGCTCCCTCAGCCACATTGCCAGCATTGACATTTGCACAAATTTGATTGCATGTTTTCATTACATCTTCCGACTCTTTTCTTAGCTTGCAACCAATTAGAAGAATCAGGTTTCCTGTGAAACAGATGACCCAGGCTTCTCAATATATTCTTGAGAATTTGAGATTAAACATCATTTGAAAGCTAAAATTAATTCATTTATGGAAATAGTGTTGGGCTATGAATTATGATGCATTTAACTCTCACATATCTCAGGAGTCAGGCCTATCTGCTCCAAACACAGGTCTCATCTAGTCAGGGTGACACGAACACACTGAGTGGCATCTCTCCTGAATACTAACATATCCCAATGCTATTCCATTGTGCGTTTCAAACACTAAGGCTCAAGACCCTGGTTTTGGTTTTTGCAAAGACATATTCACAGATTCACTAACAGTATCCCATGCTATTCCATTGTGCTTTTCTTCTTTGCAAGTCTAGGGCTTAGCTGATCACACATTTCTTTCAACATGGCCCTTAGCACATATCCACAATAGTGCACCACAAAATTCTCATCAAGTGCCATATGTCAGCATATACTACTAGTTAAATAGAAGAAAAAAAAACTAAATATTTTATCATACGTGCATAGTAGCTAGTGTTACAACACCACACTTACACATAAAAGAAAGCTTAGAGTGTCAACACTAAACTAAAATTGCTAAGTCTGCTTGTCACGTTTATGTTTATCAGCTAATTCCTTCAGCTTATGGGTTCCCAGCAGATTCAACACGCACATTGGCAAAAGAAGCAAGAGCCATACCAGCAGTGGACCCACCTCATCAAGGCCAGGTAATTTTGTGTAAAACAGATAGACGTATAAGACGATTTGTAGCAATATGTATGGATTCTGAAAAACAACCACATATTTAAAATGTTAGTTATATAATTTGTAACATTATAGTTGCATTTGCCATAATTATCATAGAGAATATTACTTATCAGTAATTCTATCGCTAGCATATAGTGATATTACTTGTAACAAAGAGAGTCCCACTGAAACTTTCAGAAGGATTGATGGTATACGCATTATCAGTATAATGGTTGAGGAGCTTATGAAAATAAAAGCACTGGAACCAGTGGGAGAGCTTGAACCAAGCAGCAGGAGAGGGGGGGATGGCCCACTTTGGCCTGAATAAAGCTCTGCCTCTGATTGAAACTGGGTGGTATTTGCAGCTTCAGCCAGATGATATGTAGCAAATTCGCAATTGGATTAAATAGTGATACAAGTCATGCACAATCCCATGAGTAACAAAACTCAGTCTGCCCCTAATCCTGTTGCCACATTTCTCACAACCTTTCTGACGCCATCTATCTACCTCACTATGTGCTGACACATGCTGCATCTGATGTTGCCTTATGCTACCATGAACCCAACCCTTGTAAGTTCCTATGACCATATGGACTCACAGGTTCTCCCTAACAAATGTCCTTAAGTAATTGATATACCACCACATGCCACTGGACTTATTAACTGAAATGTGAACAAGGCAGTAAAGCAGAGAAGACACTAGATGCAAATTTTGCTAGAAGTTAGGAATATCGTGCGGCAAACTCTCCTAACGTTATCCTGTGTAACGGCAAGTTCCTGAAATTTGGCTATCGCAGAAGTTAACACTAGCACAGAAGATGTAAAGATTTTTTATCACAGCAGCTTCGAACTATTTTATATGGCTGCACTTCCCATAATTTTGAGAACTTTGAAAGCATTTTCGGGCTCTTCTAGAACCATATCAATCAACCAGATTTTCTTGAATGACATACAAGCTCCAAACTGGCAGCAGCAGGTACGGTTCACAGACTTCACTTTTCACTTTTCACTCCGCTGCACATTACTGAACTCAACGAAGCCAAGTTAATCAAACCAGCAATCGGAGGAATCCTACCAAAGTTAGCCCGAAGCATGCAGAGTTCGAATGAAGTGACATTGCAGCTGGTGGTTCTGGTGGAAGGCCAAAACTGGAGGGAGCTGATTACAACAGCAACAGGCATGGCGGCATGGGTAGCAGGAGCACCGAGTATCACATCTATTACAGCCATCGCGGCAGGCGGTAACAGTGAAGAGTAGCGGCTGTGGTGGTTTATTTGGATCCTCTAAATTATCTGCCCACTCACTCGTTTACAGAGCCGTGCAGTGACCGATTCATGACAACGCCTACTGGGTTTGGGCAGCCAGAGCTGGCAACGTTAACTTTCTCGATGCACATCCTCACCGAGGCATGCCCCTCGGCCGCCGTGCCGCTCCCGGCCACAACGGCGACCCCAGTCCCCAAGTGCTCTGAGATGGAAACCCCTATAGATGCGCGAAAACTAATGAATCCCCAACGCCACAAGTTTCCCGCCAGATAATAAAGGAACAGCATGAATCTTGGGATGACGGCACTCGGCGAGGCAATTCTGGACAGATTTTTCGATTTTCTTTCTTCCTCAAACTACAGATAAAAGGGCATAAGGTACCTGTGTTGATCAACAAGTGCTTACCTTGAAGAATCCGGGCCAGTCGAATCCTCCTCCGTTCTCCCTGCGCTCTTCCGGCACGCCGGCGCCGCCTTCCGCCTTCGCCACTTCCATCCCCTCCGCCCCGATTTTGCTCCCAGTGCCAGCAATGCCACATACCAAGAAGTCAACGGGGCAGACGTAGGCTCTCTGGGCTGGATTTCGAAGTCGGACAGGTGGGCTGGCCTGGCCCAACGGGCCCAAAGACAAGCACTATGGGCCTGATTGGTTGAGACAAGTTGTTTGGCTGGCGTTTTTGTTCCTCCTGGCCCAGCGGCAGAACTTTGATTGGTTGGCCTGCTTGCTCCTTGTCTCCTGCATGCGGCTAGAGACAGTCGACCGAGGCAGGCTCGCCGGAAACGGATTTTGATTTCGTTTCCGCGCAGCCAGGCCCGGCGGCGAGCGCTGCATCCGCACAGCCAGGTCCAAACGCGAATCCAGGCATCCAAACTTGCAAATCCTGCGGCCAGGCTGGGTTGCATCCGGGCAACCAATCAAGCCCTATATATTCCCTACTTTTATTATATATACAAAATACCACATAAAATAATTATTAGAATAAAACAAATAATAAGAAGAAAAAATGATTTATCTATATCTATATTTATATCTATACCTAATAATAAAGAGGCAAAATTTCAGGCTCTTTTTTTGTCTATCCATTTGTTTGCTCTGACCTCACTAACTCCGTGAATGTGCGCAAATCCCTCACTCTCAATATCTCTTATTCTATCATATAATAAATATATAATATATAATATATAATATTTATAATAATAAAAACGCCAACCATATATATATGGTTTCTATCTCATCTTATCTAATTTACTATATTTTATTTATTGTACTTGTCGCCAGGGTCATTGTTTATTAGCTAGGGAGCTCATAGATTTGTAGACAATATGACACTAACAATTAATAAAAAAACAGGCTATAATTTGCCTTAGGTCGGCAAACAGATTTTATGTCGGCAAACAGATTTTAGGTCGGCCAATCAACGGACTGGACTGGTCTACCCAGCGTCCCATTGGCCCATGTGACTTAGTAAGACGCACAATGTGACAGCTTGGATTAGCTCGTGTGTAGCAACTGCCAGCGCTTAAGATTAGCCGGATCGAGTTTTAATGAATATAAAAAAGGAAGAAAATATCAGCCGGATTGATAGGAAAAGGAGACCCGATCACTTTTTTTCATTCCTTTTTTCTTTTTAACTAACAAATGATTCTGGATTAATTTACATAATTTGAAAACGGGCATGCATGAAAAACCTTTTAAACATAAAACTATTGTGAAATTACACGATATGAAAAAAAATCCTACAAAATGGTAAATAAATACACATGCATTTCGAGTTGGACAAGCATGCTGCTCCTCGCGTCCGTATATGGACAGTCACGCAGCCCGCTCCCGTCCACCTAGCCCCCACCTCACATGCGCACCCTACCCCCACCCCCACCCTTCGTCGTGGCCTGCTCGTTCCCCTGGCCCCCTCATCTCTCTGTGTGGGCGGGACCCCGAAGCTGGCCCCTAGATCGTTGCGCCCTCATCCAACCCAGCTCTACCACGCCCCATCCCATGTGCGTAGGCCATGTGCCCATCACCCACCATGCCCCACGAAACACTTGCAACATAAAACACTTGGATGCAACATACATCCGACATAGATGAAACATTTGAAAATACTGTTGCAACATATGTGTGAAACATATGCAACATCCAGACAAAAACACTTGCAACATGTGTGTGAAACATATACAACATCGACATAAAACACTAGCTTGGCTGAAAAGCCATGGATGGAAGTACTATTCGCTGATTTATTATGAGAGAAAAACACTATTCATTAGCAGAAAAGTACGGCTTAAAAGACAAACGAACATTCAACATTTTTTTTCAGAATGCTTGCAACGTACCACAGAAAAACACTTGCAAAAAATGCAACATGTGCAACATCCCGATCTACTTTTGCAAGATCCATATGTAACAATTGCAACATACCTCTAAAACATCTGAAACACTTGAAACATACATTTGCAACATGGGGAAAGGGAAGGCCGGGGCCGGTCGTTGGGGTGGGATCCGGTGGCAAGCCACGACCCGCGAGCACCACCAGCACCGGCAACACTCGTGGGTGCCCTTGACTTGGTTGGGGAAGACCTAAGGCGCTATGGCACATGTGCCCTAGCGGCCATGGCAGGGTTTGTGGCACACCCGACGACAATGGGCGATGGATAGACGAGAGGGAGCGAGCGGCACAGGCGACTAGGACGTAGGTGAGCGGCGCAGGTGACTAGGACGTAGGTGAGCGGCATAGGGAGCGAGGGTGCGCTGCACGCCAGTGATGGAGGAAGGGCATAACACGGTAACCCGACAACGTGCGGTGGGAAAGGAGGCAGACGGATGAGCGGCTACGCTGCTTCGGTCTGCCAGGATAAGCATACGAGGGAGTGGGGATTTGTTTTTTTTATCCTTGAGAGAGATAGGGTCTGCTCCTGCGGAGCCGTGTCCGGACGGAAGTCATAGACGGACGCCTGTGGTGGATCATTATCGAAAATATTAACTAACTAATACTTTGGATGTCATGGTTATCAATAAAATAAATTAAAGATTTTGAACTTTATGAAAGGGATAAAACATAAAGAGATATGTAACATTCTACCATCGCTTTCCATAAACATTTGATGTTTTCTTTCTCCCGTTGTAACGCACGGACATATTTGCTAGTTTTAATAAAAGGAGAAAAATGAAATAGAAAAAGGATATACCATACTTAAACCATGTATCCGAGATGGGCTTTCGTGGCTGTGTGGTAGTTGGAGGCCTATTTTTTATGCCGAATGGACCAAATCAACTGTTGGACCGCACTATCATGGAAAAATAGAAGAGGACGCAAACGCGGTAAGATCTCCGCACCCCTGATTGTCCATCAACCAAAAAAGCCGCAATTGCCTCTGGCCCATGCTACACCCTCATTAGGGCGGGGTTGGTCGGGGGCTGCTACTGTCCGGGCAGCTGGACAGTAACCATGCTACAAAATAAAAAAAAAGAATTATTAAAACAATTAAATAGAGTAAAACAACAAAGAAGAAAAATACACATAAAAATATGATTAACAAATGGTATATATAGAACAAATAAAATACATAAATAACTTAAATAAGGATGGGAAAAAATTAAAAAGAAAGAAAAATGAAATAAGAATGATAAAACATAGAAAACTTAAAAAGAAAAGAAAAATGGAGAATAAATAGAAGCAAGGAAAAACAATAAAAAGAAATCAAAAGAAAAAGAAAAATAAAAGGTAAAAATAAATAAGAAGAGAATAAAAAAGGAAAATAAATAAAATAAGAATGAAAACATAGAAAACTAAAAAGAAAAGAAGAAGATGCATAAATGGAAGTAAGGAAATAAAACAATAAAAAGAAAACAAAACAAAAAGAAAGGAAATGAAAAATAAACAAGAAAAAATAAAGGAAACATTAGGTACCTGTGTACCGCTTCCCGTGCATTATTCCCGGTTCCCGCACTCCTGCCTACTTTTTCAGCGCTTCATTCGGCGCACTGCTCCGGTCCGGCCATTCGGATCTGATGATTTCCGAGGTTGGTCGGGATTGTGCTTGAACAAAAAAAAAGTATCACGTGACCATGCTCGTTATGCTTGTTTTAAACCTATAATAGTTTTGGGTTATCCTAGCGTTCGGACATCTGGATGCACCTAGTCCTGCGTGCTGCTATGCCTGCCCTCATGCTCCGTGTCTGATGAGTACAGGCCCGATCTTCCGAAAGGTAGCCGGTAAGTTCGATTTCCGGAGATCTCGACATTGGTGATCCGGCTTCAAATCAAACACGATTCAAACCCTGCAACCGTTACACCACTGCTCCATTGGTTATCAACCAAGCATAACTTGATTGATCTCGCCAAGAAGGCTTTTCTTGCAAGCGAATCGAAGAGCACAAGCAAGAAGGTAAAACACGCAATCTGAAATTGCAAATATAAATGACGCGAATATCAATAGAGGGTTCGAGAACTCGGTTCCAAAGGAATAATCGACATAGTGGAGGAGATCAAGAACAAGGGCCCTGGATCACTGTAAAAGGATTTGTCACCACAGTTACAATGAACGATTCAGTTTCTCGATGGAAAACTAAACTCTAAACAAAAACCCCATTGTCTAGCAGCGGCGGCGGTTGTGTTTATAGTCTAGGATTCGACCTAGGGTTGGGGACGGCCAGGGGTTGGGCGCCCACAACTTGGGCTTAAGGCCCGACACGATACATGGCCAAATTTGTCCAAATAGGTGACGCAGCACCTTGCCGTGGTCACGCAGAATGATCAACGGACCTTCTGGAGCTAGGACCAGATCCAAAATGACGGCGTCGTCGTCCCCTTTCCAACGCATCCAAGAACGCCCCGTTTCGATGTCGTATGAGAAAGTTATGACCGAAACAGTGATGACATGTTTACTGAATCCGAGGCGACGTGGCAGCTGAGTTGGGGACGAATTGCAACTTGGGGAAGACCATAGCGTCAGTGTGTCTAGCGTGGCGATGTCCTCATCATCCTCCCCTTCTTGAATTGGAGTCGTCCTCGACTCCATCTTGGTGATGTCGTCATCATCCCCTCCTTCTAGAATTGGAGTCGTCCTCGATTTCATCCCATCATCAACGAACTCCCGCAAAAGGTTAGTGACAGTAAGCAATGCACCAGACATAATAGGTTGACAAAATATAGTATAACATGGTGCATCAGGATTATCACATAACTCAGCAGTAGCATAAGTTGTAGCAAGAAAAGCACCTCCTGTTAACTTAATCCCATTATTTTTAGCAATATATGTTGGAGGTTTATTTTTAATCTCATTAGCATGTTTAATAATATCCGTATGAGATAAAGGCAACAATGTAATTTTCTTGTCCTTTATGTATGATAGTGTATGTATTAGTTCTACCATGGTGTAAAGCATCATTATCAAATTCCTATGGATGACCTAACAAAATGGAACAAGCTTGCATAGGGACAACATCAAAATCAGCAGTATCATGATAAGAGTCTGTGAAAAAGCTAATGCGTGCTGATTTAGTTACCTTAGTCTTACCGTTATTATTGAACCATTGAAGTTTATATGGATACGAATGTTGTCGTGTGGTCAAGCCAAGCTTCTCAACCAAATCTGAACTCACCAAGTTGTTACAACTCCTGCTATCAATGATAGTGAGAGCACGATAACCCTGCACAATGAAATACATGTGGAATAAATTGTGGCGTTGGATCTTCATCTCTTCTTCATGTCCCACATGTGTACTCAACACACGTTGCACAAGAACGCTAGGGTAGTCCACAGCAGCAGCCACGGAGTCAATGATGATAGCCTCCTTGTCTTGATCGCCCTCGGTGGAATCTGCATCAATGTTAGCAGCAAGGGCTAAATCATCTTCAACATCACTAGCACTTACATATCCATCCTCGGTAGAAATGAAAGCGCGACGACTGGGGCAATCCTTCATGACATGTCCCATGCCTTTGCATCAGTGGCAAATGATTTTAGAGCTGGACGAGGAGGAGCTAGTAGAAGCACCCGGAGTGGCACCTTTCTTCGGCTATGGAAACTACACATTAGACAATTTACTTACCCCAGAAGAAAATGGAGGTGTAGATGGCTGTGGTGCAACAAGAAGCTTGGGCGTCTCCGACTCAGAACGCTGCTGAAAATTTCTCCCATTGTTAGACCTGAAAGACCGATGTTGTTTGCGTCCCTGTACTTCTCGTTCTGCCTTAATAGCAAGATGATAGAATTGGGAAAAATTGTGTCATTCTTTATAATCAAGTATGTTCTTTATATCATGGTTTAAACCACCAAAAAATTTAGCACTAGCATCATTATCATCTTCATTTATACCACAACGGGCTAAACCAATAAGCAATTCTTGATAGTATGCTTCTACTCCTTTATCACCTTGTTTTAAAGTTTATAGTTTCAAACGTAAATCACGTTGGTAATAAGGAGGAACAAAACGAGATTTCATACGTTTCTTTAAAGCATTCCAAGTTTGAGGCACAACAGCAGCATTATTAGCATTGCAAAGATCACTCCACCAGAACAAAGCAAAATTAGTAAACTTACTAGTAGCAAGTCTAACTCTATGCTCAGCAAGAACATTATGAGAATCAAATTTTTGTTGAATAGCAAGCTCCCAATCTAAATATGCCTCTGGATTAACATTACCAGCAAAAGAAGGTAGGCTAAATTTAATTTTAGCAAAAGGATCATTATTACCATGATTATTACCTCCCATACTGTGACGATTGAAGTTGAGGCGGCGACGGGCATCACCGTCAGCATCCGCATCTTCATCACCAAAAGCATCTGCATCTTCATCATCAACACGATGAGGTGGAGGGCGTTGCTCAAGCTGTTCAATACGGGTGACTAGATTGTTCACGTTGTGCGTCAGCTCGGTCATAAGATTGCGTTGTTCAATCATGAACATTATAAGCTCGCCCTTGGACACACACTCATTGAAGTCTGTCGGAGTTCCTGCCATGGTTAGAAGATAGAAAAAGACAACACCAAAGTATTATCCCTATCAACTAAAAAGAAACAAGTGGTGGTGGTGGTGAAAGTGGAATGCAAAATCACAAGCGGCTTACCAACGTCTTGCCTATAGTCTTACCAACACCAAACAAGAGCAAAACAAAAGTGGCGGAGCAATCTGTTGTTGAGCGTGGGTAACAGTTGCAAGATGAACCTATGCTGACAGAAGAATATGTGGAGCTATGGGTAGGCACACAATATGAAAACAAGGATTAGCAATTAACGAATGCAGATTAGCAATTGTTCAATCCGGATCCAAAGTACAAATCACAGATGCTGGCTAAGACGTGTTGAGACGTAGCGCAACAAGGTGAAAACAAATGACGATGGAAAGAACTCAATTGATGAGTACAGGTCCGATCTTTCGAGAGGTAGCCGGTAAGTTTGATTTGTGGAGATCTCTACGTTGGAGATCCGGCTTTAAATCAAACACGATTCGAACCCAGCAACCGTTATACCACTACTCCATTGGTTATCAACCGAGCACAACTTGATTGACCTCGCCAAGAAGGCTTTTCCTGCAAGCGAATCGAATAGCACAAGCAAGAAGGTAAAACACGTAACATGAAATTGCAAATATGAATGACGCGAATATCAATAGAGGATTCGAGAACTCGGTTCCAAAGGACTAATTGACACAGTGGAGGAGATCAAGAACAGAGGCCCTAGATCACTGTAAAAGGATTTGTCACCATAGTTACAATGAACGATTCAGTTTCTCGATAGAAAACTAAACTCTAAACAAAAACCCCATTGTCTAGCAGCGGCGGCGGCTGTGTTTATAGTCTAAGACTCGACCTAGGGTTGGGGACGGCTAGGGGTTGGGCGCCCACAACTTCGGCTTAAGGCCCGACACGATACATGGCCAAATTGGCCCAAATAGGTGATGCAGCACCTTGCCGTGGTCACACAGAATGATCCACGGACCTTTTGGAGCTGGTACTAGATCCAAAACGACGGCGTCGTCGTCCCCTTTCCAACGCATCCAAGAACATCCCGGTTTGATGTCGTAAGAGAAAGTTATGACCGAAATAGTGACAACGTGTCTGCTGAATTCGAGGGCGACGTGGCAGCTGAGTTGGGGACGAATTGCAACTTGGGGAAGACCATGGCGTCGGTGTGTCCAGCGTGGCGATGTCCTCCTCAGTGTCCCCATGCCTGCTATTGCTGCTGGGTCCGCACGTGATGCTGCTACGCCCTGTGCCTATCACTGCTATTGGGTCCGCACGTGCTACTGCTGTGCCTGCCCGGGAGAGCATATGCGTGGGGCCCATCCAGTTGCATGTGAGAGAGAGGGTGAGAGCACAACGCGTGTACCCGTGTTGACCCCGGCTTCATGCTCCACCATGGGGGGCCAAGCCTGGTGCTATAGGGGTGTCTGATTCTGCGCATGTTGGGTGTTGGCCTGCTTTGGCGCTCTGCATGCGCACATGCACTTTTGACCAGGGAGTGCTTGGCCATTTGGGCATTGACTGTCCGTTATGTGCACGTTGAACTATTGGAGTTAGCCTACATGATAGAGATAGGCAATGTTACATGGGTGCGTGCAGCACGTGCGTGCCTATGAGTCAAAGCGTGTGGGGAGCAACACTTGCTGTAACATACTGAAACCAGGTGAAACAATTGAAATATACGTTTGCAGCATATGTGTATAACCACTGCAATATATTACAATATCCAGATAAAATACTTGCAACATATGTCTGAAATATGTGAAAGATTTGGAACATACACTTAGAACATACGTGTATAGCCACTGCAACATATACAACATCCAGATGAAACAACTAAAACATTTGAAAAACACAGTTGCAACATACGTGTATATCCCCTGAACATATGCAACATGCAGATAAAACACTTGCAACATATGTTTAGAACTGCTGAAACTTTGAAACATACACATGCAACACATATATAGCCATTGCAACATACTCCCTCAATTCCAAATAATAAGGCATTCAAGAGTCTTGAAGAGTCAAAGCATCTTAAGTTTAACCAAAATTATAGAGAAAATTATAAAAAATTATAACATCAAATAGGTATACTATGAAAATATAATTAATGAAGAATCTAATGATACTTAATTGGTGTCATAAATATTATCTTATCATACAAATTTGGTCAAAATTGAGATCTTTTGACTCTCCAAGATTCTTAAATGCCTTATTATTTGGGATGGAGGGAGTATGAAACACTAAATCTACTTTTGCAATATCTAGATGAAACATATGCAACATACATCTGAAACGCATGAAACATACGGTTGGAATATGTGCTCATCTACTTGCTACCGCCCAATGAAGATTGACACAGGTGCGGGGGAGCGCAGCGCGAGGCGTGGGCGGTGCGCGGCGCGAGGCATAGGCGGGGTGTGTGGCACGAGGTGGGTCCAGCGTGAGGCACAGGGACACGCGGTGTGAAGCAGGGTCCGGCACGAGGTGCGAGGCACAAGGGTGCGTGGCACGAGGCGGTTCTGTGCCGGTAGAAGCGACCAGAATTTTTTTAATGGACCAGTCAGACCTGGTCTGCAGGCCGAGTGAAGGCGTGTGTCCAGCCGGACGGACACTCGATAGAGAGCATTACCGTATAGTTTTTTATGAAACCCCTACTTAGCAGATAAAATCGTGTATAGTTTTTTCATGAAACCCCTACTTAGCAGATAAAATCATGTCCGTTGGATGTTCTTAAACTGTTTTTTATTTTTGCAATCAACACATGGGTAGTGTATGTATCCTTCACCCCGTACATTATTTGCCACGTACACTATGACACCCTTCACAAAAGAGTCGATGCCCTTCTTTGTGGTGTACGGCGATCATGGTGTTGATCATGTCGCTTTGCTTCGCTCAAGGACGTGGAGAATCATTTATATGTAATTTAACTATTTTGTTTATATCCTTTTTCCTTGTTATCGACATGATTGTTCTGTAATCATTACTTTACATTAAGTGGCGGAGCTAGGATTCCAAACTTGGGTATTCCTACTTTCACATCAAAAAAAAAATTAGCTGTTTTTTTAACTACAATGGGTGAAAATACTATAAAATATGGCGGAGCCAGGCTAAGAAGCTGTTTTTTTACTGTTTTGGGTTGCAATATGTGAAAATACTGTAAAATATAGCATTATACATATACATACATATACGCGCGCGCGCGCACACACACATATATATATAGACATATATACATAAGGTGTATCAAAATAGTTAGGTATTGCCGGGAATACGGGGAATACCCTTTGGATCCGCCCATGTTTACATTTTGCAGTGGATTGCAATAAGATGACAGAATGTACTCTTGGCAAGTGTCAGCAGCTAGCTATGTGTCTCATTGGGGGCACACCAATTTTACAGAAAACATTGCTACATCGCGCTCGGTGTCCTAAATTGCTGCTGCGAGTACAACAACAGAGAGTAGTTCTGATCACTAGGAATGTTTAGAACAAAGCTTAAAACTGCATGCGTACTGATGAAATTGGAATAATGTCAAATAAATCTAATTTGTTCTGTCTCATCCATCATATCTAATTAAACTACTAGTGATAGAAGTACTATTTGGTCAGAGTAGAGCCCATCGAGTGTAACCCCAAACATCATGAACCCTTCGGTTTAAAATTACATTTCTTTTGAAACTGTCAGTATCTAGGGAGCGAGGCCCTTGCCTATATTTTTATATATTCAAAAGAAAGAAAGTAGGTACAAGTTACAGAGCTTTCAAAGCTTAAAAGAAAGAATTCAAAACCAGAAAGTTGTAGATCTTATCGAGATCTACAATTTTGATATAAAAATCATTTTTATCCGACATCGTATCAAAGAGTAATGATTTCTCTAAGGTTGAGTCCTGTTATGCCACTCCTGGTGGCGTGACAAAACAATACCGTCACGCCAACAGAAATGGAGTGACAAGGTTTTCCACGTCAAAAGCGCGTCCAATGTGGCAGATCTTGCTACACCAACACATGTGGTGCGACAATGTGATTTGTTGTGTCAGTCGGACAGGTGCGACCAACATTTCTTTTGGGAGTGGTTATTATGAAAATATTGAATAAAAGAGGATCAGAAAATTCCCCTTTTGCTCCTCCGAGCCCCGCCGGTGGCCGTCGTCGTCCTAGCACTCACACCGGCATGCTCTGCTCGAGCACACTGCAGAAGAAGCGGCACGGATGGTGGACTCGGAGGCTTCAATGGACAACGTCGGTGAACCAGAGAATGGTGAGAAGATGCATCCTGGTAGGCGACCGATTTGTTATGCAAACCTGGCGATGCTAAAACGGACGGACCTCCTTTGTGTTTCGGCTAAGGCTGTCTATAGCTTCTCCCTTTTGCGTTATCTAAGCCAAGCTATATGGCATGGGCAGCCAAACATGGCTCCGGTGCATTAGGTAAGCCCGGTTAGGAGCATAGCCACCCAACCAATCACATCCATTATTCCCTGAGTGACACTGGTGAAGCTTTCCTCGTCGACGTCGTGGCCTTTGTTCGGCACATTTTGAGTTTTTTAAGCCATCATTTTGCTGGCTACTCATCGGAGAATCCGCTAAATGAAAAGCCCGGCCCCCTGAGTGACTCTTTCCAGTTTTGATCTTAACTTTTTTTTTAAGAAAAAGGTTTCGATGTTGCCTTCGCAGCCCGGCCCCTGAGTTAGCGCAAGGGAAAGCCCGTCGTCCTCCATGGGTCATGGCTGGTGCCTGGTGGTTCCGAGGAACTAGATCGCGAAGCCACTCTCCTTGAACCTTTTCTCTGCGTTACTTCTACAAGCACGACACCAAGAGGTGAGGCCCTCCTCCGTGCCTCCGTGGGTCGCGGGCACTGGCATTGAGGGACAAGAACGCGTGGAGACGGTGAGCATCCATGCAGGGTCGCAATCGAGCTTCCTCATCCACTTGCTTGGCCTCCTTGACCGAATATGCTATGTTTACAGGCATTCATGGCGAGTTCCCATGGCACCAGTCGCAGCAGCCGTTCCTTCTGACAGTCCGACTCCATGGATTTTGCGAACATAATAAGCAACGGATGGACGGTGGAGTGGTAGGAGAGCGGGTTGGAGATTGAAGATGGATGCAGCCCAGGACAGAGGAGGCAGCCTGGCCGGAGAGGGAGTACATCGGTGAAATTCCTACTACTGTTACATTGGTATAAACAACTCTAGGAATTTCATTGGTATATACTATTTAATAATCATGTGAACATGCATGGTGTAGGCGTCTCAACTTAATCACTCCAAAGAGAACATGAGATTTTTTTTTAGATATAGTGGCCACAGGATGGACAAATTATTTTTTCATTTCACAAACATACATGACTACAACATCTTCATATAAGAACCTTACAAGACTGCTACTGTTGCTAGAACAGTTGGACCCTTTATTAATTTAATACTAACAAAAGTGTAACAAAGGGACAAAGAAATCAAATAACTTTACGACTTCAAACAAGGAAGGACTACGATGGGCTCCAACTTTAGATTGGCTTATTTGGAATTTATGGGTAGGCATTGCCATATCCAGTTCCGGCACCAGAACCGCCGCCACCGCCACCATTTTGACTATTTCCTGTGCCACCACCATTGCCATTAGCACTTGCACCTGCTTCACTTGATCCATACCAATACCTGTTAGCATAGCTAGAGCCAGAACCGGTGCCGCTACCGGATCCTTGAGCATTGGAATTCCAAGCACCTCCGGCTTGTCCTCCACCCCCACCCCCACCGTCACCACCAGCATTAGAAGACTCTCCATAGCCAGAATACCCTCCTTGACTATATGTACTAGACCCTGACCCTGACCCTGACCCTGAACCATATCCAGACCCACCGTATTGGCTAGTCCCACCACCTCCACCGCCCCCTCCAGCACTTGCATGGGTACCATAAGGACCACTGTCACCCGATCCGGTGCCGGACCCTGACCCTGATCCCCCACCATTCACATATCCCCCACCCCCTCCTTGTCCTGTGCCAGTCCCATCAGCACTAGAGTATCTAGCCACCCTAACAGCGTTGGCTAATCCCATGCTCATGAGGACAATGAGCCCTAGTGATACCAGCTTTGTGCCTGCCATTGTGAGCTAACACTATAGAGTGCTTGAGTTGAGATGACTTCCCAGTGAATGCTGCATGGGTATTTATAGTGCTTGAGGCCATGCAGTGGTTCTTTACCTTCATAGCATGCACGTATGGTAGTGGTATTTCAATAGGAGACCAAGTGGAGGCTTTTAAAATCCACTGGAATTAATGGAGCTTCTTGACTTGACCATAAAGTACATGCAAGTAGCAAGGTGATAGAGGCACTTGTTACGCTCTCTCTAGATGGTGGTCAGCTAAGTCTCATCTCCATATAGATAAGACAATGGATGGCACAAAGTTTTAGCATTCATCGGTGTTTGGAAGGCCCATTGAGACTAAAGCTGCTTGTTGCTGCGGTTTAAGTCGTTCACTTTGTTTGTATTCTTTCTCTTGATATACAGTGAAGTTATCCATCGAGTCATTGCCAATATTCGGACCTGCACTGATACTAAATGTGTGATATTTTAGTGACTGTGCCGCTTTTGTGTCATATTTAGCTGAAAGCTAGGTCTAGTTCCATAAAAAATTTTTGTATGTTTTGTATCGATATGTACTATGTTGCTGGACAAAGACCCCATACTGAAAAGAATAGTACTTCCTCTATCCCAAATTAAAAGACGTTTTGGTATTTCTAGATTCATAGCTTTTATTATGTGTCTAGCTATAATATACTCCCTCCATGTTGGTAAAAGAAGTCGTTTTAGACAACGACACGGTCTCCAAAGCATAACTTTGACTTCATTTTTCTATAAAAATATTTATTCAAAAGTGATATATGTATACTTTTATGAAAGTATATTTCAAGACAAATCTATTCATATTGTTTTCACATTTCCAAACTTAACAACTTAAAAGTTATTCATGATTTATATTCCCAATGTTTGACCCAAACCTTGTCCAAAACGACTTCTTTTACCAACATAGAGGGAGTATATCTAGATGCGTAGCAAAAGTTATAAATCTAGAAAAGCCAAGATGTGTTATAATTACGAACGGAGGGAGTACTAGCAACTTCCAAGCTCTAATACAGACTTCATTTCACCCGACCTGAGAACAAAAGGTAGAGTGATAACAGTTTCACAAGGATTATGGGCCGTTACATGAACATATAAACTTTGTCTTGGCTTTTGCTTGGGATGAATTGTTTCCGTTGAAAGCCTTGCAAAACACATGCATGCATACTACAATATGCTCTCATGCATGCTCATGACTCTGCATTTGACCGTACTCTCCAGCACGTACTGTGAAACATGTACAGCTGGTGGACACGAAAAACAAGAGATCACCCATATAGTCATGTAATGTAACCCAGAGTTTTATATATCCTTTAAGATCAGTCTCTAGCATTATACTAACATTAAAACTAGTAAACGATGACCTGCATGCAAGAAGTCTCACGGGCACGTTTGAAGATCAACACCGGCGCGCATCCCCTGATCAGCCAAAGGAATCTATTCCTCATGCATTGGTTGACGTTGCAGAGGTGACCTCGAGGTTTTCTTAACGACTTTGACAAATTCAGTCATGGACTTACGAACTACTCCTATGTGTACCTGGAAATCTCGATAAGAAAGACAGCTCACAAGGTTAATTAATCAGTACAATGGAAGCTGTATGAGTAGCAAAACAATCCTTGAAGGCTTGAACCCTAAGCGTCCACTTGCAGTAGTTTGATAAGAGTGGACGAAAGTTGGGCCAAGATTGTCTGATAGGGTCAGATAACATCGTGAACAAAATTCTTTGTATGGTTTGTCTCGATATGTACTGTGTTTCTGGACAAAGACCCCATACAGAAAAGAATAGTACTTTCTCTATTCGAAATTAAAAGACATTTTAGCATTTCTGGATTCATAGCTTTTATTATGTGTCTAGCTATAATATATATCTAGATGCATAACAAAAGTTATGAATCTAGAAAAGCTAAGACGACTTATAATTTCGAACGGAGGGAGTACTAGCAACTTCCAAGCTCTAATACATAGACTCCATTTCACGCGACCTGAGAACAAAAGGTAGAGTGATTTTCACAAGGATATGATAATGGGCCGTTACTTGAACATATAAACTTTTTCTTGGCTTTTGCTTGGGATGAATTGTTTCCGTTGAAAGACTTGCAAAAAACATGCATGCATGCTACAATATACTCTCATGCATGCTCATGACTCTGCATTTGACCGTACTCTCCAGCACGTACTGTGAACATGTACAGCTGGTGGACACGAACATCAAAAGATGACGAGATCACCCATATAGTAATGTAATGTAACCCAGGGTTTTATATATCTTTTAAGATCAGTCTCTAGCATTATACTAACATTAAAACTAGTAAACGACGACCTGCATGCAAGAAGTCTCAACGGGCACGTTTGAAGATCAACACTGGCATCCCCTGATCACCCAAAGGATTCTATTCCTCATGCAGTGGTTGACGTTGCAGAGGTGACCTCGAGGTTTTCGCAACGACTTTGACAAATTCAGTCATGGACTTGAGAACTACTCCTATGTGTAACTGGAAATCTCGATAAGAAAGACAGCTCACAAGGTTAATTAATCAGTACAATAATGCAAGCTGTATGAGTAGCGAGACAATCATTGAATGCTTGAACCCTAAACATGCGTACTACAATAAACTCAAATATGCATGATCCTCATGACTCTGCATTAATTTGACCATTCTCTCCAGCACTGTGAAACATGCACAGCTGGTGAAACGACAATCAAAAGATAACGAGATCACCCAAAGTAATGTAACCCCGGGTTTGCATATCTTTTGTGATCAGGCTGTAGCATTATACGTACTAACAGTAGTAAACGACGACCTGCATGCATGAAGTCTTAACGGACTGCATGCATGTTTGGAGATCAACACAGGCCTCCCTAGATCACCCGAACGATTATGTTCTTGCAGTGGTTGACATTGCAGAGGTGACCTCGAGGTTTTCGCAATGACTTTGTCAAATTTAGGCATGGGCTTGAAAACTATCCTATGTGCCTGGCGATCTCGATAAGAAAGACAACTTACAATGCAAGCTGTAGTAGCGAAAGAATCCTTGAAGGCTTGAACCCTAAGCGTCCACTTGCAGTTTTTGGATAGGTCAGGCCGAGATTGTCTCTGATAGCCGTCATATAACATTGTGAAGAAAATACTAATGCATTATTACTGAAGGAAACATTAAAGCTGTCTCTTCCATTGAACGGAAGGATCGAATACATATTTTTCTCACAAATGCCTTGTCAGTTGTTTAATTGTACTGTGATGACACTTAATGACTTGAGTGCATTGGTATGTTGATGCTAATTAGGTCACACACCAGGAAAGAGGTAGAATGCTTATTAGAGGCAGGCTAAAATCAGCCTAGCCAACTTTTTGGACTGTTGCTGAACAACATGTTTGCACATGAACACTTCCCCTGATGCCCCCAATGATGAGCTTGGTATGCAAGACACATTGCTGGAGGAGCCTCTCTTTAGGAGTGTGATATGCAAGATATCATTGATGTTGATTCAGGTCCACACTAGCACGTGCTAGGACGTCCGAGGTCACACACGTTCTAGCACACAACGGAGAGGGGTTCAAACAGTGAGGCTGACCAGCGAGTTGGCCGTGTGATGTAGACATCTGTTCTTCATCGGAAAAGGTCGCGAACACCTCCCGGGATGTCCTCGTTGGGAAGGAGCACAACGAGGTTGCTCTAGGATCGGTAACGCCACCAAGAACACGAATGAATCTTACCGAGAGAGACACTGGACAGCAGGGGTTGAAAGAGCTAAAGTTGGAGAAAATGAGTAGTAGATTGATTTTTGATTGATTGTGTATGCTTAACATCAAATCGGCTATGATGATCCTCTAATATATAGAAGGGGGATGGTCTTTTCCCAATAGGAAAACTTTCCAAGTTGCCTACTAGTTTCCATGAGATCAGGGGAGTTTGGATTGAGTTCAAGATGAATTGGATTCGGGCAGACAAAACCGACCTGGGCCGGTTTGTATAGGGCAATGCGGGAAGGCGGGTTTGTACAGGGCCACACAGCCTAGGGCGATTTTAATTGAGTTTTGCCTATCTAGTCCAAATTTGATCGTTTTTGTTTGTATTTGATTCGCAAGTCCTAATGCAACCTCCTTTGACCTTTTTAGCTGTCAACATATGCCCCTGTTTTTAAAGCGAAGTACATAGGAGTTTTCAAAAATCATGATAGCAATAGCAACGATGTCAAGCCATCAGTTAATTGTGCTAAGGGTGATGCATGCAACAACCATATTTGTTATAAGGACAATATTATATATCAACCATTGTATTACTAAGCTAGAACACGCAATCACTGCCAGTTGTGCTTGAGCCGGCTGTGATTACTTATCACTGCCGGGTCGTAAGCCTAGGATCCAGAAACTTAGCATCACTGCCGGCTCAATCCACCAGCCAAGAGAGGCTTCTTGAAGTAAGTTGTCACCATCTTCCCCATGCTTATTCGAAACCATAGTTTTCCATGACCCCCCTAACCAGTAGATGACAATAGATTGGCTCGATGTATTGAAATTATTTCTGATTTTTTGCAACCGACACATGTGCAGTATATGTAATTATGTATCCATCATTCCATACATTATTTGTGTTGCAAGCCATGGTGGCCTCCACAAAAGACTTGGTGCCTTCTACGAATCAAGCAGACATGGGCTCCAAATAGTGTACATCCATCCGTGATCCATATGTGAATAACAGGATGAGTACAATGACCTAAAGATAGAAGATATGGCCTCTTTCACTCCCTTGTCTGTGATCCTCCTACAAGGCACGCAATCGAGGGACAAGAATGTCGAGCCGGTGAGCAGCCAAGCACGGGGTGCAATCGAGCCACCTCGTCCACTCCGCTGCCCTCCCCAATCGAAATCTGCTAGGGGTCCTGAAGAATATAGAGGTCTCGATCGAGCAACACTCTAAATGAGATCTAAATTATGCATTAGAATAAACCAATAGTAGTAATGTGAACTATAATGTATTGTTTAAAAAGTACAATGATATGGACTGATCGCTGATGGAAGACGAATAATTGATTAGAACTAGACATCAAGTATCCGTCTCCTTGATTAGCCATTCGCGAGAGCCAAGAAGCACAATGCACCAATGCAGAAAGCATCGACCACCAAACTAGGCTACAATGTTTGAGCCTTTTTGGCTACACAGATGCTTAACACAAAGCCTGCTACATAATACATACTTAGGGTATTTATATTAGCACGTGGTTCTTGAACTTTGTTGGGGTCAGTTGACTCCTACAAAATTCAGAAAATCTTAATTTAGTCAATTACTATTAGATTCAAGGTTCACTGTACAATATATTTTAGCTGACCAATATGATATTTAAGGCTGGCTTTGCCCTGTCATGGATTTTACAACTACAATAAGTAACAACATGGAGGCTGGAGTGGTAGGAGAGTGGGTAGGCAGGTGAGCTATTGGAAATGGATGCAACAGGACGGGGGGCGGCCGGTCGCTGGGGAGGGAGGGTGTCTGGGAGTAGTGCATAATGGTGGACAAGAGGAAGAAGCTAGCCGTAGTGGAATATGTTGCGTACTATTTCCATTCTAAAAGAAATCAATTTCTAATATTGTTCTTAGTCAACTGTTCTAAATTTGATAGAATGTATTGAAAAGAGCACTAATATTAAGAACAGAAATTAGTATTACTAGATATACATGAAATATATTTTCATAATATACTTATTTTCAATCATAGAGATGATAATATTCTTTTTATAAAGTTAGTCAAACTTCAGGCAGTTTGACTCAGTACAGTTCTAGAAGTTTTGTTTCAGGAAAAGAGGGTGAAATAATAGTGAAGCCCTATGCACAGGATCACATTTTTTAAAAAAAAAGTTATCACCGACATAAATGGGCTTGTGGCAGCAGTTCTTGTCAATTATGTTCTTGGCTGGATTGACCCAGTTGGAGTTATGGTCGTAAGTGATATAAACAACTCTAGGAATTTCATTGGTATATACTATTTAATAATCATGTGAACATGCATGGTGTAGGCGTCTCAACTTAATCACTCCAAAGAGAACATGAGATTTTTTTTAGATATAGTGGCCACAGGATGGACAAATTATTTTTTCATTTCACAAACATACATGACTACAACATCTTCATATAAGAACCTTACAAGACTGCTACTGTTGCTAGAACAGTTGGACCCTTTATTAATTTAATACTAACAAAAGTGTAACAAAGGGACAAAGAAATCAAATAACTTTACGACTTCAAACAAGGAAGGACTACGATGGGCTCCAACTTTAGATTGGCTTATTTGGAATTTATGGGTAGGCATTGCCATATCCAGTTCCGGCACCAGAACCGCCGCCACCGCCACCATTTTGACTATTTCCTGTGCCACCACCATTGCCATTAGCACTTGCACCTGCTTCACTTGATCCATACCAATACCTGTTAGCATAGCTAGAGCCAGAACCGGTGCCGCTACCGGATCCTTGAGCATTGGAATTCCAAGCACCTCCGGCTTGTCCTCCACCCCCACCCCCACCGTCACCACCAGCATTAGAAGACTCTCCATAGCCAGAATACCCTCCTTGACTATATGTACTTGACCCTGACCCTGACCCTGACCCTGAACCATATCCAGACCCACCGTATTGGCTAGTCCCACCACCTCCACCGCCCCCTCCAGCACTTGCATGGGTACCATAAGGACCACTGTCACCCGATCCGGTGCCGGACCCTGACCCTGATCCCCCACCATTCACATATCCCCCACCCCCTCCTTGTCCTGTGCCAGTCCCATCAGCACTAGAGTATCTAGCCACCCTAACAGCGTTGGCTAATCCCATGCTCATGAGGACAATGAGCCCTAGTGATACCAGCTTTGTGCCTGCCATTGTGAGCTAACACTATAGAGTGCTTGAGTTGAGATGACTTCCCAGTGAATGCTGCATGGGTATTTATAGTGCTTGAGGCCATGCAGTGGTTCTTTACCTTCATAGCATGCACGTATGGTAGTGGTATTTCAATAGGAGACCAAGTGGAGGCTTTTAAAATCCACTGGAATTAATGGAGCTTCTTGACTTGACCATAAAGTACATGCAAGTAGCAAGGTGATAGAGGCACTTGTTACGCTCTCTCTAGATGGTGGTCAGCTAAGTCTCATCTCCATATAGATAAGACAATGGATGGCACAAAGTTTTAGCATTCATCGGTGTTTGGAAGGCCCATTGAGACTAAAGCTGCTTGTTGCTGCGGTTTAAGTCGTTCACTTTGTTTGTATTCTTTCTCTTGATATACAGTGAAGTTATCCATCGAGTCATTGCCAATATTCGGACCTGCACTGATACTAAATGTGTGATATTTTAGTGACTGTGCCGCTTTTGTGTCATATTTAGCTGAAAGCTAGGTCTAGTTCCATAAAAAATTTTTGTATGTTTTGTATCGATATGTACTATGTTGCTGGACAAAGACCCCATACTGAAAAGAATAGTACTTCCTCTATCCCAAATTAAAAGACGTTTTGGTATTTCTAGATTCATAGCTTTTATTATGTGTCTAGCTATAATATACTCCCTCCATGTTGGTAAAAGAAGTCGTTTTAGACAACGACACGGTCTCCAAAGCATAACTTTGACTTCATTTTTCTATAAAAATATTTATTCAAAAGTGATATATGTATACTTTTATGAAAGTATATTTCAAGACAAATCTATTCATATTGTTTTCACATTTCCAAACTTAACAACTTAAAAGTTATTCATGATTTATATTCCCAATGTTTGACCCAAACCTTGTCCAAAACGACTTCTTTTACCAACATAGAGGGAGTATATCTAGATGCGTAGCAAAAGTTATAAATCTAGAAAAGCCAAGATGTGTTATAATTACGAACGGAGGGAGTACTAGCAACTTCCAAGCTCTAATACAGACTTCATTTCACCCGACCTGAGAACAAAAGGTAGAGTGATAACAGTTTCACAAGGATTATGGGCCGTTACATGAACATATAAACTTTGTCTTGGCTTTTGCTTGGGATGAATTGTTTCCGTTGAAAGCCTTGCAAAACACATGCATGCATACTACAACATGCTCTCATGCATGCTCATGACTCTGCATTTGACCGTACTCTCCAGCACGTACTGTGAAACATGTACAGCTGGTGGACACGAAAAACAAGAGATCACCCATATAGTCATGTAATGTAACCCAGAGTTTTATATATCCTTTAAGATCAGTCTCTAGCATTATACTAACATTAAAACTAGTAAACGATGACCTGCATGCAAGAAGTCTCACGGGCACGTTTGAAGATCAACACCGGCATCCCCTGATCACCCAAAGGATTCTATTCCTCATGCATTGGTTGACGTTGCAGAGGTGACCTCGAGGTTTTCGCAACGACTTTGACAAATTCAGTCATGGACTTACGAACTACTCCTATGTGTACCTGGAAATCTCGATAAGAAAGACAGCTCACAAGGTTAATTAATCAGTACAATGGAAGCTGTATGAGTAGCAAAACAATCCTTGAAGGCTTGAACCCTAAGCGTCCACTTGCAGTAGTTTGATAAGAGTGGACGAAAGTCGGGCCAAGATTGTCTGATAGGGTCAGATAACATCGTGAACAAAATTCTTGTACAGCCATACTAGCTATTATGCTAATGTAACAGTACTATAATGTAAAGAAACATACTCACAAAAAGAAAATGTAAGGAAACATACTTGCACAGTCATTTGAGTATACTTGACGGTTTCATTGATGGTTTTCTAGCCAGTTTCGTTCATGGTTTCATGGATGGTATCTGGCATGGGTGCATGGACTCTATCCCATTAGGCTTCTTCAAGCAAGTTGTCACCATTTTCCTAACACTTATTCCAAACCTTATAGTTTTCTATGAAACCCCTAGGCAGCAGATGACAACAGATTGGCTCGATGTTTTGAAACTATTTCTTATTTTTGCAACTGACACATGTGCATTATATGTATCCATCATTGTACGCCTTGGTGGCGTCCACAAAAGACTTGGTGCCTTCTACAAATCTAGCAGACATGGGCTCCAAACATTACATCCATCTGTGATCCATACACTACCGGAAACGCAGCCTTTGCCGAGGGCTTCCGACTTTGCCGAGGACAAAATATCGGGCACTCGGCAAAGGCCCTCTTTGCCGAGGGCTGGCCCAAGGAGCCCTCGGCAAAAAAAATCTTTGCCGAGGGCCTCCCTATTGGCCCTAGGCAAAGAGTCTTTGCCGAGGGCCTACCTTATGGCTCTCGGCAAAGAGATTTTTCAAAATATATTTTGAGACACTAAATTAATTCAAACAAAAAAGTTTTCTACTATAAAATTGTCTAACTTTTTAAGATCAACAAAGTATATATTGATCATTTCTTCATTTAACAAATCAATAGTAATGTTGTTCACAAAATCTACATCTCTCTAATAAGTTTCATGAAACTGCTAGAGAGGATATATAAGGATTGTGAAATATGTTAGAACCACCACGGTGGTTGAACAAATGACCAAACAACCAAAATAAAGTTTGTAGATCTTGAGAAGTTATAAAATGTTGTAGTTGAAAACTTTTTCATTTGAGTTAATTTAGTGCATCAAAATGTATTTTGAAAAATCTCTTTACCGAGGGCAATAATGTAGGCCCTCGGAAAAGAGGGTCTTTGCCGAGGGCCTACCTTATGGCTCTCGGCAAAGAGATTTTTCAAAAAGTCTCGGATAGAAAAATACTCTAAACGAAAGTTGTAGATCTTGAAAAGTTATAAAACTTTATAGTTGACAACTTTTTCATTTGAAAGCATCTAGTTGAGGATATTTATATTTAAAGTTTGAAATTTGAAATTTCAAAATTTTAAAAAAGTCTTGGATGAAAAAACACTCTAAACAAAAGTTGTAGATCTCGAAAAGTTATGAAACTTTGTAGTTGACAACTTTTTCATTTGAAAGCATCTAATTGCCGATAATTGCGTCTTAAGTTTGAAATTTGAAATTTGAAATTTTGAAAAAAAACCTTGGATGGAGAAACACTCTAAACGAAAGTTATAGATCTCGAGAAGTTATGAAACTTTGTAGTTGACAACTTTTTCATTTGAATTCGTTTAGTGCCTTAAAATATATTTTGAAAAATCTCTTTGCCGTGGCCCTCGGCAAAGAGATTTTTCAAAAGTCTCAGATGGAAAAACACTCTAAACAAAAGTTGTAGATCTTGAAAAGTTACAAAACTTTATAGTTGACAACTTTTTTATTTGAAATCATCTAATTGAGGATATTTATATCTAAAGTTTGAAATTTCAAATTTCAAAATTTAAAAAAAGTCTTGGATGGAAAAACACTCTAAACGAAAGTTGTAGATCTCGAAAAGTTATGAAACTTTGTAGTTGACAACTTTTTCATTTGAAAGCATCTAATTGCCGATAATTGCGTCTTAAGTTTGAAATTTGAAATTTGAAATTTTGAAAAAAACCTCGGATGGAGAAACGCTCTAAACGAAAGTTGTAGATCCCGAAAAGTTACGAAACTTTGTAGTCGACAACTTTTTCATTTGAATTCGTTTAGTGCCTCAAACAATCAATTTACACTCAGTTTGTTATAACATATGGGGAATCGAAATGGAATATAAACACAAGTGATAGAGGGTTGGAGTGGTTAGAGGAGGTAAGTGAGAGAGGGTCTGAGAGGTCACGAGTTTGAATCCCACCGACCACGACTTTACAAATAGGGTAAAAAATGTTGTGTAAAATGCTACAAAAAATCCCGCGGGTGGGGGTGATGGCTCATCGGCGTCTCCAAAAAAATAAAATTATTTTGCTATTTTTTTCGGGTTTTTTTTGATTTACATTTTGCCGAGGGTCTTTCTTTGTCGTGGGTTTTTTTTGCCCTCGGCAAAGGCTTTGCCGTGTGCCCGATAAAGGACCCTCGGTAAAGACCTCTTCGCCGACTTAAAATTTCCCGAGGGGTCTTTGCCAAAGGCCGCCCTCGGTAAAGCCTTTGCCGAGGGTTTTTGGGCCTTTGCCGAGGGTCTGAGGCCCTCGGCAAAGAACCCGAGTCCAGTAGTGATATGTGAATGACAAGATGAATGCAACGCCCTAAAGGTAGCAGACATGGCCTCTTTCACTCCCTTCTCTGTGATCCTCCTACAAGGCACACAATCGAGGGACAAGAATGTCGAGCCGGTGAGCAGGTACACACGGGGCACAATCGAGCCGCTGAGTTGAAACTATTTCTGATTTTTGCAACCGACATATGTGCAATATATGTGGATTGACCCAGTTGGAGTTATCGTCGTAAGTGATATAAACAACTCTAGGAATTTCATTGGTATATACTATTTTAATAACCATGTGAACACACATGGTGTAGGCGTCTCACTTAATCACTCCAAAGAGAATGTAAGATATTTTTAGATATAGTTGCCACATGGCGGACAAGTTATTTTTTTCCTTTCACAAACAGACATGATTACAACATCTTCATATAAGGACCTTACAAGACTGCTGTTATTACTAGAACAGTTGGACCCTTTATTAATTTAATATTAGCAAAAGTGTAACAAAGGGACAAAGAAAACAAATAACTCTACGACTTCAAACAAGGAAGGACTATGATGGGCTCCAACTTTAGATTGTCTTATTTGGAATTTATGGGTAGGCATTGCCATATCCAGTTCCGGCACCAGAACCGCCGCCACCGCCACCATTTTGACTATTTCCTGTGCCACCACCATTGCCATTAGCACTTGCACCCGCATCACTTGAACCATCCCAATACCTGTTAGCATAACTAGAGCCAGAACCGGTGCCACTACCGGATCCTTGAGCATTGGAATTCCAAGCACCTCCAGCTTGTCCTCCACCCCCACCCCCACCGGTTCCACCAGCATTAGAAGACTCTCCATAACTAGAATATACTCCTTGACTATATGTACTAGATCCTGAACCTGACCCTGACCCTGAACCATATCCAGACCCACCGTATTGGCTAGCTCCACCACCTCCACCACCCCCTCCAGCACTTGCATGGGCACCATAAGGACCACTATCACCTGATCCTGTTCCAGACCCAGACCCGGATCCCCCGCCGTTCACATATCCACCGCCTCCTCCATCTCCTGTGCCAGTCCCATCAGCACTAGAGTATCTAGCCACCCTAACAGCATTGGCTAATCCCATGCTCATGAGGACAATGAGCCCTAGTGATACTAGCTTTGTGCCTGCCATTGTGAGCTAACACTATGGAGTGCTTGAGTTGAGATGACTTCCCAGTGAATGCTGCATGGGTATTTATAGTGCTTGAGGCCATGCAGTGGTTCTTTATCTACATAGCATGCACGTATGGTAGTGGTACGTATTTCAATAGGAGACCAAGTGAGGAGGCTTTTAAAATCCACTGGAATTAATGGAGCTTCTTGACTTGACCATTAAGTACGTGCAAGTAGCAAGGTGAGTACATGTTACGAATTGTCTTTGCACTAGTACTTGTTACGCTCTCTCTAGATGGTCAGCTGGTACTTGTTACGTTTTCATATATATAATGGATGGCACACAATTTGGAACGGCCACTGAAACTAAAGCTGCTTCGATTTTCGGACCTGCACTCATACTAAATGTGTGAAAGATATTTTAGTGGCTGTAGTACTGCTTTGTCTCATATATAGCTGAACGCTGGGTCTAGTTCCATAAAACCTATTGCTTTGAATTTATTTAGATTTCGTGTCTCTCTCCATAAAAACATGCATGCATACTACAATATACTCTCATGCATGCTCAAGACTCTGCATTAATTTGACCATTCTCTCCAGCACTGTGAAACATGCACAGCTAGCTAGCTGGTGACACGAAAATCGACGAGATCACCCATATTATCCCAGGGTTTTATATATCTTTTGGGATCAGGCTCTAGCATTATACTAACATTAAAACTAGTAAACGACGACCTGCATGCATGAAGTCTCAACGGGCTTGTATGAGGATCAACACAGGCATCCCCTGATCACCCGAACGATTCCCTTCATCTTGCAGTGGTTGACGTTGGAGAGGTACGGTGACCTCGAGGTTTTCGCAATGACTTTGACAAATTCAGTCATGGACTTAAGAACTGCTCCTATGTGTACATGGGAATCTCGATAAGAAAGACAGCTCACAAGGTTAATTAATCAGTACAATGCTAGCTGTATTAGTAGCGAAACAATCCTTGAAGGCTTGAACCCTAAGCGTCCACTTGCAGTAGTTTGATAAGAGTGTACGAAATTCTTGCACAGCCATACTAGTTAATCTGCTAATGTAACAATACTACTGTAAGGAAACATACTCGCAAAAAGAAAATGTAAGGAAACATTAAAAAACGTCTCTTCTTTTGAACACAAGGACTGATCTGCTATATTTTTTTTCACAAATGCCTTGTCGGTTGCTTAACTACACCGTGATGACACCCAATGACTTGAGTGCATCGGCGTGTTAATGCTAATTAGGTCGTACACACCAGCAAAGTGCTAGAATGCTCAATAGAGGCAGGCCAAAATCAGCCTAGCCAACTTTTAGGTTGGCCGTCACTGAACAACCAGTTTGCAAATGAATGCTTCACATGGTGGCCCCAACAATGAGGGCGATATGCAAGACACATTGCTGGTGGAGCCTTGTTGGGAGCATGATAGACAAGATTTGTTTTTCTTTCTTGTTGTAGGGCAACACTACCCTAATTTGTATCCTTTAGAACCTTTATGCTTTTGTTTGTTACCTCATCAACATTGTCTACCATTAATTCATGATATATAACAACAGATAGATCATTTTAGTTAGCCAAATCTATATGCATCTAGATTTAATTCAACGAGCAACATAGCTTCTTGTCCATATACTAGTTCAAAAGGAGTAACTTTAGTAGATATATGATGAGCTCATAGAGCTTCAGACAGAACTTCATGGTATCTCCTAGGATTGTCCTAAATTTTCTTTTTGAGAAGCTTGATCAAAATCTTGTTACTTGACTCAGCTTGGCCATTAGCTTGAGCTTAATATGGAGATGAATTGAGCAACTTAATATTATATATAATGGGGCAATTTTGGGCTCTTTAGCCTAGTCTCTTGTCTGAGGGTTTTTGTCTTCCATTGGTGCAGAACAATTCAAATTTGACATGCCAGATGTTCATTTATACTAAGAGCATGAAAAGAAATCCAAGGTTTTTTTTTCAAATTGAATAGATACATCAAAGGAAAAAAATGATTAAAACCACAGCAGCAAACACTCGGTTCTAGATGCACAACCATCTCCAGCCCTACTCCCTAGCAAGGCAAAAATTGGTAGGCATATATTCACGTGCATGTGCAAAACACATAGCAGAATGATCCATTGTCATAGAGATTTCTTGAATTTGGGTAATAGCTGTAACATGTTTTGGCTATATACTACTATAGATTGCAACAAAAAAATTTGACTAGTACGTGTTCTCATGTTTGAATATTCTTATCATTGAGATTAATGGTTTTAGTTTGAAGCAACTAGAGCAACATGAGGATGTGAGGAAAATCATCAAATCTTTTTCAAGCTTGACTACAACTTGATCATCTCCATTCTCTAAGGTCCCGTTTGGATCCTTGGAATTGAATTCATTTTAATAATAATAGTTTAGACACATACTAATCAAGCTAATATGATTGTATATGGATTATATTTGTATATTATTGTTGGCTATACGAGAGAAATGCTTAATGTTGCATTTCTACAGTAGGGGAGTGAGTTGAAGAGCATATTATAAGTTGCAAAGTACAAACATAGAATGGTGATCTATAGAATCAATTTCCATCTCCCACCCTACGAATTTGAAATAGGCTTATATGTGAACTTCGGAAAGTGATGGAATGTCAAATTCCAAGCTAAATAGTCTAAATTATTAAGTAGATTTTAATTTCTATAAATGAAAGTATCCAAACGGCCCCTAAGAGAATTATCTTGACAAGATGACACCCAATGCAGCAATCAATAAAATATTGTTCATGAGCTTCGGATGAACATTGTGGCCAAAGAGAAAGAAACATATCTTTCACCTCCAACACTTCTCAAGCACATATGCAAGAACATAATGAAAATTCGAGAGTGGGTGAATAGTGAAGACACAAGCTCAAGTTCAAGTGATGAGTCAAACAGGAACTTCACCACCAAAGGGCTCCAAGCAAAGCCTCTTCTCTATGATATTATGCATTGCGTCATATGGACAAAGGTAATAAAAGGAATCTAAGAGATTACACCAGCACTTCGGATAATGGAGAAGACCCATATATGAGCTAATCCATGAACAACAAAGGGCCCTTAAGAAGAAGTCTCATGTCAGGCCTCTCAAGGCTATTGAATTACAACATTTCTCATCAATTATAAGAAATTTTCTAGACAAGTTAAACTTGTTGGATGAGTTGTTGTCAAAAAAAATTGTTGGATGAGTTGAAACTATTTCTGATTTTTGCAACCGACGTATGTGCAATATATGTGGATTGACCCAGTTGGAGTTATCATCGTAAGTGATATAAACAACTCTAGGAATTTCATTGGTATATACTATTTTAATAACCATGTGAACACACATGGTGTAGGCATCTCACTTAATCACTCCAAAGAGAATGTAAGATATTTTTAGATATAGTTGCCACATGGCGGACAAGTTATTTTTTTCCTTTCACAAACAGACATGATTACAGCATCTTCATATAAGGACCTTACAAGACTACTATTATTACTAGAATAGTTGGACCCTTTATTAATTTAATATTAGCAAAAGTGTAACAAAGGGACATAGAAAACAAATAACTCTACGACTTCAAACAAAGAAGGACTATGATGGGCTCCAACTTTAGATTGTCTTATTTGGAATTTATGGGTAGGCATTGCCATATCCAGTTCCAGCACCAGAACCGCCGCCACCGCCACCATTTTGACTATTTCCGGTGCCACCACCATTGCCATTAGCACTTGCACCCGCATCACTTGAACCATCCCAATACCTGTTAGCATAACTAGAGCCAGAACCGGTGCCACTACCGGATCCTTGAGCATTGGAATTCCAAGCACCTCCAGCTTGTCCTCCACCCCCACCCCCACCGGTTCCACCAGCATTAGAAGACTCTCCATAACTAGAATATACTCCTTGACTATATGTACTAGATCCTGAACCTGACCCTGACCCTGAACCATATCCAGACCCACCGTATTGGCTAGCTCCACCACCTCCACCACCCCCTCCAGCACTTGCATGGGCACCATAAGGACCACTATCACCTGATCCTGTTCCAGACCCAGACCCGGATCCCCCGCCATTCACATATCCACCGCCTCCTCCATCTCCTGTGCCAGTCCCATCAGCACTAGAGTATCTAGCCACCCTAACAGCATTGGCTAATCCCATGCTCATGAGGACAATGAGCCCTAGTGATACTAGCTTTGTGCCTGCCATTGTGAGCTAACACTATGGAGTGCTTGAGTTGAGATGACTTCCCAGTGAATGCTGCATGGGTATTTATAGTGCTTGAGGCCATGCAGTGGTTCTTTATCTACATAGCATGCACGTATGGTAGTGGTACGTATTTCAATAGGAGACCAAGTGAGGAGGCTTTTAAAATCCACTGGAATTAATGGAGCTTCTTGACTTGACCATTAAGTACGTGCAAGTAGCAAGGTGAGTACATGTTACGAATTGTCTTTGCACTAGTACTTGTTACGCTCTCTCTAGATGGTCAGCTGGTACTTGTTACGTTTTCATATAAATAATGGATGGCACACAATTTGGAACGGCCACTGAAACTAAAGCTGCTTGCATTGCCCCGGTTTATAAGTTCACTTAGCCCTTGTTTAGATTCCAAAGTTTGCCTCCCAAATTCACTATGCAGAATTCCTATTCCCCGTCACATCAAAATATCGGCACATATATGGAGTACTAAATATAGATGAAATCAAAAACTAATTACACAGTTTTGTTGTACTTTGCGAGACGAACATTTTAAGTCTAATTAATCAATATTTGGACAATTATTACCAAATAAAAACAAAATTGCTACAGTGTGACTGGACACTTACTATGCAAAGTTTGCCTCCAAACTGTACAATTAGTTTTTGATTTTATCTGCATTTAGTACTTCATGCATGTATCACAAGTTTGATGTGACGGGGAATCTTTTTTTCGCATAGTGTTTTTTTCGTGGAACTAAACAGGGCCCATATAAATAATGGATGGCACACAATTTGGAACGGCCACTGAAACTAAAGCTGCTTGCATTGCCCCGGTTTATAAGTTCACTTATTTGTATTCTTCGTCTCGATTTTCGGACCTGCACTCATACTAAATGTGTGAAAGATATTTTAGTGGCTGTAGTACTGCTTTGTCTCATATATAGCTGAACGCTGGGTCTAGTTCCATAAAACCTATTGCTTTGAATTTATTTAGATGTCGTGTCTCTCTCCATAAAAACATGCATGCATACTACAATATACTCTCATGCATGCTCATGACTCTGCATTAATTTGACCATTCTCTCCAGCACTGTGAAACATGCACAGCTAGCTAGCTGGTGACACGAAAATCGACGAGATCACCCATATTATCCAAGGGTTTTATATATCTTTTGGGATCAGGCTCTAGCATTATACTAACATTAAAACTAGTAAACGACGACCTGCATGCATGAAGTCTCAACGGGCTTGTATGAGGATCAACACAGGCATCCCCTGATCACCCGAACGATTCCCTTCCTCTTGCAGTGGTTGACGTTGGAGAGGTACGGTGACCTCGAGGTTTTCGCAATGACTTTGACAAATTCAGTCATGGACTTAAGAACTGCTCCTATGTGTACATGGGATCTCGATAAGAAAGACGGCTCACAAGGTTAATTAATCAGTACAATGCAAGCTGTATTAGTAGCGAAACAATCCTTGAAGGCTTGAACCCTAAGCGTCTACTTGCAGTAGTTTGATAAGAGTGTACGAAATTCTTGCACAGCCATACTAGTTAATCTGCTAATGTAACAATACTACTGTGAGGAAACATACTCGCAAAAAGAAATTGTAAGGAAACATTAAAAAACGTCTCTTCTTTTGAACACAAGGACTGATCTGCTATATTTTTTTCACAAATGCCTTGTCGGTTGCTTAACTACACCGTGATGACACCCAATGACTTGAGTGCATCGGCGTGTTGATGCTAATTAGGTCGTACACACCAGCAAAGTGCTAGAATGCTCAATAGAGGCAGGACAAAATCAGCCTAGCCAACTTTTAGGTTGGCCGTCACTGAACAACCAGTTTGCACATGAATGCTTCACATGGTGGCCCCAACAATGAGGGCGATATGGAAGACACATTGCTGGTGGAGCCTTGTTTTGAGCATGAGAGACAAGATTTGTTTTTCTTTCTTGTTGTAGGGCAACACTACCCTAATTTGTTTCCTTTAGAACCTTTATGCTTTTGTTTGTTACCTCGTCAACATTGTCTACCATTAATTCATGATATATAACAACAGATAGATCATTTTGCTTAGCCAAATCTATATGCGTCTAGATTTAATTCAACGAGCAACATAGCTTCTTGTCCATATACTAGTTCAAAAGGAGTAACTTTAGTAGATATATGATGAGCTCATAGAGCTTCAGATAGAACTTCATGCTATCTCCTAGGATTGTCCTAAATTTTCTTTTTGAGAAGCTTGATCAAAATCTTGTTACTTGACTCAGCTTGGCCATTAGCTTCAGCTTAATATGGAGATGAATTGAGCAACTTAATATTATATATAATGGGGCAATTTTGGGCTCTTTAGCCTAGTCTCTTGTCTGAGGGTTTTTGTCTTCCATTGGTGCAGAACAATTCAAATTTGACATGCCAGATGTTCATTTATACTAAGAGCATGAAAAGAAATCCAAGGTTTTTTTTTCAAATTGAATAGATACATCAAAGGAAAAAAATGATTAAAACCGCAGCAGCAAACACTCGGTTCTAGATGCACAACCATCTCCAGCCCTACTCCCTAGCAAGGCAAAAATTGGTAGGCATATATTCACGTGCATGTGCAAAACACATAGCAGAATGATCCATTGTCATAGAGATTTCTTGAATTTGGGTAATAGCTGTAATATGTTTTGGCTATATACTACTATAGATTGCAACAAAAAATTTGACTAGTACGTGTTCTCATGTTTGAATATTCTTATCATTGAGATTAATGGTTTTAGTTTGAAGCAACTAGATCAACATGAGGATGTGAGGAAAATCATCAAATCTTTTTCAAGCTTGACTACAACTTGATCATCTCCATTCTCTAAGGTCCCGTTTGGATCCTTGGAATTGAATTCATTTTAATAATAATAGTTTAGACACATACTAATCAAGCTAATATGATTGTATATGGATTATATTTGTATATTATTGTTGGCTATACGAGAGAAATGCTTAATGTTGCATTTCTACAGTAGGGGAGTGAGTTGAAGAGCATATTATAAGTTGCAAAGTACAAACATAGAATGGTGATCTATAGAATCAATTTCCATCTCCCACCCAACGAATTTGAAATAGGCTTATATGTGAACTTCGGAAAGTGATGGAATGTCAAATTCCAAGCCAAATAGTCTAAATTATTAAGTAGATTTTAATTTCTATAAATGAAAGTATCCAAACGGCCCCTAAGAGAATTATCTTGACAAGATGACACCCAATGCAGCAATCAATAAAATATTGTTCATGAGCTTCGGATGAACATTGTGGCCAAAGAGAAAGAAACATATCTTTCACCTCCAACACTTCTCAAGCACATATGCAAGAACATAATGAAAATTCGAGAGTGGGTGAATAGTGAAGACACAAGCTCAAGTTCAAGTGATGAGTCAAACAGGAACTTCACCACCAAAGGGCTCCAAGCAAAGCCTCTTCTCTATGATATTATGCATTGCGTCATATGGACAAAGGTAATAAAAGGAATCTAAGAGATGACACCAGCACTTCGGATAATGGAGAAGACCCATATATGAGCTAATCCATGAACAACAAAGGGCCCTTAAGAAGAAGTCTCATGTCAGGGCTCTCAAGGCTATTGAATTACAACATTTCTCATCAATTATAAGAAATTTTCTAGACAAGTTAAACTTGTCGGATGAGTTGTTGTAAAAAAAACTTGTTGGATGAGTTGAAACTATTTCTGATTTTTGCAACCGACATATGTGCAATATATGTGGATTGACCCAGTTGGAGTTATCGTCGTAAGTGATATAAACAATTCTAGGAATTTCATTGGTATATACTATTTTAATAACCATGTGAACACACATGGTGTAGGCGTCTCACTTAATCACTCCAAAGAAAATGTAAGATATTTTTAGATATAGTTGCCACATGGCGGACAAGTTATTTTTTTCCTTTCACAAACATACATGATTACAACATCTTCATATAAGGACCTTACAAGACTGCTGTTATTACTAGAACAGTTGGACCCTTTATTAATTTAATATTAGCAAAAGTGTAACAAAGGGACAAAGAAAACAAATAACTCTACGACTTCAAACAAGGAAGGACTATGATGGGCTCCAGCTTTAGATTGTCTTATTTGGAATTTATGGGTAGGCATTGCCATATCCAGTTCCAGCACCAGAACCGCCGCCACCGCCACCATTTTGACTATTTCCGGTGCCACCACCATTGCCATTAGCACTTGCACCCGCATCACTTGAACCATCCCAATACCTGTTAGCATAACTAGAGCCAGAACCGGTGCCACTACCGGATCCTTGAGCATTGGAATTCCAAGCACCTCCAGCTTGTCCTCCACCCCCACCCCCACCGGTTCCACCAGCATTAGAAGACTCTCCATAACTAGAATATACTCCTTGACTATATGTACTAGATCCTGAACCTGACCCTGACCCTGAACCATATCCAGACCCACCATATTGGCTAGCTCCACCACCTCCACCACCCCCTCCAGCACTTGCATGGGCACCATAAGGACCACTATCACCTGATCCTGTTCCAGACCCAGACCCGGATCCCCCGCCATTCACATATCCACCGCCGCCTCCCTCTCCTGTGCCAGTCCCATCAGCACTAGAGTATCTAGCCACCCTAACAGCATTGGCTAATCCCATGCTCATGAGGACAATGAGCCCTAGTGATACTAGCTTTGTGCCTGCCATTGTGAGCTAACACTATGGAGTGCTTGAGTTGAGATGACTTCCCAGTGAATGCTGCATGGGTATTTATAGTGCTTGAGGCCATGCAGTGGTTCTTTATCTACATAGCATGCACGTATGGTAGTGGTACGTATTTCAATAGGAGACCAAGTGAGGAGGCTTTTAAAATCCACTGGAATTAATGGAGCTTCTTGACTTGACCATTAAGTACGTGCAAGTAGCAAGGTGAGTACATGTTACGAATTGTCTTTGCACTAGTACTTGTTACGCTCTCTCTAGATGGTCAGCTGGTACTTGTTACGTTTTCATGGGTGTGTTTAGATGGTAAAAAAGATGTAAAAAAATACTGTAGCACGTTTTGGTTTTATTTGGCAAATAGTGTCCAACTGTTGATTAATTAGGTTCAAAACGTTCGTCTCGTCAAGTACAACCAAACTGTACAATTAGTTTTTGATTTTATCTACATTTAGTACTTCATGCATGTATCACAAGTTTGATGTGACGGGGAATCTTTTTTTCGCATAGTGTTTTTTTCGTGGAACTAAACAGGGCCCATATAAATAATGGATGGCACACAATTTGGAACGGCCACTGAAACTAAAGCTGCTTGCATTGCCCCGGTTTATAAGTTCACTTATTTGTATTCTTCGTCTCGATTTTCGGACCTGCACTCATACTAAATGTGTGAAAGATATTTTAGTGGCTGTTGTACTGCTTTGTCTCATATATAGCTGAACGCTGGGTCTAGTTCCATAAAACCTATTGCTTTGAATTTATTTAGATTTCGTGTCTCTCTCCATAAAAACATGCATGCATACTACAATATACTCTCATGCATGCTCATGACTCTGCATTAATTTGACCATTCTCTCCAGCACTGTGAAACATGCACAGCTAGCTAGCTGGTGACACGAAAATCGACGAGATCACCCATATTATCCCAGGGTTTTATATGGTAGTGTTTAGTTGCCAAAAAATTGGCAAAATGTCACTGTAGCCATTTTCATTGTTATTTAGCAATTAGTGTCCAATTATGGTTTAATTAGGCTTAAAAGATTCGTCTCGTCCATTTTGTCAAAACTGTGTAATTAGTTTTATTTTTTATCTACATTTAATACTTCATGTATGTGTTTAAAGATTTGATGTGACGGGGAATCTGAAAAATTTTGCAAAATTTCTTGGGAGCCCCTATATCTTTTGGGATCAGGCTCTAGCATTATACTAACATTAAAACTAGTAAACGACGACCTGCATGCATGAAGTCTCAACGGGCTTGTATGAGGATCAACACAGGCATCCCCTGATCACCCGAACGATTCCCTTCGTCTTGCAGTGGTTGACGTTGGAGAGGTACGGTGACCTCGAGGTTTTCGCAATGACTTTGACAAATTCAGTCATGGACTTAAGAACTGCTCCTATGTGTACATGGGAATCTCGATAAGAAAGACAGCTCACAAGGTTAATTAATCAGTACAATGCTAGCTGTATTAGTAGCGAAACAATCCTTGAAGGCTTGAACCCTAAGCGTCCACTTGCAGTAGTTTGATAAGAGTGTACGAAATTCTTGCACAGCCATACTAGTTAATCTGCTAATGTAACAATACTACTGTAAGGAAACATACTCGCAAAAAGAAAATGTAAGGAAACATTAAAAAACGTCTCTTCTTTTGAACACAAGGACTGATCTGCTATATTTTTTTTCACAAATGCCTTGTCGGTTGGTTAACTACACCGTGATGACACCCAATGACTTGAGTGCATCGGCGTGTTAATGCTAATTAGGTCGTACACACCAGCAAAGTGCTAGAATGCTCAATAGAGGCAGGCCAAAATCAGCCTAGCCAACTTTTAGGTTGGCCGTCACTGAACAACCAGTTTGCAAATGAATGCTTCACATGGTGGCCCCAACAATGAGGGCGATATGCAAGACACATTGCTGGTGGAGCCTTGTTGGGAGCATGATAGACAAGATTTGTTTTTCTTTCTTGTTGTAGGGCAACACTACCCTAATTTGTATCCTTTAGAACCTTTATGCTTTTGTTTGTTACCTCGTCAACATTGTCTACCATTAATTCATGATATATAACAACAGATAGATCATTTTGCTTAGCCAAATCTATATGCGTCTAGATTTAATTCAACGAGCAATATAGCTTCTTGTCCATATACTAGTTCAAAAGGAGTAACTTTAGTAGATATATGATGAGCTCATAGAGCTTCAGATAGAACTTCATGCTATCTCCTAGGATTGTCCTAAATTTTCTTTTTGAGAAGCTTGATCAAAATCTTGTTACTTGACTCAGCTTGGCCATTAGCTTTAGCTTAATATGGAGATGAATTGAGCAACTTAATATTATATATAATGGGGCAATTTTGGTCTCTTTAGCCTAGTCTCTTGTCTGAGGGTTTTTGTCTTCCAATGGTGCAGAACAATTCAAATTTGACATGCCAGATGTTCATTTATACTAAGAGCATGAAAAGAAATCCAAGGTTTTTTTTCAAATTGAATAAATACATCAAAGGAAAAAAATGATTAAAACCACAGTAGCAAACACTCGGTTCTAGATGCACAACCATCTCCAGCCCTACTCCCTAGCAAGTCAAAAATTGGTAGGCATATATTCACATAGCAGAATGATTCATTGGCATAGAGATTTTTTGAATTTTGGTAATAGCTGTAACATGTTTTGGCTATATACTACTATAGATTGGAACAAAAATTTGACTAGTACGTGTTCTCATGTTTGAATATTCTTATCATTGAGATTAATGGTTTTAGTTTGAAGCAACTAGAGCAACATAAGGATGTGAGGAAAATCATCAAATCTTTTTCAAGCTTGACTACAACTTGATCATCTCCATTCTCTAAGGTCCCGTTTGGATCCTTAGAGTTGAATTCATTTTAATAATAATAACTTAGACATATACTAATCAAGCTAATATGATTATATATGGATTATATTTGTATATTATTGTTGGCTATACAAGAGAAATACTTAATGTTGCATTTCTACAGTAGAGGAGTGAGTTGAAGAGCATGTTAGAAGTTGCAAAGTAGAAACATAGAATGGTGATCTATAGAATCAATATCCATCTCTGTCACACCCGGTTTTGCAAACAACAAAACTAGGCTCGTCATATGTGTGCCCAGAAAGTCCACACATACAACAACAGAATAGAGATATCAAAACAATATTTATATAAAGCAGAATACTTACTATATTAACACTTACAACTATCAGAGTATCGCAAAACGGTCACTAATATTTTCTTCAGGCTCCAACGTCACAAGGACGGCTGACTGGGGGCTTCGTATGCCAAGCACTTCGAAAAGACTTCTGAAAACTCTACTACACTTTCATCTTTCTTCTAAGCAGCACCTCACTACACACTGGAGTGTAGGGAAATAGCAAGAATGAGTCCATGTCGAACTCAACAAATATAACACGGGGTTCATGAGGCTCAAAAGGTTTGACACGGGTTTACTGCAATAGCTTTTAGTGAGTCATCTTTTAGCAATTGAGTAGCAACAAGTTTATCATAAGCCCAAATAACCTCATGATCTTGTAAACGAGAATAATGTATAGCAAGAAACAATAATCATCAGTGAGCTTTAATATCATCAGTATTATCATTACCATTAGTGTTCATCATTTATTCTGTAAGGGTCCAAGGCCACTCGTGACCGTGAGCACGGCTGTTATAACAGTTTTACACTCTGCAGAGGTTGTACACTTTCACTGTGAGTCGTGATTTACCCTTTCGCCCGAGGTGATCAGCCTCTTGACCCACTACCAAGGAAGGTCGGCAGGGTTCACTATGAAGTCTTTCAAAGGTTCGTCTAACAAGTTAGGGCCATTAGATTCACTCGGCAAACAGATGTAGAGCCCCCTTCCAAATGGCACAATGATGCGCAGCATATACGCATAAGGACAGAGGCCGCACTATACCCGATTCGTCAAGCCATTCTTACGCCATGAAGGTTACCACTAACAAGCTAGAAAAGGTCCTCATACTTGACTAAAGCCAGAGCCATATAGCCCTCACAGTTGTACTGTAAGTCCCGGATGTTCGCTTATAGATGAGTCCTTATGGAGAGAAACTAGAGCACCAAGAAAAATAACATCATGCTCTAGCCCTCTTTAAACAGTAATTAAAATATCATCTTTTAGTGTTGTTGCATATTTCATTAATCATATTACAAGATCATAGTTTATGCTCAGTGCTAGCAAAACTACTCAATGCAATATCATGGGTGCCAAGGTAATAGATCAAGACTAAGTCATCCTTAACAAGGGAATATATGCATAATGAATTTAATTATTTATTGTGAACAAGACAACAAGGATAATCCCATGCTATACTTGTTTTTTCTCAAAGTTAGCTGCTCAGAATCTCCAGTTGCTATCTTCTGGACTCAAGTCCTTTTGCTTCGACTGTCGGTCCTCAGCTCCTCGTCTTTAGTGCTAATTAACCAAACTTCTTCTACTCGTAGCAATCAAGTAGAACAAACAGACAATAAACACAACTAAGAACGGTATGTTGCTACGATCGCTAAAACGCAAGAATGACGGATAACGGAGCTACCATCAAAGAGGACATGCGACTATCGAGAAGTTTACAGCAAATCAGAGAAGACAAACTATACGCTTGATTTATTTTAGTTAATAAATTAAGGTGATAGGACTTAGATAATGTTAAAGTTTATATATATAAACATAGGAGTATAAACCTATATTGTTTCTAATTTGATAAGCAGTACAAACAAAAATTAGTTAAAATTAATGTTTAAATTAAAATTTAGAACACATGTAGCATGTTAAACGTCGTCGACATACGTACAGTAGACTACGTCAATTCAGGCAAGGCTAAAGCGATTAAGATACGGAAGTTGAAGGCAATGACGGAGATATATGAGTATGGACTAAAAAGGCAGCCTAAGCAGCTCCAAGATGATATGATTTATGGTCATGAATGACAACGAACGACATCAGCACAACTTTTGATCAATTAAATATTAGATAGACAAGGTGATTTGTAGGCTGACGTTAATTAAACGTGCATAAACACTTGCTACTGATGTCAAGATAATGGACATTTTAGAGAACTATCCTAAGTTGAATTAACCAATTTACATTGAATTATAAAAGATGAAATTAACCTTATTCATATTTTGTTTATAAATATTTATTTAGTGTTTAAGTCATTTAAACATTTATAAATTAGAAAGCATAAAGAAGGTGATAACAGCTAATCGAATCATTATATGTTTCTTGCATAAACTAAACAAGTTCTATTTCAGAAACACTTAAGTTCTTATTAATCATGATAGCATTTGATTATTTATAAAAGACAAATTATAAACCAAAGTTACTTTTAATTTGATAAGACAGTAGATAAATATTAGTTAAATTAACTGCATGCTTCATGTTTAACTAAACTAATTATGATTAAGAAACATTTAAGTTAATATTAATCAAGTTAACATTTATTTAAGAATGTTCTATGTATGAACCTAAGCCGCTTCTAATTTAAAAGGGCATGATATAAACATTAATTAAATAAACATAATTTAATTTGTAAACACATAACGTGACATGGTAAACAACGTTGCTAATGCGTCTCTTACGCCAGCATAGTCACGAAGCAACAAGAACGAAATTATACCCCTATATTGCTTTTAGTTAGAAAGCTATTAAATAAATATTAATCAAGTTACATTTAAATAGATAAATTCATACTTGAGTGACATCACAAAAACTATCGCTACTGTATAGAGCGCGACGCTACGAAACTATCGTAACAATAACAGATTTACAAACCTAGATTGTTTTTAATCATAGAACTAATTGCATGTCAATTAAATTAATATTTAATTATATATGACTAGCATGTAACACGTCTACACCGACAGCACGTAGCTTCAGTTGGCATGATCGCAAAATCACAAGAACAAGTTACTACACTATGTTGCTTTTAATTAAAAATGCATTAAATAAATATTGCACGTAAATCAATAAATTCATAATTAGGTGACACGATATACATCAGCACTACTACCTAGAGCGCAACGGAATCAAAAGCATGACTTAGTTTGTTTAGATCCATAAGGTTGGAGTCACGTCCGATGGTCAGCAAATAAGGAAACCCTCCCAAACATGCATGCGTAATGCATAAATGCATATACATTCAGATTGGCATGCAAGGATAATTAATTTATCTGCCTGGATATGTTGCTGCACGCGCGACCTCATGTCGTCGCCGATCGACATGAACGATCGCGTTGGGTCGGGGCTTGGCGATGAACCTACAACTAGCACGCGTGGCGGTGGGGCCTAGTGCTGACGTCGTCGGAGAGGTTGCGGCGCCCTGGCACCTCGGTCGCTAGCCTTCTGTTCACGCTACATTCCACGTGAAGCCAGGCTCTCGGATTGAATCACGGACACGCCACTACACTACGCTGAGGACTCCTCGTCTCGGAAACTTGTTGATACAAAACTAATGCAACTAAAACGGAGTAAAACGGAATTAAAACGAAGAAACGACAAAGATATTACGAACCAGTGGCAGAACCGTAAATATGTCATCTTCTACCTCCATCCACCTAAAGGGCCTCGGCCTGGGGGCGACACAGGAACGAGAAAAAATATCTAATTTACTACACAGGAGATTTCCCAAACTAGGGGCTCCTCCACGGTAGTTTTGGTGTGCTTTTTCCAAGGAGTAGGTACGTATATATAAGGGGGAAAACTCTCCACCTCCATGTCAATTAGCGATATGGTGCTAATTGACGTTGCACCCTCCATCTTTACTAATAGGCCTAATTAATTATTAAAGCCCATTAGTAAATAAATGAATGGGCATTTAGGATTATTGCACACGGGCTTCGGTAGAAAATGAGATATTTATTATTTTCAGAATTAATTAATTTCGTGGATAAAATAATTCTAGAAAAGTCCAGAATTATTATTTAAGCCACGAAAAATACTCCGAAAACTCTAAAAATTCAGGGAAAATTCTCAGAGACATTATGAAACATAAGGAACCAAAATAAAGTATTTGGAGCTCATGACAAGATATTTTGGAGCATCTAAAAAATTAGATAACACTCGTAGAAAAGCGTGAACTAGCTCCAGAAAAAGCCAGAACAATTCCCAAAGCATTCACTGAGATTGATTGACACATGAGGAATTGAAAGGAATAATTTACGTTATAAAGAAAAGATTTTAGGAAACTCCCAACGAGAACTTAAGATGAGAAACAAGGAATATTGATTGTAGAAAAAGATAAAGGCGTGTCGGAGAAGAAAGATCGATCCACTAAACGTATATTGAAAGACTTTGTTCGCTCTTAACACACAAGAGTTAACGAGCAAACATCACATCAAACAATAGCCCGTCAAATTAGTTTAGAAAAATTTAAAGATTATTATTATTATTATTATTGATTTTTTTAATAACTAATTTATACTATCATAAACTAAACTTAAGAAATTTTATCCGAATATTAAAACATTTATTTTATTTAGTGTTCCCTATGCACAACCTAAAATTAGAAATTTTGGGTTGTGACAATCTCCCACCCTATGAATTTGAAATATGCTTATATGTGAACTTTGGAAAGTGATGGAATGTCAAATTCCAAGCCAAATAGTCTAAATTATTAAGTAGATTTTAATTTCTATAAATGAAAGTATACAAATGGCCCCTAAGAGAATTATCTTGACAAGATGACACCCAATGCAGCAATCAATAAAATATTGTTCATGAGCTTCGGATGAACATTGTGGCCAAAGAGAAAGAAACATATCTTTCACCTCCAATACTTTTGAAGCACATATTCAAGAACATGATGAAAATTCAAGAGTGGGTGAATAATGAAGACACAAGCTCAAGTTCAAGTGATGAGTCAAACAGGAACTTCACCACCAAAGGGCTCCAAGCAAAGCCTCTTCTCCATGATATTATGCATTGTGTCATATGGACAAAGGTAATAAAAGGAATCTAAGAGATGACACCAGCACTTCGGATAATGGAAAAGACCCATATATGAGCTAATCCATGAACAACAAAGGGCCCTTAAGAAGAAGTCTCATGTCAGGGCTCTCAAGGCTATTGAATTACAACATTTCTCATCAATTATAAGAAATTTTCTAGACAAGTTAAACTTGTTGGATGAGTTGTTGTAAAAAAACTTGTTGGATGAGTTGAAACTATTTCTGATTTTTGCAACCGACATGTGTGCAATATATGTGGATTGACCCGGTTGGAGTTATCGTCGTAAGTGATATAAACAACTCTAGGAATTTCATTGGTATATACTATTTTAATAACCATGTGAACACAAACGGTGTAGGCGTCTCACTTAATCACTCCAAAGAGAATGTAACATTTTTTTAGATATAGTGTCCACATGGTGGACAAGTTTTTTTCCTTTCACAAACAGACATGATTACAACATCTTCATATAAGGACCTTACAAGACTACTGCTATTACTATAACAGTTGGACCCTTTATTAATTTAATATTAGCAAAAGTGTAACAAAGGGACAAAGAAAACAAATAACTCTACGACTTCAAACAAGGAAGGACTACGATGGGCTCCAACTTTAGATTGTCTTATTTGGAATTTATGGGTAGGCATTGCCTTATCCAGTTCTGGCACCGGAACCGCCGCCACCGCCACCATTTTGACTATTTCCTGTGCCACCACCATTGCCATTAGCACTTGCACCCACATCACTTGAACCATCCCAATACATGGTAGCATAACTAGAGCCAGAACCGGTGCCACTACTGGATCCTTGAGCATTGGAATTCCAAGCACCTCCCGCTTGTCCTCCACCCCCACCACCACTGGCACCACTGGCATTCGAAGATTCTGCTCCATAAGGACCATATTCAGAATACACTCCTTGACTATATGTACTAGATCCTGATCCTGATCCTGACCCTGAACCATATCCAGACCCACCGTATTGGCTAGCTCCACCACCCCCTCCAACACTTGCATGGGCACCATAAGGACCACTATCACCTGATCCTGTTCTAGGCCCAGACCCGGATCCCCCCATTCACATATCCACCGCCTCCTCCCCCTCCTGTGTCGGTCCCATAAGCACTAGAGTATCTAGCCACCCTTACAGCATTGGCTAACCCTATGCTCATGAGGACAACGAGCCCTAGTGATATTAGCTTTGTGTTTGCCATTGTGAGCCACAACTAGAGAGTGTTTGAGTTGAGATGAGTTCACAATGAATGTTTCATGGCTATTTATAGTGCTCGAGGCCACGCAGTAGTTCTTTACCTGTCACACCCAAAATTTCCTATTTTGGGTTATTCTTAGAAAACACTGAATAAAATAAATGATTTCAATGTTTGAATAAATTTATTAGATAAGTTAAGTTGCTACTAATTTAAATATAGAAAATTATGGTTTTAAACTTTTTCATATTAATTTGATAATGTGGTGTTGCGTGATGCTTGTCTTTGGTGTTGGTGAGTGCTATTATTTTCAAAATATCATAGGACGACATTTACTTTTCATCGGAAAACTTTTTGGCATTTTCTGGATTTAAAATTTCAATTTTCGTGAGCTTAATCTTTTTCCTTGATCTCTTCATCAATCTTTTCATGAGTCCAAACTCATTTGGTTGAGTTCCTTATCTCCCCAAGAGTCTCCAGGATTTTTTCCGTGATTTTTTCTGAGCTCCGGGCTATTTTTCGCGGCCGAAAAGGTAATTTTAGATTTTCTGGAATTATTTTTATTCGTGGAATTAAAATAATCTTGAAATTAAGAAATTTCGAAAAGTTTCCAAACCCTACGACTATATATATGCCGGCGTAGCCCTCGATGCCCTGGTTTCAGAAGTACAACCCTTATCGCGAGCCGCTGCTCGTAGCTCCCTCTACCTCTCGCCGAAGTTCTGCATCTACAGCTTGCGTTCCGGCGAACTCTCCGACAAGCTTTTCTGGCCAAACCGTCGGGTCCCGACGCTAGCCACTACCACCAAGAGGTAGCCCTCGTCGTTCTCTATGCCGTGGTATATCTGTTTGCGCGAATCCATCGCTGTTTCATCGAGTTCTCATCTCATCTTGCTTCTCTCCGGCGAGGTTCCACCATGGCTGACCGGAGCTCCTCCAAGCCTAAGGTAGAAGATGATATTATTTACAGTTTTGCCACTAATCTTGTTTTGATCATAAAATCTCCGTTTTAACTCCGATTTGACCCGTTCAAGTTGCGTTAGGTTTGTATTTGCGAGCTCTACATGTTAGTATAGCTGTACAGTAGGTTTGGGAAATTTAATTTTCGAGTTTATATTAAAGTAATTATTTATCTATAGGAAATCTTAGAAAATTCATAACTTTCACGTTTTAACTCCGAATTTCGTGATCTTTACGTCTGTGTGATCGTAGTAATGTGTAGAAGAGTTTTACAAACTTTTTATACTGTTTTGCTACTGTTGGTGTACTGTTTTAATTATGTCTCTTTGTTTGCTTCGTGTATGATTGCTCGGATGATTGTGCGTTGATGCTTGATGATCGAGTATAGACGGTGCGTAGTTTCTTGATGATCAGGAGTATTATTTTGAGCCAGACCAGCAGTATCATCAGGAAAGCTTTGATTAAGGCAAGTATAACACGGGACTATCCTTGTTACCTATTCAATGAAATTATCATACATGTGCCTGTGCTTTCCTTGTCAACCTTAGAGATTATAACTTAATGATTGATATCCTGATTCCTTGTTACTTACGGGTTATGCACTTGGGTAGTTGTTGCTAGTGCTAAATTATGAACAATAATCTTGTAATTTGACTAATGAGTTAAGCAATCAACTATTAAGATGATCTTATTACTGTTGACAAAGGGGACTAGAGCATTGTGTTGTATTGATTGTTGTTGCTCTAGTTACTCTCCATAAGGACTTATTTGTAAGTGATAACCGGGATATACAGTACAGCTGTGAGGGCTATATGGCTCTGGCTTTAGTTGCTTAAAGGACCTTTTCTAGCTTGTTAGAGGTTACCTTAAATGGCATAAGAATGGCTTGCCACGTTGGGTGTAGGGCGAGCCCCTATCCTTAGTGTGTATAGGCTGCGGTTGTTGTGCCACTAGGAAGGGGGGTTGTTCATCTACCTGCCGAGTGAAATCTAATGGCCCTAACTTGTTAGACGAACTTCTAAGTGGCTTTATATGATTTCTGGTGTTTTGGGGAGTCGCGAACCCATGCATTTGGAAGTTGTGACTCACAGTGAAAGTGTACACCTCTGCGCAGAGTTTAATAAATTGGTATACTAGCCGTGCTCACGGATACGAGCGGCCTTGGGGATTCTTACGGAATAGTTGATCATAACTGTTATATCATGCTTAATTATTGTTGATTATTATTATGCTCATGTTAATGCTATTTATTATCCTTATTACAATTGATCATTGGTTCATTAATGGGAATTGGAATATCTTGATGCTACTCAGTTGCTAATTATATGATGATTAAAAAGCTAAACGCAGTCAAACAGTGTCTAGTCTTTTGTGCCTCATGAACCCTGTGTTATACTTGTTGAGTTCGACATGGACTCACCCTTGCTATTTCCACCACACCTCAGTGTGTAGTGAGGTGCTGCTCAGAAGAAGGATAAAGAGGTAGTGGAGTTTTCAGAAGTCTTTCAGAAGTGTTTGGCATACAGAGCCACCAGTCAGCCGTCCCTGAGAAGAATGGAGCCTGAAGTTTAGTCACCGTTCCGCGATACTCTGATGTAAGTGTTAATATAGCTATGTATACGTTATATAATAACATTGTTTCTGATACTTTTTCATTCTGACATATGTGTGGACTTCCTGGGCACACATATGATTAGCCTGGTTTTGTTCTTTAGAAAACCGGGTGTGACAGAGTGGTATCAGAGTGGTGTTGACTGTAGGACGTATGCCATGTAGCACTGGACATATTCTGAAACTCATTTTTACTATAAAACTATTTTGTCATCCCTTGACTCATTGATTTTGACTATTTCCTCTTCCTTGTCCTGTTGTATCCCCTCCTTGATATAGCTTCCTTTGAGCTATTATTTTGTTACTCCCTTGGATTTTGTTTTACGTTGTTTTTACTAAAAGTTTTCTGATCTCATCTTGTTCTAAAGATTCGATGGCCTTTCATCATCCATAATCTACCATTTAGGATGACCACCATTGTTGAAGAAGCACGTGTAGTACCGATGATGTGATGTGTGCTTGTTTTGCTTGATGTGTTGCTTGTGTGTTGCCTTGTTCTCGTGTTTCAAAGGTGGCTCAGAAGGTATAAATCTTGAGGAGTAGCTCGATCCTTGTTAAGTGGGGTAGGTTTTACGTAATACTCCGCATGCTGATTTCTATAGTAGTCTGCAATGTTTATGTTATATCTCAAGATATGAACATGAGAAATTTATGAAAATTTTACTGGGAATAACTAGACTTCTGTATCTTTCCAAAACCACTGGAATTACCTTTTTATCTATTTTGAGCTAAGAGATATACCTGTTCTAAGTCGAGGTTACTGCACAGTCTGGAATTCTGGAACAGTTTTGGCTAAGCTCTAGTTTTGATTAATTTAATGACAGAACCTGGAAAAGTTTTATTAATAAAAGTTGTAGATAATTTCATAAGCTTTCCAACCATATAAATATCACTTCATTTGGATCTTTGTAGCTCGAGTTATGCCAGATTTACTGAACTATTAAAATTGGAATTCACCCAGAAATTTTCTGTATTACTTCCTTATCTTGTATAAGTGACTATATCATTGGATATCTTTGAATCTCATTGATTTGCCTTGGATTCTTACATTAGAGATGATTATGGTTATCTAGTATAAAAGGAGATGCAAGTTACTTTGGTGTCCCCTAGTTTCTTTTTCTTAAGGGGGTATCAAAGTTGTGAGTGTTGCAAGATGAAGGTTTCGTATGTCCTAGTGCTTCACTTGGAAGAAGTGGTTATATCTATGATTGGAAGTCTACTCATGTGCTGGTGTTGTTTGCTTGGGATCAGTGCTTTGTTGGATTGTCTACAAGAAGCTCGGGTATTCATCAGGACTGGTCTTCACTTCAAGCTATCATCAGTTGGGAGTTCAACATTCAATTCAACATACTCTATACAAGTTAGCATGAACGACATAGGAAGGAGATGTTGGAAGTCTATAGTTAGTTTCATGAAAACTTAGATAACATCACCCCCATATCAAGTATGTTTAGTAAGTTTTAAGTGAAGGGAGTTTTCTACTTGGATAGGTATTCTCTAGTGGAGTTACTATGAAGAAGAGCTCAAGAGAGTTGAATGTGGAAAGCTCTTAAGGCTGTAAGTGTGGCATTTATTGGGATTATAAGAACGACATCTACGTGGATCACAAAAAATTGAGGGATATCTTCGCTATGTTGGTTTTTGAACTTGTGGTATCATCGTCAGTTTGATCCTGATCAAGATTTTTATGAATTGCAAAGTGTTGCCTCCAATGACATTGCTAGGTGGAACAAAATCTTTGTTAAGTAGGGTAGTGTCCGCTACCATAATCAATCTCAAGCGACGAGGTACAAAGAACTGAAGATCAAACTTTATCTTTCTTATCATCTTTTGGCTATCCTCGATCCATGTCTTATATCTCATCAACACAAATCAAAGAAGCATGAAGACTTGAAGATTAGTGTCATCTATCTCTCTAGTTTCTCTGAATCTCGTTTTTACCTTATCCTGTCTTTTCAGAACAGTCTGTCTTCCTTAGCTTATATCTCTATTTTTGGACGCCCAAAAATCATAGATAAATTCTGGACAATAGTAGACTTCAATATCTTTCTCTGACTGTAAGAACCACCATGATAGTTATTATTGTTTGGGAGTTATGAAAATCACAAGACGACGCATTTGTGCTGTCAGCAACCTGGAATAGTTTCTGTTGTGCACAATTTTCGACTACCTTAACTACAGAATTTGGAGAAGTGTTCTATAAGAAAGTTGTAGTAAATTTGATAAGCTTTCCAACGGTATAAGCTACAACATCATCGGATTCGTAGAACTTGAGTTATAACTGTATCTATGCACTGCCATTTTCTACTCGCGAGGAAGTGCAGGTTACTTGTTCTTGCATATGCTCATGAATTTCTTTGAGATGATAGAAGGACAGGATGGTAGTCATCACTCAGAAACAAATGCAAGCTATCCTTTGGTGTTCTCTAGTTGATCTCTTCTTAAGGGGGCTTGACAAACTAAAAGACGACACAAGATGGAGGTTTTATACGTTCTATTTCGTCACTTGGAAGCATCAGCTATCTACATGGTTGTAAAGTCATTATCAAGCGCAGGTATCTTTTCTCAGGGTTGGTAACCTATTAGATACATCTACAAGGATCGTAAGGGTCTAAAGGAGACATTTACCAAGTTGGTTTTGAGTTTGTGGCATCATCATTGGATAGGAGTTGATGAAGGAAAAGTGAAGACTTGCAGATCAAGTTTATCTTTCTCCCTGGTCTCTCTGAATCTCGGGACGAGATTCCTGTTAAGTGGGGTAGAATTGTCACACCCAAAATTTCCTATTTTGGGTTATGCTTAGAAAACACTGAATAAAATAAATGATTTCAATGTTTGAATAAATTTATTAGATAAGTTAAGTTGCTGCTAATTTAAATATAGAAAATTATGGTTTTAAACTTGTTCATATTAATTTGATAATGTGGTGTTGCGTGATGCTTGTCTTTGGTGTTGGTGAGTGCTATTATTTTCAAAATATCATAGGACGACGTTTACTTTTCATCGGAAAACTTTTTGGCATTTTCTGGATTTAAAATTTCAATTTTCGTGAGCTTAATCTTTTTCCTTGATCTCTTCATCAATCTTTTCATGAGTCCAAACTCATTTGGTTGAGTTCCTTATCTCCCCAAGAGTCTCCAGGATTTTTTCCGTGATTTTTCTGAGCTCCGGGCTATTTTTCGCGGCCAAAAAGGTAATTTTAGATTTTCTGGAATTATTTTTATTCGTGGAATTAAAATAATCCCGAAATTAAGAAATTTCGAAAAGTTTCCAAACCCTACGACTATATATATGCCGGCGTAGCCCTCGATGCCCTGGTTTCAGAAGTACAACCCTTATCGCGAGCCGCCGCTCGTAGCTCCCTCCATCTCTCGCCGAAGTTCTGCATCTACAGCTTGCGTTCCGGCGAACTCTCCGACAAGCTTTTCCGGCCAAACCGTCGCGTCCCGACGCTAGCCACCACCACCAAGAGGTAGCCCTCGTCGTTCTCTACACCGTGGAATATCTGTTTGCGTGAATCCATCGCCGTTTCATCGAGTTCTCATCTCATCTTGCTTCTCTCCGGCGAGGTTCCACCATGACTGACCGGAGCTCCTCCAAGCCCAAGGTAGAAGAGTTTTACAAACTTTTTATACTATTTTGCTACTGTTGGTGTACTGTTTTAATTATGTCTCTTTGTTTGCTTCGTGTATGATTGCTCAGATGATTGTGCGTTGATGCTTGATGATCGAGTATAGACGGTGCGTAGTTTCTTGATGATCAGGAGTATTATTTTGAGCCAGACCAGCAGTATCATCAGGAAAGCTTTGATCAAGGCAAGTATAACACGGGACTATCCTTGTTACCTATTCAATGAAATTATCATACATGTGCATATGCTTTCCTTGGCAACCTTAAAGATTATAACTTAGTGATTGATATCCTGATTCTTTGTAACCTACGGGTTATGCACTTGGGTAGTTGTTGCTAGTGCTAAATTATGAACAATGATCTTGTAATTTGACTAATGAGTTAAGCAATCAACTATTAAGATGATCTTATTACTGTTGACAAAGGGGACTAGAGCATTGTGTTGTATTGATTGTTGTTGCTCTAGTTACTCTCCATAAGGACTTATCTGTAAGTGATAACCGGGATATACAGTATAGCTGTGAGGGCTATATGGCTCTGGCTTTAGTTGCTTAACGGACCTTTTCTAACTTGTTAGAGGTTACCTTAAATGGCATAAGAATGGCTTGCCACGTTGGGTGTAGGGCGAGCCCCTATCCTTAGTGTGTATAGGCTGCAGTTGTTGTGCCACTAGGAAGGGGGTTGTACATCTACCTGCCGAGTGAAATCTAATAGCCCTAACTTGTTAGACGAACTTCTAAGTGGCTTTATATGATTTCTGGTGTTTTGGAGAGTCGCGAACCCATGCATTTGGAAGTTGTGACTCACAGTGAAAGTGTACACCTCTGCGTAGAGTTTAATAAACTGGTATACTAGCCGTGCTCACGGATACGAGCGGCCTTGGGGATTCTTACGGAATAGTTGATCATAACTGTTATATCATGCTTAATTATTGTTGATTATTATTATGCTCATGTTAATGCTATTTATTATCCTTATTACAATTGATCATTGATTCATTAATGGGAATTGGAATATCTTGATGCTACTCAGTTGCTAATTATATGATGATTAAAAAGCTAAACGTAGTCAAACAGTGTCTAGTCTTTTATGCCTCATGAACCCTATGTTATACTTGTTGAGTTCGACATGGACTCACCCTTGCTATTTCCACCACACCTCAGTGTGTACTGAGGTGCTGCTCAGAAGAAGGATGAAGAGGTAGTGGAGTTTCCAGAAGTCTTTCAGAAGTGTTTGGCATACAGAGCCACCAGTCAGCCGTCCCTGAGAAGAATGGAGCCTGAAGTTTAGTCACCGTTCCGCGATACTCTGATGTAAGTGTTAATATAGCTATGTATACGTTATATAATAACATTGTTTCTGATACTTTTTCATTCTGACATATGTGTGGACTTCCTGGGCACACATATGATTAGCCTGGTTTTGTTCTTTAGAAAACCGGGTGTGACATTACCTTCATACTAGCATGCACACGTTAATGGTAATGGTGTTTCAATAGGAGGCCAAGTGGATGCTTTTAAAATCCACTAGAATTAATGGAGCTCCTTGCATTGACCTGACCATTAATAAGTACATGCAAGTAGCGAAGTGAGTACATCTTAGAGCAAGTATAATAATGGGCTATAAGCAGGCTGAATGCTGAAGTGTAGAAGAGAGAGAAGATAAGAGAGGAGAAGCGGGATATAAGCTTACAGCCGGCTTAGACACAAGAACCAAGAAACTCTGTGAGAGAGACATGTGAGCCACGTATTAATTGTGAAGATGTAACCACTATATGAGTGGGCTGAGAGGTAGACTTTAAGGATTCATACAGCCAGCAGCTGGCTGTATTATTAGCCTGGCTCTTACACGAATGATCTTAGCAGTAGTACTTGTTGTTACGCTCTTTCTAGATAAGATCAGCTAAGCCTCATCTCCATCTGTAGATTATGTAGGCCGGCGCAAATTAGCATTTATTGGTGTTCGGAAGGCCCATTGAAACTAAAGCTGCTTTCTCCGGTTTGAGGTACGGTGTTCATATTTGTATTCTTCGTCTCAATATGTAGAGAAGTTGGTTATTTCTGATTTTTGGACTTACTAATGTGTGAAAAATTTTAGTGTCTCAACTGATTTGTCCCGTATGTATAGCTTCTCTTGCCCAGCTGGTTCTGCTCATGAATGGCTTGTCTTCACTATCTTTTTGTTCTCCTGATCTTGACATTCTTGTCGGTCCTTGTGCTCCCCTCATTGTCTTGAGAATTTCTCCATGATGGTCTTTGTCTTGAAGGGGCTTGGTGGAGATTTGTTCACTTTCTTCCATGGAGTGAGTGCTTTGATTATAGATCTTATTTTGTGGCACTCATCTTCTTGTTCCATGGATCTCTTCACGATGCGTGAGCTATGTTTCCCTAGTGCAAAGTTGTTGAAGTTCATGTATCTCTTTTCTCTCCATGTGAGTTCATCTCAGGACTTTCCAGTTTGACTATTGAAAGTTTTTTTCTATAGGGGTTAGTCCAACAAAATATACAATGTGCACACAAGCAGTTTTTAGTTCAATAACCAAACCAGACTTCATGTCTAGTTGGATTAAGGAAGGATATTTAACCTAAGCACCATGCTTACGTTAAAAGCCAATGAAAGTATTTCGAGTACTTCCAAACCAATACTTACTTATGATGGACAAAGGTATGCAAGCATTATAGAGATTTACTCAAGTGGTAATGGAAGAGAACATGATTGATGTTTTAGCAAATTGAGCATGCCTCCAAAGTAGGGACAACTAGGATAGCAACATGTCAGGGGATGTTCTTAAAAAGTTTTCCCCCAAGCTTGATTTTTTGCAAAATCAAGATTGGATTAATTTAATTCAATGTTGCATGATGATTGGATGGACATACCTTGTGTTTGTTATTCCTTCGATCTTTTTGCTCCAAACCTAGAAAGGTTAGTGACAAGAGTACCCGAAGAAATATTTTTACAACTATATCTCTATGCTCGTTTCACAAGGGCAGCGTAGCAGAAAGGTGAATACTCATGTTAGGATCTGAAAAGTGCTTGTTTTAGGACACTAAGCTTGTCCTTGGGAAACCTTCAAAATGTGTTTTGGTGAAGTGGGTTCCCCTCCAACACCAACCTTAAGAGCACAATGAGATCTGCAATATTTATGATAAACATATGCATCTACATCCACCCTTTTGAAATTTTTATAAACAGAAAGAGTGAGGGGGTTGGAGATCTTGAATGTGGGGAGGTTGGAGAGACCAATTGAATCGGGAGATGACTCATATGAACATGGATTTAATGAGGTGGTTATGGAATAGATTCCATGCTCATTGATGTTATCTTTGTCTCTAATCTGAATGTTTAGAATTTGACTTGGATTGCTGACTCTTGAATTGGCCACATCTAGGGCTTCCTACATAGATGGATAAGTATCGTCCTCAAAGTCAAAGGGAGTTAAAAACTCACCATTTGAGTTGAGCCAAGATTAGATTCCATTAAGGCTTCTTCCTTGTCCATCCATTCTACACATTCCTGCCAATGTCGTAGCATCTCTTCGTCATCCATGTGGTCATTATGAGTCCTATGGTTTGGTTGTCTTAATAGATTTCTAGGATCATCATGAGACTTAGGAGGGAGAGCATACGAGGGATCAACAGGGTCAAGGATGGATTGAAAAATGGGTTGAGGTAAGTCATCTAATGCAAGCATAGAAGGGGAGAAGATAGAATAATTTCCAAAATTGCTTGGCTCTCCTTCTATGGAATCGCTAGACATGCTATCCTTGCAATTATTCCAATGTGCTCTACGAGGGAAAGGTAGTTGAGAACACTTTTTTCTAGATGCCATTCTATTTTTATATTGATCTACTAGCATCTTACAAAACTGGAAGTCTAAGCTATCATTACATTGGGGTATTGATGGCTTAGGATTGACAGCTGAACCTCAGGATTGAAGTGGTTGTAACTTAGCTATCAAAACTTTCTTTTTTGTTCAGGAGAGAACTCCTTCTTTTCTTGGGGGCTTAAAATGAATTTTAGTTCAGCAAGTGGCTTAACTAGTAATTTTTTCAAGCATGACCCTTGCTTCACTTGTAAGCAAATGAAGAAAAACTCCTCCAGAGGATAAATCAAGAAATTTCCTAGAATCCTTACTAAGACTTTCATAAAATGTTGAAAAAGTATTGGGTCTAGAATAGCAAGGTCTGGGCCAATGAGGGTAAGGTCAATAAAGCGATCCCATGATTCAACAAGAGATTCTTCTTATAGTTGTCTAAAAGTTAGAACCTCTTTCCATAGGTCATTCACTTTGGAGATGGGAAAGAATTCTGATAGAAATTCATTGCATAGTGTCTTCCAATCTCCTTGCGCACGTTCTACATTGAGTTTATACCAATGTTTAGCTTTTCCCGTTAAAGAGAATGGAAATAGCTTCCATTGGATGGTCTCATTGGACATGCCCTTTATGAGAATGAGGTCTCATTGGAGGTGTGAATATGGGTTTTCCTCACTTTTCTCCAAGAAGGGTTCTTTCTGAACAAAATTCTATGAAATCCGGGCTTATCTCAAAACCAGATGTTGTGATAGGCTCTAAATGTTCTGGTGGTCTAAGGTGTGTGCCCCTAGGGTTAGCATATTGATAGATAAGAGTGTTATTATCCATGCTAACAAAAGATGAAAGGAAAAAGAATAGAATGGATGAGGTGAAGGATAAAAAGAAAGAAGGTATGAGAAAAGATTTTTTTTCTTTTTAGAAAATATAAAACAAAAGGGTAAAGATAAGAAGAGAGATTTTTTCTTTTATGTATATATATTTTTGAAAAAGGTTAGGCTAGGTTCGTAGTCAATTCAGCAACTGTTTCCCCAGCAACAACACCAGAAAGCTTATTGGTATTTATTAATGCGAACAGAAAAAATCCGCAAGTGCACAGATACTGTTGTAGCTTTCACCCGGAAGGTTTTAAATATCGTATCCGCTGGGAAACGTGTGAGTCATCTACGTGTTCTAACTTAACTAGAAAAGGTGAATGAGTTGAAAATATAAATAAGGTGGGAACAACTAAAGTGAAAACAAGACTAAAACATAGGAGAGAATCAATCTAGTACGGGGTTGATAGTAGGAGTATAGAGAGGATAACTCGATCAGGGTTTCTACTTGTAACTTGGGCAGTCCACATCTTCAACTATTCAACTGGAGAATTACAATGGAAGATCGCAAACAAAGTACGAATCTACCACATAATTATATATCCTGCTAAGCCTACAGATGGGAGGTGGACTACAGAGGACTCAACGAAGCTGTCACCTTCGTGATCTACCGCCAATCGGGAATATAGGGTGCATCTATGAGTAACCCTAGTCTAAGCGCCATACTTACACTATGAATTGTACTCTAACCTAGTCAACTAGATTAAAGCGCTCAAAAGAGACTCGCAAACCAGAAGAATAATGTAAACATGAATCTTACTTGAATCAGAAGTTGATTGCCAGAGCTTGAGCCATCTCAGGAGCAAGCCCATATAGAGCCCGATCCCGCCAAAGTACAAGTTGTTGAAGAGGCACCGACAGGCCAGCACCTCCTCCGAACTCCTCCCTCGCTCTCCATCTCTCTACTATCTAGAAGTCTAGATCTATTCTAAATTGGGAGTTGAGAGGACATCCATTCGAGGGACACCTCTCTTCCCCAAACCCTAGCTTTTCTCTTGGAGGTGATTATGATAATAGAGATGGCGCCTTAGGGGGTCCTAGGCTGCTTATATGGTGGCGCCTGGCCTCCTCTCCACCTTGGGCTAGCGATGTGGTACTAAACTTTCCACCATATCTCACTAAAATGCTCATAGGCCTTAATGGGCCAAATTCTTATTTAGGCCCATTTAATCCCACAGCTCTATGAAGAGGCCTTTTCCTTTATTTATAAAATTAATATCTTTTTATTCTGGCCTCCAAAAAAAGGGCAGACCCAGTGCCAGAGGCTCCCACATGAGTGGGGTCTAGGGAAGGGAATAACCGAAGTAAAGTTTTACCCCTGCAGAAATTCTGCAGAGAGACGACTTCGAACCCAGGACCTAGTCACTCGGCAAGCTAGCACTCACCAACTACACCAGGCCTGCCCTTCAAATATAGCAAATAATATATCCATTTCGATCGGCTCGACAAGGCCTTCGCAATGGTGTCCTTTAATTCATTATTTGAGATACTTTTATTCAGTGAAAAATTCAATCTCCTACAAAACAAGTGAGAACACCAAAACTCGTGGAACCTGTTAGTTTTAAACCCTACAACTATGCTTTAGGGTTCATATCATGTCATATCAAGCAATAGTTGATGGATAAAAATGAACATTAGTGACCGTCAACACCGTGCTCTCCTTCGGCATTGCCTTTGCAAACTTTTTCCGGGCCTAATCCCTAGTAGCCACAACAGTAGTTGAGCTAGACACCTTCCGTTCCTCCCCTCCCCACTTCTGATTCTCTCTTGCGGTGGCGTAGGAACGATAGCAAGTTCCTCCCCTTTCCTGATTCGTGTAGGGGTGGCAGCGGTGCAAGCTAGCACGACGGTAGCAGCATGTGCCCAGCAAGCTTGGCAGTGTGGCCTCAGCGGGTCATCAGGCCATCGGATCATCCTGGCCAAGCTAAGATGTTAAAGGGTCATGCCTAGACTGATGGCATAGGCCATGGGTAGGCATGACAAGACACAATTTTCTAGTAGGGCAATGCCTCAATGGACCAAATCTATGCCAGGCCATGCCACCCATTTGGCCATCTATAGCTGGAACCACCACAAGCCTATCAAGGCACATGGTTTTGGTTGATTAGATGAGAATGGCGCATGGGGCGGCGGCATGTTTGCCCCCCGAGAGGGGGCTTAAACAACTGAATTAGGTGAATCTAATTCCTTTCTTGCCTTCATTATTCCTCAACAACCCCTAAAATCCTCTCGACTTACTAAACTAGGATGCATGCAAAAACTTAGGAAACTTTAGAAATAAACAACCGAGGCTTTTCAACCACATGGTGTTGCGCACTCCTATGCCGAAAATGCCGGTTTGTACCTGTGGCATGTGCATGTCTTGTTGACAAAGGGTCCGTTTGGTTGGGCTTTTGGGGCTACTTTTGCTTTCAAAAAGCCAAAAGCCTAACCAAAGGGGCTGCTTTTGGAGGCTACTTTTTTAGAAGTAGTTGCTTTTTCGTAGTACATTTTCGAAAGCACCTTAGACCTGCTTTTGGCTTTTCGCTATTCAAAATGGGTAGAATAAAGAACTCTTTGATAGTTGTTTCAAGAGAGATAAAGATAGGAGGTATATTTTATACTTATTTTAACCAAACAACTTTAGCTTTTCTATAGCTCAAATCTCACAACAGCTTTTCTCCACAGCCATAGCTCAACCAAATAGATCCAGAAGCATCCACAACACTTCCACCCTCTAGGATAAACAACTCATCCTTGACCTACAATGTCAAATGTGCCTCTCTGAAGTTTTTAGTTCATTCTTAGGTAGCCTCAACAGCATTGCAGCTAGCCTAGCACACCATCACCTCCGAGGTGCCACAATTTAGGTACACATAGACAATGGAACTCCCATGTGGGGACAACATGGATGCAGAGCACTAGCTGTAGAGGCACTATCATCATTGTAGGATCATTGTGGTATGGTTTGAGGAAAACAACATGGAAGACATGATGAATTTTAGCCTTGGGAGGAAGATGGTCGATATGCCATAAGGCCAATGAACGCCACCACCTAGCAGGTGTCATAGTAGCATGGGACAAGCTTGCTAGTAGACTTTTCGGTGATGCCTTCAACATGTAGAAAAAATGGCACCTAGCTAGGGCCACCAAGTGATTTTGGTGATTAAGTGACAACATGATCATTGGGACTGATGTTGTTTGCTAGTACACAAGGTTTTAGTCCTATGAATGCAATGATGGATTGGACAAGGTGTCATGATGATCATATGATCAACACCTCAAGAAAAAGCCATGGAGCAGTTATGAAGTCCTAGAAGACGACAAGCAAGATGTCCAAGACATCAAGTGGAAGAAGTTTGGATGAGAACATATGAAGAAACTGAGCTCAGTGTGCACTGGAGTGCTGACTAGAGTGTCAAACCCGATGTTAGGAAAAGTGCCCATAAAATGGTTTGGTCCATTCAACATTGGGCTCACCTCTCTAGTGAGAAGCTCTAGAGCTTAGATCGATGCTCAGACAGAGGGCTGAAGAAGAAGACCTCACCTTAAGTTCTGGTAAGCACCAGAGCTTAAGTCCAGAGGGAGTTGGTGGCGTGGTGGAGCTCATCAAGGGTCATTTGAACCCTCTAGTGAAGGAGCACCTAGAGTAAACGTGCTTCCCAGAGGCTATGCAAAAGGTTCTTAGAGTTAGTAAAAATGTCAGCAATGGAGTCCAATGACTAGCCCATGGCGTGGGCACCAAAGCTCTCTGGTGCTAACAGCACGAGTGTAGTCTATTGCCAACTACAATTTTGAGTGGTAGAGGCTACATACATCCCCTTGGAAGACCATTTTAAGGGTGTTAGAGTGCGCTGAAGTTGCTAGTGAGTTGAGGCTCTATTCCAAGTGATCTTGTCATGAAAAGTGCTTAAGGAATATTAATTAAGTGATTATCATTAGTGCTTTGTAAATTCCTTAGGCTAGTTTAGACCACAAATTAGCACTTGATCTATGTTTAGGCCTAGTGTTAGTGAGGTTTGCATACCACTTGCTACCCAGTGATTACATGCACCATACTTGTACTCCAAGGGGCTAATAATCTTGTGAGGTCACACCAATTGCATTTGTGGTTTGGCTACTTATGGTGTACTAAGGGAATGAGGCACATGATTGTGAAGGGAAGCAATCTAGGAGATAGAAGGCCACACAGAGTTACACTTGCATGTGGGGAAGGCATGTGGCCTATTCATAGGGTTACCCAATCTAGAGCTTGGTCCTTGTGTGGGGCTCCATGGATGGTGCCTAAGTCACACCCACTTGGCATGACACAGTTGTTCAGACTTTGTCCATCATCTTTCCCTAATCAAGACATCCTAACCACTCACCCAATAATACTCACATACCATAATCTCTCCATGCATCACCCATTAGAACTCTCGTGCCCACCATACCACCCAAAGTCATATCCTATGCCATTAAACTATTTCCACACATCCATGACAAGTTCAAGATAAGATAGAGTAGAGTTGATAAATGCAATAACTAAATCATATAGCCTAATTCTAATAATATATTATTAGGACAATTGGTGCTAACAAGGCAAGGCTTAGTCAACACTCTCATACTAGTAGAAATAGCATACAATAAATCACCGGCATTTCTATTTGCATGCCTAACTAGATCCAAAACATAGCTCCATTGTGTAGAGCTCATGTTAGGAAAATTTTGGTAAAAGTTTCATATATATTTCTCTAAGTTTAATTTAAGTAGTTATGAATTTCAAAAGATTAAACCATATTTGAGGAAATTAATTAATAAGGTTTGTTCTAAAAATCATTGAGGTGACACAAGTCATATCATGGGCATGCCACATGTCATGTTTGCATCAACATGAGATCATAGGGGCCAATGTCACTGATAGGTGGGGTCTGTGGGTCAATGGGTTAGCAGGTTCAGGCCTCATCTAGGTTGGACAAGGTTGGACTAGGTTTGTTTTTTGATTGGACCCAAGGATTTCATTTGTGCCCCTTTGGACCATAGTGGACCACGACGCTATCCATGTGCACCATCCGCATGGAGCAAGACAAAGACATAGTGTATGATGGGCAAGTCCTAAAGTGACAGTTGAGTGATCCACATCTTTTGCATTGCCACTGAGTATAGCCTGGCTGAATTTGTTGATAGGTGGGTTCCTTGACAATGTCAACTTGTTCTACGCTAGGCAGTAGAGCTTGATGTGGTGGTTTTGGTGAAATAAATCAAGTCAAGTAAGGTAGTGGTTTGGTAGCTACAACTCACTGGTGTTCTTTGGCCCGGTGGTGCTAAGAAGAGCTCACTTAAGTACATGTTTACATGCTCCAAGTTGACTTGCACACCCTAGAAATGATTTAGGGGCTAGAGGTGTAACACCCCAGTTTTAAGCTTGCATATTGCACTTGCATTTGCATGAGCATAAGCATCATTCACTCATTCATGAGCATGAGCATGTGAATTGCATTTTGAATGTGGCATAAGTGATGTTTCATATGTTGCATAAGTAATGTTTCATTCATGCAACTCATGTTTCATTTATAGCATTCATATGTTTCATATGTTGTATATGTCATATGTTATCACATGTGATGCTTGATTATACCTATATATGCTTGTGATCATGGTTGGTTGATGCAAGTGGTGGCATGTGGTCACTAACACCTTAGACACACTTAGGATGAAAAATGGGACCATGTTTATATTCATGACTTGGGCCAAAATTGCATCTAAGTGTTGGTTTGCTTTCAAATGCCTTTTCCATGATGCTGTTTTGACTAGAGTTGAGTAGTAGCTTAGAGTGTTTGCATGGAGGTGGGCCATAAATAAAAGTTGTAGTTCATCTCATGAGGAACAAACTTTATTTAAGGGTCAAGGGCTGATTCAGTGCCTAGCTTAGCCAAATAGAGCTCACAAGTATCAATGTAATTCTGTTTTGGAGCCCCAAAATATTTTTGCTAAGTCATAAACCGTTTCTAGTTTCAAGTGCACCACTTTGGAGCTTTGTAGTTTGAAAACCATGGATAATTAGACCAAACTCCTTTAAGCAAAGTTGGAGATCTCATGTAGATCTACATCTTTGGTAATTGGAGTATTCACTAAGTTGAACTGGATTGGGAGATAAAGGGGCTCAAACATCGGCTGTTAGTCGGTTTTGCCGGGATTGAATCTCTTTGCTGATTCAAATTTCAGGCTGGGCAGTGGCCGAAGGTGCCAGGGCTTGGCTGCCATGTGGTCAGCATGCGTCATGGCTGCCCCCACTACCGTCGCGCTGGCGAGCCAAAGTGGAGGATGCCGCACTGCTACTATCTTGTGGCAGAACCGTTTGAATTAGCACACTTTTGGAGGCACTTGTTCTCCATTAGACACTAAGTACCACCAAAAGTGAGCTAAATTGAACAGTTTTGTCGAGCACACCACAAGGGAAAACTTGAATCAATCCACATTTTACATCCAGAATCCAATAATGAGTACGAGCTTACAATATTAGTCCATTTCATACAACATAGAGTCTTAGAAATTATCTATTACAATACCAGAGTTTAGAGTGCGATAATAAAATAGTGGAATAACATCTAGCAAAATGATACACGGATCCCTCTGTGTCCACCAGAAGAATCCTCCACACAAGATCTACTCCTCAAGCTGCACTTGCAATAGGGTAAACTAAATCCTGAGTACACAATGTACTCGCAAGACTTACCCGACAAGTGGGAATAATTTCCCGACTCTCAAGGATATGATAGGCCATATGGTTTGTTTTGTTTCTTTTGTTTTGCGAGAAGCATTACTAATAGTTCATCCTTAAGATCAAGTTTTATTAGCACTCAGGATTACTTCATTAGCTAACCATTCAAGGTAAGCACTTGTTCTACTTTCGAGCAAGGGTTTAGCAATAGAACCATTTTACCACTTTCCATGTTCCGGTTCTTACTATGGTGCTAGACTATAGACAAGTCGTACCATCTCACGAAAATGGCAATTCATGAACCAATGTATCCCAGCTGGATACCCTAAAATACACGTCTCGCTTGTACCCTAGGCACAAACGAGATCAACCCATTCCACTCTTGTCGAGGGTCCAGGTCCCTGTCCAAATCCACTCTTGTCGAGGGTCCAGGTCCCTGTCCAAACTTGGACTCTAAGCCCCCACACTGGAGGTCCAGCCTCAATGTGGTGCTTAGACCTCCACCTTTCCTCGCCTCCAATCAGTCGGTCCAGAAAGAGACGAAACCCACGAAAAGTGAGCAATGAGCCTTCCCGCTCCCATAAGTAGGTATGTGCTCAGGATAATAAGTTTGTGACCTGACTACCATGCATAACAATGGACGATCCTCAATCAACACGGATAGGGAAAACAATGTAACCAAGTTAAGCCCCGTGGCCATGGGACACAACTTGTTACACCCACCAATAACCCATTCCTTATCCTTCCCCGGTCACCATTTTCTTTCCATCATTTTATTATGAGAGTAATAGTAATATTCACGTACTTGTGAGTAACGATAGGTTACCCACGCTACCGATAAACCTAAGCATAGCAGCTGCTCGATCATGCACTAGTAAGACTCATAGGGTAGATTTATATATGCATGTGGTTTCCATAAGATTCCTGCAACGTAAATGCACAACACATATAGATATACGGTGATTATCAAAATAAGGGTTATGCGCCGGGGCTTGGCTTGGACAGACGCGGTGTCAGCTGAGTTAGTCAGTGGTGGCTCTAGGACTTCCTCTTGCATGAGAATCTCCTCCTCGTACTCCTCGATGATCTCCTTGAACTCATGATCGCCGATGGTCACAGTTTCAAACGACTGGTTCTCTATATGCATGCGATGATGATGATGCAATGATTTAGTATTTAGGCAACAACAATTCTTAAAATATGAACACATATGTTAAGTTTAATATAACCAAAGCAAAGGACATTTAGTTACCCTAATAAACAATTTAACTTAGGGCTACAAAATTACAGTAAGCACATAATAATACAATGAAGCTACTGTAAAAATTTTAGGATTAATGCTGGTACCATTCTACCACTAAAACTCCTACAATTATTAATCCAAATAATACTAAGAATAATGAAGCTACTGTAAAAATTTTAGGATTAATGCTGGTACCATTCTACCACTAAAACTCCTACAATTATTAATCCAAATAATACTAAGAATCTCAAATATTTTAATGGTCCTTAGCAACAACACTGATATGTATGAACTAACTATGCTAATAGGTAGATAATAATTTTAGGAACCTAACAAAATTAGTTTCATAATTTTGGGACACCTATATGAATTTATATTAATTATACAAATCTAGCTCAGAAATCATAATGGAAAATGATTACTAATTCCTTAAGAAATAGAAAAGATGAATTCAACCACGCGGCTCATATACGCGCGGCCCGCGCGGACATGGCCCACACGTGAGACGGCCCATGGCGGGGGAGCCCACGCGAGCTGGCAATTTTGCAAAATGACCCTCAGACTTCTCTCGAACTATGCCTAAGCCCTAACAGTATTCCTCTCTCTCTGATGAATTCATTTAAAACCCCTGAATTTCCTCCACCCACACTCCCGACAACCTGGTGCACGGCGGCACGGCGAGCGGTGGCACTGGGCGGCTATGTCGGCCACTAGAGGCTCGCATGGACCCATCTAGCGGGCCAGCCTTCACCTATGACCTAAGAGCCTACGCTAATTGGCAATGAGGGGGCAGCGGACTCACGGGAGAGAGCGACAGCAGTGCGTAGCTGTTCATGGTGGCGGTGCAGCTGTTCCAGTGAGCTAGCGCATCCTAAATGCTAACGGGGTAGCACACAGGCGCCAAGGGCTTACCGTGGACTCGGCTGGCACGGTGGTTTAAGTGGAGGGGGTTGGTGATGGGCTGGCCACGTGTGCGCGGCGAGCTTAGCGATGAGCCGCAACGGACACGACTGCGTCAGCGGTGCTAGGACAGCGGTAGCGGTACGGCTAAGGAGCACAGGGCGAAGAGGGGGTTGAGGCGAGGCTAATGGTGCAGATGGATTGGCTTTGGGTGGTTAGATGGAGGCCTGTCATCGGCATTTGCCGAACACGGCTTTATCGGCCCAGTGGTGAGGAAACACCAAATTGGAGCTTGGCCGGGTATGATTCTAGGTAGGGTAGGGTCAAGCAGCTAGGTGACTTAATGGCGGAGCCAGAGATGCGACAAATCGGATGATAGTGATCTATCCATGTTGAATGTTTATCCATGTTGAATGTTGACGGTTCTTAACCATCAATTTTATGTGTCAACTAAAGAGAGAAAAGGGGGTATAAAATGAACTTCACCATAGACTTAGGGCTTTCACTAACAAATTCCACGAGTTTTGGTGAATATCTATTTCTACAGGGGATTATCAGGAAAATACCAAGGGAGACCCACATGTCGGATTTACATAGAGAGAAACAAGCATACGTGTAAAAAAGAACAATCTAGAAGACTCAGGAAGGCGACCCCTAGAAGCTAAGGCCCACCTGGCATAGGACAGAGACGGATGCCTCTACCCTAGGGGCGGCCGCCCCTCCCCCTGAGCCAATCAGGGTGAATCACGCGGATTGTGCCTCCACCGACTTTGAGGAGCAATAAAAATCGTCCATTTAGGTCGGTTTGATCCGACGGCTGTGGTGCCTCCGAGAGGGCTATATATTCAGGGCCCCTCCCCCCAGGAAAAACCCTAATTCATTCTACAATTGAGGTAGCCATCAGCAGAGCCAGGGTTTAGAGATCTCTCCACCAGAGAATTAGAATAGCTACTCCAGTTCTTCAAGTTCTACATAGGTTTAGACTAGATAGAGGAAGAGTCAGGCGCTTGTGCTCAGAATTCCGGATCTCCATCATCAAGGATTGGTATTATCTTGTATCTATTCTTGTGACTTTATTCTAATATCATTATGTTTCTATTTATTATGTTAGTTTATTCTAGTTCTACATTTGATATGGTTATGATCGATAATGAGTTTATGTATATGTTTGCAAAGCGCTTAGCTCTCTTCGCGGGAGGGTTAGGTGGTAGATTACATGTAAGCATGGTGCTTAGATGCTGTTTACCTGCAAATACACCCTATTGGCCGGGTCGTGTGGTAGATCGCAGAAGTGACAGCTCTGTTGAGTCCTTTGTATTTCATCCCCCATTAATAGGTCTAGCAGAACTAAAGTTGCGTAGGAAGTCCTACTTTGTCTTGTCTTTTTATAGCAATGATCCTTATACATAGATGAAGAGTCTTTTGTGCTATATATGATAGTGTAGCATTAGAGTAGATGAATGACTTAGTAGATTAAAACCTACCTAGAAATTCTATCTCTTGAACTAATCAGATGTCGACCTACCTTTTCATTGAGTAGTCTATCTCTAATCTCTGTGTGATTTATTCCCTGATCTTTATAATTCATATTCTTTATTTATCATGGTTTACCTCCCTGCCAAAAGTATGTGACTGTGCAACCAATCACTCATAAGTAGTCATGTTTAGCAAGTTTATCTCATCATTTAAGTCCTTAGTTCTTTCCCTTAAGCTAAATGTAAATCAACGATACCTGGAATACTTCTCAGTGAAGTGCTACAATGGTATGTTATTTATTCGCTTGCAAATCCCATATTTATTTTACTAGAGGAATAGTTATCTATACCACGCTTCTGGTGCCAAGCTAGGGATGACAACTTAGCTTAAGTGGTGTTAGAAGAGTCAACATTGAATTTGAAGGCATGGCTCGGTCGGCCCTGGTAGCAGGGAAGGGAAGGGGTAGGCCGAAGCTCGACTCATCCTCGCCTTGGTGGGACGTGGCTGGCCGTTAGCGAGTTGGCACACATGCGAGCGTAGGGCAATGTGACCAGAGGGAACGTGCGCATGCCCCCCACGGCTGAGACCGCGCTAGGTGTGGCGCAGCGCCATTAATGGTGAGACGATGGCGCATGGCAGAAGAGGGGTTAGCCCACGTGCGCGGCAAGGCGAGCAGTAGCGTTGGCAGCAAAGCCACAGCGCGAGGCAGGGAGGCAGCAGCAGGCATCGGGATGTAGTGGACAGCGGCTTGCTGGGCAAGTGGCCAGCAGCCAGCTGCAGGCGCTACGGCCAAAGGTGGCCAAGCCGCAGCCAAGCCACGGCCAGGCCAAGGGCGGCCTCTACCGACCAGCGTGCTGCCATGCACGCTCGCATGGCACGGCTACGCGGCGATGTAGAGTGGATGCGCGTGGTGACCACACGCCCAAGCTCGATAGCCTGAGACTATGTTCGTGCACAAATTTTAAAGCGTCTCTAAAATCTTAACTATTGAGGTTGGAACCAAGCCACCTTCACTGTGCTAAAGAGGGCATATTAGGCTACCAACCAGAGCTAAAACATGATACCACTTCTTAACTAAATTTCACAGAATTAATTCCCAATCATGACTCTGTCACACTACTTTTAGACTTAAGAATTCTTGTAAGTCTTAAGCTAGATTTGATTTCAAATTCCATTTCTAAGCTATTAGAAATACTAGCCAGCAATATTGTCTTTCTAAGACCAGAGTTGCATTGTCATCTACCAATTTTGTACTTCAAACTTTATTTAAATGTCACTTACATGTTCAATAATATTTTTGCTCAATAAAAATTTGTTTTCAACCCTACTTGATATAACATGAGTTCTTGAATCACTTTTCATTTAACATTTTCATTAATCATTTTGGTGACAAGAAACTTATCTTCACACTTTATCACATGCATTATTACATAAATGTGATGCTGATGACATGGTTTAGCAGTTTGTTTAGGGGGTAACTCCGAGGGTGTTACATCTCTCCCTCTCTCATTTGCGCTCCCCATCTCCCTCGCTCTCGCTCTCTCGCGCACGCCGGGTGAAATAGCAGAGCAACACCGCCGCTAAGCTCTCGCTGGTGAATACACCGCTACCGCCGCACCACCACTCAATCCATCTCGCCCATAGCTCCGCTGGGACTTCCTTCACCTCCCTGACCCGCCAGCTTTGCCTCTCGAGCCAAGGTGAGGGCCCTCGGGCCATTGCTGTGGTCGTGCTCGCTGTGGCCCGAGCTTCAAGCTCACCCGTGGCTGGCCCTAACCAACGGCTCTCTGATCTCCCTCTCGCGTGTTTTGTCTTCCTAGTAGGTCGTAGAAGCTAATGCCATAGCCCATCAAACCTCTACCATCTCGTTGGCACAGAAACACGAATTCACGCCATGCGCGTCCGCCGTTGCCGCTGCCGAGAGCAAGCTCGCCATGGCCGAGCTCTCTCGCCTTCTCTCTCTCTTTTCTCTTATTAGGGTTAGGTTAGAGCTAGGTCTAGATCATGGCAAAAGCTTAAGGCCAATGCAGGCCTTGCCGGAGCAGAACACCATAGTGCCGCCATCGTGCTCACACCACTGTGCTGCCATGCACGTGGCCATGCTTTACTGGCACCACCGCAAGCCCCAATCCGAACCCTAGACCTCCGCTAGGTACCTGTAGAGGTGTAGCTGAGCTTGTCCAGGCTTGCCATCATCGGAGATGGCCGGAGCGCCACCATGCTCCACCACCGAGCCACCATTTGCACCACCGCCCTAGCTAGAGGCCACTATAGCTTCAACTATCTAGCTCATCGAGTGCGGGTTGGCGAGGGGAACACGATGGTGGTGACCGTTTCGCTGGAGACCTCACCGTCAGTGAGATTTCGCTAGTCAAATGCCGTCCCTGTGCTATGTCACTGATGAGTGGGGTCCGTTGACCCATGGGGCCCATCTGTCGGCGCCTTTGGGTGCACTGTGTCGAGTGTACATAGCATTTAGGGTTTTGTTTGTTTTCTTTATTCTTTTCCAAATTTTATTGCAAACTTGCAAAATTCATAACTGGAGCTAGGAGAGTCCAAATTGAGTGAACCAAATTTTGTCAGCTTCATCATGATGAGTATTATTTGATAAAAATATGAAACTTACCATGTGCTATAGTTTTGTATATTGTTTATATTTATCTTGTTTAATGCCTATTAATCTTGATAAATGCATAACTTGAGTTAGGAGTATGCTAACAATGTGATTCCAATTCTGTTGGTCATGTTTTGACATGCTGTAGCTAGAAAAAAAATAATGAACCTACAGTAAGCATGCTTGGAATATGACTTTGCTGTTTAACTTGATTAAATGCTAGTTTCTTGTAAAATTAATTGTGGTAATTATATGTAACCTATGAGCATGAAATTATTTCCACGGTATTCTTGTGTTATGGTGAAAGTAAGAAAAATATGAAATATATTGTTTGACACTTTTCACTATGCTAAACATATTTAAGTTATTATAAGCCTATCTAGCTTTTCATTTTTGTAGAGTTTCCAACACTTACCCAAATGGCATGAAATTTATAAAGTAGATCATTGGGAGCATGTGTAGGCTGCTGTAATTTTTTCAGATTTTTCTATACAATGGAAGTAGCAGTTCAACTTTTCACCTTGCCATGCTTAATAAATTAATAAATGCTTTTGATGAATTATTTGGGCTTAACCATGATACTTTCTAGCATGTTTGTGATGCATATAATCTGATGGTATACTTGGTTATGTTCAGATTTGATTAGTTGTATGCAGCAAGCTATTTATTGCTCTATGTTGCCCTTGTATCTAAGTTCTGTTGCTTGTTTGTGTTACATGAACTTGATGCTTGTTAATAGATGCTTAGGATAATTAAGATAAGTTGTTAGCTGCAGGTTTTAGGCCTCTTACTAATGATGAATGACTTTATCTTAGGTTGCTAGAACTTGGTGAGTATTTGTTTAAATTACTAGAGAAGAGATATGAACTTACTTAGTAAAATAAAGTAAAGCTAATCTTGTTATCACCATGTCATCTTGTTGCTAAGTATGAGTGTGTATGTGCATTTCATCATCTCATACTTGCACTTCATTCCTTGTGCACTCCCTATATTTATCTATATGCTCATACATATAGGATCGTCAGAAGGAGTAACTCTGTTGGAATTCGAGGCCGTGGGAGAGGAGGACCAACAGTAGACCCAGCAGCAGGAGGATCCAGAAGGAGGAGAACCGGCACAAGAGGAACTTTCAGAGTGCCCAGATTATAAGCCTTCATCTTATATAAGAGGCAAGCCCCGGAGAATTCTAAGTCTCCTATGTTTTTTTATAAATACCAACTTGAGTTCTTTATGTCTGATGCATTAGGTTGCAGGAGTTGGATGGAAACACTTGATGCATATATCTTCCTTGTCTAGAAATATATAACTTGAGCCCTATGTACGTCTAGGATTGAATAAATGCTTAGCCATGATTAGCTTGGTAGAAGTCGGGTGATTGCCTGTCACCTTCGAGCTATAGGTGGATACCTGATCACGGTTGGCCATATTTGCTATCGTGAAAAAGAACCATGTGATGATGTAAATGGAGGTCGGACAGAGTCTATGTTGTAGGGCAATGTTGTAGGGCAATGTTGTAGGTTGACTCATGTGATTCTGTCTGTGCCACTTAAGGACCGCATCATTGTTGTTCCTCGGTCATTTCACTTAGCTGGCTGGATAACTCATTCCGACCACAAAGCCGAGTAGCTCAACTCAAGTCGGGCCTTGTTTTGTCAAAGTGTGCACACTAGAGGTAGTAAGGATATGTGGGGACCCGGATATGAGTCCAAGGGTAGGCAGGGCCTCATCGTCTTGGCAGCTGGTCAATCCCTGATTGTGCGGCGCTGGTCGAACCCGCGAATTAGGATCTGAGTTGTACCAAAGGTGACCTAAGGCTACCTTCACGAGGTATGTCTAGGTTTGTGTTAGGAATACTGCCTAGCTGGTTATAATCAATTTGAATCGTCATCTCTCCCGGATAGTGAGAAACTTAACTGAGCTTCCTTCTATTGTAGTAAGCAAATGAAAGTGATATGGCGATGATGATAGTGGTTACTAATGTGATGTTATATAATTGTATACAACATGCATGGCACAGTTTAGTTGCTAATCTAGAATGGAATAGCTATAATTAACTTGATGACCGAATTATAAAATGTGTAGCTCAACTAGTGGCTTTTTATGCAAAATATTGTCAAGCTAGCTCCACCATGAAAAGCCTTGCATACTCCTTGGTGTCACTTTATTTTTGGTTTATGACGGGTAAGTCTAGCTGAGTACCCTCTCGTACTCAGGGTTTATTCCCACTTGTTGCAAATGGTACAGTGTATTATGGCTACTGCAAGAACTGCTTCTCTCTAGCTGTAGACAAGGAGTGAGACCGTGGGCACTGCCCGCCTATATCATCTTATTTGTGTTGCTTTTGTTGGGAATTGATCATGAGACTAGCACATGTATTTGAACTATGGGTGTGATGTTGGTTTCAAAACTATGTTGCTTCCGCTACTACATTTGAACTTGGGTTGTAATAACTTTATTTGAACTACGATGTATGTTCAACTATTTGTGAACTTGTTGTAACATGTGACATATATGTTGAATCATGTACGATCTTGGTTGTATGTTGGCGATGATACGAGATCCTTCGTGATACTCGACGGACTACCGTGTTTATATGAGCTCAAGTGTGTGTGGGTCAATGTGTATGTGAGGACAGCCATGCTTGATCTTGTATAAATTGGTCGGTTCTTTGACAAGAGGTAACATCATTGATGACCCTTGGTCACCATGGAGCCTGCAATGGTACATGGTAGGGCTTGGTGAAATGTTGCAGAGAGGGGAAAGAAAGAGGGCAATGTGCAACAAGGGTGGATATAGACATGATGTGGCATGTGGGATCGAGCAGCGACGAAGCTAGGAAAAAATTTAGGTCGGGCTGAACAAAAGTCTACGGCGATTTATCTCTACTAGTCAACATGCACGTGCGGCACGCACGTGCGTAGAAGACTACTACATGCGTTGGATCTATAATCTAAGGGACAAGATTTAAGGTGGGTAAGAATATCAGGGTGAAAGGCTATTTTCAATTCCTTCGCTCTTTTATAGTATAGACTATGGCCCCTCACAATAGACATATATATAATAGCTTGAATTAATCTTATATTAAAAACGTCGACCAACGAAGAAATTCACAAAAACGTTGACTTGTACTCTCATTAGTACGTGGCATTGAGCCATTGCCACTTGAACTTGAAAAGTAGTTGTTCAAAGTCAAAGGTCTTTTCGACATGCTGATGATCTAAAAATTGAAATTGTATCATAAATAAAAAATTCAATCACTAAATCACGCATCGTATTCAATGTTACAGTTAAGAAAATAAGAAATCACCTGCTCCTACCTGCCGCTGCTGCCTGCCAGCCTGCCGCCCTGCCCAGCCGGCCAGCCACAAAAGCTCTGCGACGCTGCGTGGTGCAACCGCCGGCGCCTGCTCGTTCGCCCACCTTGCAACTCCAACTCGCGTGCTCGGCTCCTCGCCTCGCCTAGCCACCCACCGCCGCTGTCCAGGAGCTGTGCTGGCACTGCTGCGCAGAGGCAAGGCAAGCACCTGGCCGTCGGCGCCCGCTCGCAGAGCCGCGGCCGTGCCTCCCGCATCTCGCACGAAGCCGCGAACCAGCAGGGAGCTGGAAGCCGTTGTCGCGAGTCTGTCTCTCCGCTCGATGCGATGGGGATGAGAAGTTGAGAACGTCGGGCTAGGGGTGGGTTACGGTCAGATAGGGTTTTCCTTGTTCGATTGTTTCCACTTCTTACGATTGGGCTTCGGCCTTTTTAGTGTGATGCTCTATCTCTATTGGCCCAATAAGCAATAAGTATTCTTTTTATCTCTAATAATTCTCAGCCCTTCCTAATTTATATAATTATAAACATAAAAAATCAAGGTGGGGCTTAGGGGGGCGCTGTGTACTCGGGAGCGTTAGGCCGGGCTGAAGCCCGGCTTGACTGGCCGCTGGCTCCGTTGCTGCACCCATCATACTACTACTTCGGCGCTCCTGACTCCGACTCTGCCGATGACACCTACGATCTGACCCCGTGAGTGCTTCAACATCGACGGGGTAAGCACGACGGATTCAGAGGACGAGGAGCCCGTCGAAGGAAGGAACACGCCACCTCGTGTCGAGCTACCTGACGAGCGGGACGAGGCTCAACTCCTTGCAGATCAAGGAATGCAGCTCAAGCAAATCCGCGAGTTGCAGGACAGGCTCGACGAGGAGCGAGAAAACCTGCGCCTGCTTCAATAAACCCTCGAGCATGAACGTGCGGCATGTGCACACGGCGGTGGAGCTCAAGAAAGGGCTCACGACGTCAATCGTCGCATCGCCGAGGATCGGATGGTCGACCCCCCGGTTTTCGATCAAGCCAGCCAGAACGTGGTCGCTGCCGCCATGCTCCTTCGTAACATGCCCGAACCAACAAACCCTAATGCTCGTCGAGCCCGAGATGAAATCTAAGAACTCCTTGAGACCGCTGCTATGCAGCAGGCCGAGAGTTCAGCCTCGAGGCGACGCGGGCCAGCCTCGGAGCGACCCGCCGAGCCCTCCCGACAGGAGAGAGAGGCCTCGGTTCATCCCGAGCACGTCCAGCGGAACCAGGCGGCCCCCGCCCCTGAGCTTGTCATCGACAACCATGAACCTCGAGATACCCGAGGCAACATCGTCAAGTGCCGGACACGCAAACACGTTGACGGTGTAGCTCGAGGCTACCGCGTGCACAGGGGCGGGCGATACGACAGCTCAGAAGATCGTAGCCCTTCACCCGAGCCTCCGGGTCCTCGGGTCTTCAGTAAAGCCATCCGTGAGATGATACTCCTGGCTCGGTTTCGCCCTCCCACGACTCTCACCAAGTACAACAGCGAGACCAAACCCGAACTTTGGCTCGCTGATTTCCGCTTAGCGTGTCAGTTGGGCGGGGCCACCAACGACCGGGTCATCATCCGACAACTCCCCCTGTTCCTGGCTCGAGGATCTTCCACCTCGGCAGATCCACGACTGGGACGATCTCGTAAGAGTGTTCGAAGAAAACTTCAAGGGAACCTACATGCGCCCCGGCAACTCATGGGACCTCCGGAACTACAAGCAGAAGCCAGGTGAATCCCTCCGGGATTACATCCGGCGTTTCTCCAGACAACGCACCGAGCTCCCCAACATCACTGACTCCGACGTGATTATGGCCTTCCTCTCCGGCACCACCTGCAAAGAGTTGGTCCGAGAACTGGGTCGTAACACCCCGATCACCGCCAACGGTTTAATGGACATCGTCACCAACTTCACCATCGGCGAGGAGGCAGTTGGTGCCATCATTGGCGGCGATCAGGACAAAGGGAAGCACAAGGTCGACGATCCCGTAAGCCCCAGCCGGGGTTCCAAAAGGAACAACAGAAAGAAGAAGAAGAACCAACAGAGCAAGCTCGGGGCCTCGGCCGACGAGTTTGTTGCTGCCACTGAACGCAAAAAACCTCGAGGGCCCCCGGCGGTGGCATTTTTGACAAAATGCTCAAAGAGCCATGTCCCTACCACAAGGGGCCCACGAACCACAACCTCGAGGATTGCCATATGCTCTGGAGGTACTTTGAGGGCATGGGCGTCAAGAAGGACGACAAGAAGGAAGATCCCAAGGGCAACGATAAGGATGGGGGGGTTCCCCGAGATCCACGACTGCTTCAAGATCTACGGAGGGCCCTCGACCCGCCTCTCGACGCGCCAGCGCAAGCGAGAACGGCGAGAGGTTTTCTCCGTGCAGCCGGGGATCCCCCACTTCCTTGACTGGTCCGAGGTGGCCATCACTTTAGACAGTGATGACCACCCCGACTACGTCCCCAATCCAGGGGTCTACCCACTTGTTGTTGATCCCATCATCGCCAACACACGCCTCACCAAGGTGCTCATGGATGGCGGCAGCAGCCTTAACATCATCTATGCTCAGACCCTCAACCTCCTGGGGATCGGGAGGACTCGCCTTCAACCCAGCGTCGGGGGCTTCCATGGAGTCGTGCTAGGAAAGCAGGCAGAGCCTGTCAGCCGCATCGACCTACCTATCTGCTTTGGCACTCCCACCAACTTCAGAAAGGAGACCCTCACTTTCGAAGTGGTCGAATTCCGTGGAACGTACCACGCTATCCTTGGGTGCCCATGCTATGCCCGGTTCATGGCGGTCCCGAACTACACTTATCTCAAGCTCAAGATGCCAGGCCCTAATGGCGTCATAACTGTTGGGCCCTCATATGAACATGCCTATGAGTGCAACATGGAGTGCGTCGAGCACGGAGAAGCCGTCTTGGAGTCGGCAACCTTGGCGGCGGACCTCGACGGTCTGGCCAACGAGATCCCTGACCCTAAGCGCCACGCCGGCAGCTTCGAGCCCACGGAGGACGTCAAGCTCGTGCCTCTTGACCCCGCCGATCTAGAGGGAAAGGCGCTAAGCATCAGCACCACCCTCGACCCCAAATAGGAAACAGTGCTCGTCGACTTTCTCCGCGTGAACATCGACATCTTTGCACGGAGTGCCTCGGATATGCCGGGCATACCTAGGGAAGTCGCCGAGCACGCCTTGGAGATCCGAGCTGGCTCCAAACCGGTGAAGCAACGCTTGCGCCGCTTCGATGAGGAGAAGCGCAAGGTCATTGGGGAGGAGATACACAAGTTGTTGGAGGCCGGGTTCATCAAGGAGGTTCATCATCCCGAGTGGCTAGCTAATCCTGTATTAGTTAAGAAAAAGAGTGGGAAGTGGAGGATGTGTGTAGATTATACCGGTTTAAATAAAGCATGTCCAAAAGTTCTCTTTCCTTTACCACGTATTGATCAAATCATTGATTCCACTGCGGGATGTGAAACTCTTTCGTTCTTAGATGCATATTCTGGCTACCACCAGATCAAAATGAAGGAGTCCGACCAGCTCGCGACTTCGTTCATCACCCCATTCGGCATGTATTGCTACGTTACTATGCCCTTCGGTCTTCAGAACGCGGGGGCTACGTACCAGCGATGCATGCAGCACGTTTTCGGAGAACACATCGGACCGACCGTCGAGGCTTACGTCGATGACATCGTTGTCAAAACCAAAAAAGCCGATAACTTGATAAACGATCTCGATGTTGCGTTCAAGTGCCTCCGGGCGAAGAACATCAAACTCAATCCTGAGAAATGTGTTTTTGGCGTTCCTCGAGGCATGCTTTTAGGGTTCATCGTTTCCAAGCGTGGCATCGAGGCCAACCCAGAAAAATCACTGCGATAACCAAGATGGGCCCCATCCGAGATCTGAAGGGCGTACAGAGGGTCACGGGCTGCTTGGCAGCACTTAGTCACTTCATTTCGCGCCTCAGTGAAAAAGCGCTCCTTCTATATCGGCTCCTGAAGAAATCGAACACTTTTCATGGACCCTCGAGGCCGAAGAAGCTCTATCAAAACTCAAAGTTATGCTCTCTAACTCGCCGATCCTCGTCCCTCCGACCCCAGGGGAACCGCTCTTACTTTATGTCACCGTGACAACATAAGTAGTCAGCGCGGTCTTGGTTGTCGAGAGGGCTGAGGAAGCACATACCCTGCTCGTCCAGAGACCGGTCTACTTCATTAGCAAGGTGCTCTTGAAAACTAAGGTATGCTACCTGCAGATCCAGAAGCTGCTATATGCCATCGTCTTGACACGGCGCAAACTCCATCACTACTTCGAAGGCCACCCGGTGACTGTGGTTTCTTCTTTCCCCCTGGGAGAGATAGGCCAGAACCAAGAAGCCTTGGGTAGAATAGCTAAGTGGGCGGTAGAACTCATGGGCGAGAACCTTTCATATGCACCGCGCAAGGCCATCAAATCCCAGGCGCTAGCAGATTTCCTGGCGAAGTGGACTGACACTCAGCTCCCCCCGGTTCAGCTCCAGGCTGAACTGTGGACCATGTACTTCGATGGGTCATTGATGAAAACAGGAGCGAGCGCGGGTTTGCTTTTCATCTCACCCCTCGGAGTTCACATGCGCTATATCATCCGGCTTCATTTTCCTACATCGAATAATGTTGCCGAATACGAGGCACTCGTCACGGGCTTGCGAATCGCCATCGAGCTAGGGGTCCGACACCTCGATGTTCGAGGAGACTCCTAGCTCGTGATCAATCAGGTCATGAAGAGCTCGAGCTGTCGTGACCCCAAGATGGAAGCCTACTATGAAGAGGTACGACGCCTTGAGGACAAGTTTCACGGCCTCGAGCTCAACCACACCGCACGCAGGTATAATGAGGCTACAGATGAACTCGCGAAAATCGCGTCCAGTCGAGCTATGGTTCCACCAGACGTTTTCGCTAGAGACCTCCACCAACCATCTGTCGACCTTAGGTCGGACGGAGGGGTCGACGGGCCGTCACTCGACCCTCCACCTAAGGCAGAAGCCCCCTCGACCGGGGCTGAGGCGATGCAGGTGGAAGGCCCAGCCACACCATCTGACCCCGAGCCTGACTGGCGCATTCCGTACCTCGACCATCTCATTCGAGGGGACCTCCCCTTGGATAAGATCGAGGCTCGACGGGTTGCCCGCCGGGCTAAGTCCTTTGTGATATTTGGCGACGGTAGGGAGCTGTATCGCCGCAACCCCACTGTGTCCTCCAACGCTGTATCACAAACGAGGAAGGCAGAAGCCTGCTAAATGATCTGCACTCGGGGGCTTGTGGTCATCACGCAGCACCTCGGACCCTCGTCAGAAATGCTTTCCGACAAGGTTTCTATTGGCCGACCATAGTCTCCGACGCCGTCAAGCTAGTACGCTCCTGCAAAGGCTGCCAGTACTATGCGAGGCAGACCCACCTCCTGGCTCATGCCGTGCAAACCATCCCCATCACATGGTCATTTGTCGTTTGGGGGCTCGACCTTATTGGACCCTTGAAAAGGACAACTGGCGGCTTCACCCACTTGCTTGTTGCCATTGACAAATTTTCCAAGTGGATCGAGGCCCGTCCTATCACTAGCATCAGGTCTGAGCAAGCTGTGCTCTTTTTCACCGACATCACCCATCGCTTTGGGGTTCCCAACTGCATCAACACGGATAATGGCACCCAGTTCACTGGTAGAAAGTTTCTAGATTTCTGCGACAACCACCACATCCGTGTGCTCTGGTCAGCCGTAGCTCATCCAAAGACAAATGGACAAGTAGAACGTGCCAATGGCAAGGTCCTACAAGGCCTGAAACCAAGAATCTTTGACAAGCTAAACAAACATGGCAAAAAATGGGCCGCCGAGCTTCCCTCGGTCCTATGGAGCCTAAGAACAACGCCGAGTCGAGCCACGGGGTTCACTCCGTTCTTCTTGGTCTACGGATCAGAGGCTATGCTCCCCACTGATGTAGAATACGGATCCCCGAGGCTAAAGGCCTACAACAAGAAGAATAACGATGCCACGAGAGAGGACGCCCTCGACCAGCTCGAGGAAGCCCGCGATGTGGCTCTGTTGCATTTTGCCAGATATCAACAGAGTCTCCGACGCTACCACGACAGACACGTCCGCAGGCGCGACCTCAACATTGGTGACCTGGTGCTACATCGAGGCCAGAACACCAAGGGACGGCACAAGCTCACGCCACCGTGGGAAGGGCCGTACATCATCGCAGAAGTACTAAAGCCGAGCACCTACAAGCTATCGAACGAGAAGGGCGAAATCTTCGCCAACGCTTGGAACATTGAACAGCTACATCGCTTTTCCCTTAAAAAGCCTCAAGGCTCTGTAAATTCTCTTCAATCTCATCAATAAAGAATATAGCAGTGTTCAAAGCTTCGTTTTCATAAACAGCTAGGAAGGATCGACTATGTTCTCTCAGAATCGACCCTCCCTCGGGGGCTACAAGGGGGAACCCCCTGTCTCCGAAAAAATCCGTATTCTTTTTCAAAAAAAGAAAGCTATCATTTAGGTCGACAATACCACGGGAGCGCCCCAAAACTCAAAGGTCACGCCTAGGGGAGCGACCACACGCTAAGTAGACCTAATGACACTTTATAACTTTGAAAAAGAAAACATCCTCGGTCGCTCCAAATCAAACTCTTACACGATCCACAAAGCCACAAACACACCCTAAAGGCTCGAGGGTAGTCGAGCCGCGAAATCACCCACTCCTCCAAGGCTACGGTACCTCCGCTTGCTCCCTTGTGCCAAGGGGTGTAATTACGCGCTAAGTAAATCATACGAGAACATGATTCGAGCAGCAAAGAAAAACTTGAGCAAAACTTAAACAATTAGTGCAAATTTACATCCAAGTGCTCAAAGCCTCCGAGGCCACCACCACTAAAGTTATAAACGCTAACCTATTACATGGGCCTCTATGCCCAGATTCGGCTCACAGGCCCTCATCATCGGCAGGCGGAATCACCTCAACCTCAAAGAGTTTGGCCAGGCGACTTCCAGGCTCCTCAGCGGCTTGAATCAGGTCCAGGCAGGTGACTTCGTTCTCATCATCCGTCCGATCCAGATCCGTGATGAAGCCATCGACGATGAGCTCCTTGTCATACACAAACCCGGATCGAATGATGGCTAGAGCCCTCTTCACGCCATGATGGAGGACGCCTCGTATCCTCTCCCGGACAAGGCGGCCAAGCGCCACCATCCGACGGACAAAGGAGTTCCCCGGGGCGCCCTCCCCAGTGTCGGCGTCAGGCTCAACCCCCAGGCCCTCGCACACAGAGGAAATGGCGCCCTAGAGCAACTAAGTCCGCTAGGCCTCGGCCTCGAAGAGGTTCTGGAATGAGATCACCGCCGCCTGAGCCGCCTGCTGCTCCTTCTCCAGCTCTGGAGCACAAACGTTAAGTTAGCACAAGCCTGGGACCTCGACACCAAGGCCACTGCGTTGCAAGAAGCTTACCCTCGGAGTGGGTCTGCCAGCCCACGACCTCGTCGCGCAGCTCCCTGCACGCCTTCTCGTATGCTCGGAGAGCCTTGTCCCTGTCACGGAGTGCCGCCCTCAGCACCTCAAGCTCACGGCCAGCGCCCGAGAGAGCCTCGTCCCTCTATAAGACCGCCCTTGACAATGTCACAACCTCATTTTCTAAGGTCCTGACACGGGCGGACACCACCCCGACCTGGGCGCTGAGGGCATCACGCTGGCCACCAACCAAGGCAATTTCTTCCTTGAGCTCCTTCACGCGCGCTAGCAGTGGCGCGAGGTCCTCATGAGCTTTGGCAGCCTCCTCTCGAGCCCTCGCCGCGTCTTCACGTGCCGAGAACTCGGCCAGCCGGGCCTGCGTTGCCTCCTCCTTAACCGCCGCATAGGCGGCGCGAAGATCAGCCACCTCGGCGCTTTGGCGAGAGAGCCGCTGGTTGGCCTCCTCGACGAGAGCCCGTTGACGGGAGAGTGCCGCCCACACGCCGCTCTCATTTCGAATAAAAACTGACTTACGGCGGGAACGCTCCTTGAGCTCCTGACCACGATTCAAGATCAAAAATCAGAATCAAGGAAAAAGGGGCATAGAGAAGAACGAAAGATTACCAAATCCGACTTACCTCAAAAGCGTCCGACATACCCCGCGCCAGGGCCTCCAAAGCCCCACGGAGAGATCGCATTGAGTGCTGCCAGAGACCCTCGACGTACTCCCAGTGGTGCACCTCGTCTCTGTCGTCGAGCGCGAAGACGGGCGCTGCGCCAGGGTTGGCTGCGTCCCTAAACTCAAGGGCCGACCTCCCCTAGCGCGGTAGCTCCTCCTCCGCCCGCACGAGGGCCAGCCCGGCAAGGTCTGGCCATGCGGCCGGCGCCTTGGCCAGGTCACTCTCCGGCACCGTAGAGGGACCGGCCTGGTCCGCGGCCTCGACCCCCTCGACCGTTGCAGGGGGACCACCCTGATCTACGACCTCGGCCCCCTCGACGCCCACCACTTGCTTCCCCTTATCAACAGGGGAATCGTCAAGGGTAAGGTCGATCAGGGCTGAGGTCGACCCTTGTGCCAGGGCTACCGCCTCAACCACCGGCGCCACCACTAGGACGACGGACGGGGGCGTGTCTGCCCCCCTCTCCGCCTCGACCACCGGCAGGTCCCGCTGCAGCTGCACCTCCTCCGGTTGCGCAGCCGTTTGTCACGCCTCCGGCGGGACCTCCACCACCTCCTGTTCGGCATCCGCATGCCCTGCATCGCGGATGCATGCTTCCACCTCAGCAGCCTCGACGGAAGCCTAGGCGGTCAGCATCGACCCAGGCTCCGGGCCGCCAGTGCTAGGCGCCGCCACCGCTGACGGCTCCGAACCCTGAGCGGCAGGGACGAAATCAACAGCCGCCTAGGCGCTCGCCGCCAGCTGGGCAGCCGCCTCCCGCTGCTTAAGCCGCTCCGTCGCGGCCCGGCACTCCGCAACCCAAGCGACGTCATCAGCTGCCGTCCGCATTATGACAGCGGTGCTCGATCAAAGTGCCTTCACGGGGTTCGGACCCGCGAGCTCCGCCTTGCACTTATGCCTGAGGAACCAACAACCACGTCAAAAAATACGATCACCAATCACAAAAAAGACGAGGCAGAATGTACTTACCCAGAAAGGGAAACCAAGGGCCTCAACCCCGGTCCACCAGAAACTGACGACAGCGCTCGTGGCAGCCCTACCGTCAGACCTCCCGCCGGCCGGGCGCTCCTTGGGGCCCTGGTTGGCGGAGCGCCCTGAGCACCCTGTGCCGCCGAGGCCAATTGACCCCGGGTCCTTACACCCATTGGCGGCACCCCGGACATCGACAATGGTGGTGCCGCCCCGGCCGCCGCTTGAGCCCGCTCGACCCCTCTTGTGGGGTCCCAGATGAGGCGGCCCCTCCCGTCGAGGGGCCCGCATCGACCCCCACCTCTTCCAGCTCCTCCTCCACCTCGATGATCACAGGGGCCAGCCCCGTCACCTGGGAGGTTGACCCCCCAATGGGCTCTAAAAAGGGGAGCACATCGGGGAGGTCCGCCAGACCAGTCGTGGCATCATACCGTGACAGGGCATCGTCGTCCCCGTCACTGTCATCGTCATCCTCCCCCGAGACCATCTCAGAGGGGGACTCCTCGATGGGAAGCCCGTCGAGGCTCTGCTGGCGCCGATGTTTCTTCAGCTCCTCCCGCTCCTTGGCCTTGCGAATCTGGCGCTTCTTGGCAGCATCATTCTTCTTCTTCTTCTAGGATGCCTGGTGGCATCGAGCCTCCCGAGCAGGCTGGTCCTCCGGAAGTGGCGGCCGCATCTCCTTCACAGCTGACAAATCATGTACACCGACCTCGACTAAATCAGTAAAAGGAGTACGAAAACAAACAAACTCGAAAGACACTAATAGTAACGCTTACCAGGGGCTCGAATCCCTAGGTAGGCCGCATCGACACCCTGTCGACGTCCTCCAGCTTGAAGTTCCTCACCATCCGACGCGCGCGCCGAGCGACCTCGTCGAGGGAGAGGGATTCGTGGGACATCCTGCTCCCCTCTAGCGGTGCCTCTGGCGTCATCTGTCGAGCCGGAGTCAACGATGCGTCAGCGGCATCACCCTCTGGCGGTGGAACGCCGCAGCCACCATCCCGCCCGTCAGTCCACGCTGGCGGAGCCTCCAAAGCGCGTCGAGCAACGGATCCAGCTTTGGCTTCTCATCGTCCACCACGTCGTACGACCAGTTCTCCCCTCGAGCGACGAGCACCCGGCCGGTATACCTCGGCAGCTGATCGCCGTCATTACGGAGGTAAAACCAGCTGTCATGCCAACCGCTGTTGGAGGAGATCAGCTGCGCCGAGATGTACTGGTCGCTGCGGCCGGACCGGACTTGCAGCACACAGCTCCCTAAGGGCACCGCGCGCCGCGCTCCCCGCTCTCCCGTCTTCTTGGTGAAGAACTCCGCCCTGAAGAGATGGAGCCATAGATTCCACTGTGGATCCATCCCCAGGTACCCCTCATAGACCGCCGCGAAGATGGCGGCCTATGAGACGGCATTGGGGGCGAGGTGCTGCAGCTCCACCTTGTAGTAGTGGATAAGCGCGCGCATAAAGGGGCTAGCCGGCACGCCAAACCCCCTCTCGTGGAAGCAAACAAAACTCACCACATAGCCTTCCGGGGGTGCCGGCTCCTGGTGGTCAGACAGCGGGATCCTCTACTCCGGCTGAGTCTGACTCATCCTCGGCCGCAGAAGTCTATCGCGGACCAGCTCTTCCAACCGTTTCTCCGTCACGGAGGAGGCGGCCCAGGCATCGGTAGGGAGGAGCTGGCTCTTGCTCATCATCGTCGTCGGAAAAACTAATCGGACGGGTGACGGCGGCGGCGTGGGGTGAAGGCTGAAGGGCGCAAGGGAAGCAGTCTACAGTAGGAGGGCGAGAATGCAGGTGGCCTATGAGAGAGAATGGACTCCCGGGCTTTTGCTCTTATACCCTGGCAGAAGCCCAACGGGCGCGCGAAAAGGTAGGAGCAGTTTTTGCATTCAATGCCCTTACCTAACCGTTTCCTCCAAACTCGCAGATATGGGCACATGGCCGTGATCCACGTCGTAATCGTCACACCACATCGCCCACTACCACGCTGATCCCGCTTCCCTTCCTAAAAAGGTGCGCCCAAAAACAGGCAGGGAAAGGATCCACGGACGGATATTCCCAAACATCTGGGTAACGGGCTCCGAGCTCGGAAAGAATCTCGAGGCGGCGAAAGCTGGCCCTCGACCAGGGTTCGACAGCATCCCTCGAGTAACAGAGTTAGGGACAACTAAGGATGCGCCCATACAAGGCCAGGGCTCGAGCCACGCTCTCGAGGCACCCCAAGACGTATTCGAGGCTAAGAGAGAAGGTTGACGTAGGAATCCCCTCGGAGGGAGGCACCGAGCCCTCGAGTCCCATCGAAAGGAATCGAGATCCACACAACTACTCTTCGGCATTCTTGAGAGCGCCTCCGGGCCACTAGCCGACTCCTATCGAATGGAGCACGGGCTCACACTCGAATTTTCCCGTTAGCAGCTCACCAGAGGCCGTCGGGACTCGCCCGAGCGAGGGTAGTACGGCGTCCCCTACCCCTCCTCCTTTTTCTAAAAAAGGGAGCGTGAGGGTCGAACGATAAAAGATGGTCAAGACTCTAATCGACCTCACGCATACGAGGCTCGGGGGCTTGACCGCAAGAAACCAAAAATACAACAGAAAATGCCACAGTGCGAGACCGATCCCACAAAAGAGCGTGTAAAAGACCTTAGTGGAGTCCAAGTACTCCACCGAGGCCTCGGGGGCTACACCCGGCGGGTGCGCTCGCGTGCCCCCACTGGAAAAGGCTACGACGCTATGACTCTAGTTCATTAACTGATGAGCCTCTGAGCGAGTGGCCCACACTCACCCAAAGGCTCGGGGGCTACTGTCAGTACCAACAGTGTAGGGGTACCCACAATCTACGGTTAATGTGGATGAAACACTAATGCACCCGCACGGCAAAGCCAAAAGGCGGTAAACGATGCACCTCGTCTACGTTCTGACTCGCATGAGGCCGGATCAACGGAGCGTCTCGACGGGATACCTCGACCGCGTCAGGATTCGTACGAGGCCCGCTCGACAAAGCATCTCGACCACCGGCAAAACTCCGACTCGCACGACCCTAGGTCGAATCGCTCGACCTATCTTACCCCCCACTCTGAGACAAAAGTCGGAGCATTTAATACAACTACCTACTACCTCCTATCGCCATGGCTACAGCTGCGATCGACGTGGGAACAACACCTATGTCAGTCCTCACTTTTTTACCGCCCATCCCGGGATGGGAGGTGAAAGCCTGTCACTACACACACCCTACAGCACACTGTTCTACCACCGACCACCCTCGAGGACAGATACGACAAGGTTCGTATCCCTCGATCTCAGGGATTCGGCCTTATCCACCAGCCTCGACCCAGTCTCGACCCGGCCTCGACACCCACCACCGGTCAGCAAGAAAGAAAGACCGACGTGGCACAGGACTCAGGGTCTTTTCACCGCCTCATCCCCGACGTCATCACGGTGTCCAGGGATGGCCAGCCATCCCTGAGGCACGTCGCTACAGCCACCCCCACAGGGATCGATAAAACTTCACCTCAAGACACCCCCGGTGTCCCGGCCTCCTCTTACTCTATAAAAGGGCAGGTAAGGGCTCTACAAGGAAGGAAGAAAGAGGCGAGTCAGAAGCCAACTACTAGCAAGCAAAGGCACCTAACTCAGAGATCAACATCTCAAGCAATCACTCTTGTACTCTTTTTCTTCCTTTGAGACTTGGGTTCGGCGCCCTCTCTCACAAGCTTGTAACCCCTACGCAAGCACCTCGGTGCAAGGAAATATAAAACTCCCCTCTCCCCGCTGGACGTAGGGCCTTCTTTTGCCCGAACTAGGATAAATCTCCATGTATTTCCCTTGCATCACCACCCTGGGTAGGGACACGCAGCACTCTCTCGTCGGCTTAGGACCCCCACGGGACCAAACACCGACACTAATATTAAAGTACATCACATTAACTGATCCTACACTCTTCCATGTCTGTATGAGTTAAAGTGTATAGAAATCCTAAGATGACTCTGATTCGTGTCTACACGAGTTAGAGCAACATACATCATGTAATGGTATTTGATTCCAAAATAAATAAGAACAGATGACATAATTACAGAGCGTCTAATTCCAAGTCAATTGTCCATGAAGTCTGATTTCAAAAAAAAGGGGATTTTGGTGTTTCTACTCCTACTTTAAAGCTCAATGGTGATTTTACCCCTTCTTTTTTAACTTTGTGATTTTACTCTCGTTATTTTCAAATGAAGCAGCCGTTTACCCCCGCTCTGTAACACTGTTTGGACTGATGAGATTAAATGGTCAAAAAAAAGAAAAGAAGAAAAAAACACCTAGACGAAAAGACAGCAATGCCCCTTAGAAGGTGCGCTCCTTTCTCGCTCGACCGGCGCTCGTTTACGAAACGCATCGGGCGTTTTTTCCTCATCGCGAGCTAGGGTTTGGGCGAGCCTCCCGGCCGCGGCGCTTCCCAGCAGCGAGGTCCTGCAAGCGGCGGTGCTTCCTCTCCCCCTCCCCCTCCCCCTCCCGGCTCGCGCTACCTTCCGTCAGCGGACAGCGGCGCTCTGGCGATCCCGAGCGTGCACTTGGGCGATCCCCAGCGAGCTCGCAGCGGCGCGCGGGCGGCCACCGGCTAGCTCGCCGTGGTATGCGGGCGGCTCTTGGCGGACTCGCGGCGGGGCGCGCGACCCCCGGCATGCTCGGAGGTGTGCGTGCGGGTCCTGGCGTGCCGCGTGCGTGCGGCGTTGGACTGCGGAGCGCCGATGGTCCCCGGCGAGCTCACGCCGGCACGCGGATGGCCCTTGGCGTGCGCGCGAGCGTCCCCTGGGTGTGGGTGTGAACGCGGGTGACCCCCGGTGGGCGTGTGAGAGGCCCCTGCCCTGCGCGCGAGCGGCGTGCGAGATTCCCTCTGGATTACATGTTCGTGGTGTTCCTGCCGTCCGTCGTGGCCGCGTCGGTGATCTTGCAGGCCAGGGTGCGTCAAGATAATGCTGGACTGGGAGGTCATCTGGGTTCTGCTATTCCTTCACTCCCCTGTTCGTGGTGATTCCTAGTGTTGACCTGCACTACAAACATGCTCCTGCTGCTGCTAGAGGGTAGAAACGTTCATATATGAACAATGACAATGGAAGTGGTGGACCTCGATTTTGTATTGTTGTTTGTCTCACAGTTTGTAATGTTCATATGTATATGCACATGTGCATCTGACTGGATTACTGGAACTCAGTTAATATGACTTTAATTTTAGTTGAAATGCTATGGAAATTTTTCTACAGTTTGACTGCTTTTACCATAACTGAAATGTCTGATTCATATCGAAATCACTAAACCGTTGATCTGATGTGAAAATAGGGGGTAAAAACACAAATATCAAAATAAAACAGGGGTAAAAATGTATGGACAAAGTTGTCCTTTTGTCCAAAAGTTAACACCGTTAGAGGGACTTCACGAACCAGGGTCAAAGTCTTTCTTCGTTAAAAAATCACACGGGTAAAATCACAAATTTAAAAAAATGAGGGCAAAATCACAAATGTGCTTCAAAACAAGGGTAGAAACGCTTAAGCCCCCAAAAAATAGAGTACACTATCGTTGAATAAATCTTGGAGCTATAAGTCATCCAGTTCACTATGAAATAATCTAGATATACCATTCAACGTAGAAATTATAATTAAATATGTTTATGATTGTCAAAGAAAGTCATGCAACTCGACATTTAACTGTAGCAACACATGCATAGTGTGAAAATTAAATTTATGATATATTGACATCTAAATATTTTTGTGCTTCGCAACCAGCAAACAATGTATCAATATTATAATTCAATATAGGCTTAACAGGACAAAATTAACTTACATTATGGATGTCTCGTCATCATCATAAAATAATTTTTTAAAAATTTTATAGAAAGTGCAAAACATAAATAAATAAATAAATAAATATGTACTATTCATGTCTTCGTTCTCCATAAACATTTGATAGTTTTTTTTCATTGCAATGTACGGGCACTTTTGCTGGTACGAATAAAGTCGCATTATGAGAACAAGACATATAAATGCTTCGCTAAATCTAGACCTTGTTTAGATTGTAATTTTTTACAATCTGGGCTACTGTAGCACTTTCGTTTGTATTTGGCAATTAGTTTTCAATCATGGACTAATTAGGCTTAAAAGATTCATCTTGTAAATTACAGATAAACTGTGTAATTAGTTATTTTTTTACCTACATTTAATGCTCTATATATGTGTCTAAAGATTGATGTGACGGAGAAAGTATAAAAACTTAGAATTTGAAAGGTAACAAACAAGCCCTATGACATATTTGAGCGATTTTTTCAGCCGTCAGATCCTTGGTCTTTGTGATCTCGTGCGTCACGCGTCCTCACGCCAGGGCCTCACCGTCTACTGCTCCATCCCTTAACGTGTGATGTTCGAAAAACATGTCTACTGTATGAGCGAAACATAATTTTTTTGAGACAAATATTTAGGAACTGAGAGCATGAGCCTGCATACGCCCCTTTGCATCCGGATCCAGTGCAGCAGCCCACTTTGTGGCCATGGTCCTCCGCAGGAGAACGCCGGTCCGTCGTGCCCACAAAGAATCCTGAGCGGGATCCCCACGAGGGGACCAACCTGCATGCACGACAACATGCACAAGCAGGTGCAGCGACCGGCTGAAGGCTGTGACCAGTCACATCATCACTAGCCCTACTCCGTATTTCTTTAGTAGAAACAGATTATGGCTGTGTTTAGATGGGGTCTAAAATTTTTTGAAGTACATTAACTCTTTTGTTTTTATTTAGCAATTAGTGTCCAATCATAGACTAATTAGGTTCGAAAGATTCGTCTCGTGATTTACAACCAAACTGTATAATTAGTTATTTTTTACGTATATTTAATACTCCATGCATGTGTCTAAAGATTTGATGTAACGGAAAATCTTGTAAAATTTTTGAAATTTTGAAGCATTTAAACAGGGCCTATATCTCTTTATACCATATTTTACTATTTATATTTGGGTGTAAGTTCCGAATTTAATTGGTGTAAATTGATTATTTATAAATAGGAATGGTCAGAATTAATCAAACAGTTATTTAATCATTTTTTTGGCTTTTTTCTGTTTTTCTGTAGGTTTGGTTCTCTTTGAAATTTTTTAATTTGGCTTCTATAGAAATAATCTGGCTATTTTTTTGGTTTTTTATTTTCGGTATGTTTTATTTGGTTCTCCTTTGATATTTTCTAATTTGGCTTGCATAGAAATAATTTGGCTATTTTTTTGTGTTATTCGGATAGTTTTTTTATTCATTTTCTCTAGATTTAAGGGTCATGAAAATCAGGTGTTGCATGGGCAAGAATCACTCGATTTTTTATTTGTTGCCAATCGGGTGTTGCTGCGCCCCTCCGACACTCGAGTTTCACGGCCCCTAAAACTACTCGACCCATGGGTAGACAGACCCAAATGCTTTGAAATCTGCCTAATCATCTCTCTCTGTATTTGATAAAATATGACTTCCATGTTTTTTTTTGCATGAGGGACGGATGATGCATGTCTATTGTGGTTTTTTTCCTTGGTCGTGCTGGAGCATATTTTTCATTAAGAGAGAAGTAATAAACACATTACACACAAAGTAAGCCTAAGCTTACCAGCCAGCAAAAAGAAAAAAGTGAAAAAAAAATCTAAGGAAACCAAATCGGCACAAACACAAGGATTAACTACAATAAAAGCAAGACTTGCAACCACGCCCCCACCCTGGAGCATGATGAACTCACATGACCTACGCCTCAGACCCCTGCCTTGCCCCATCGGTTATGGCGCCAAGGAAAGAGCTTGCGCATGGCCACCACCTTCAAGGACGAGAGCGGCGATGCGAAAGTCTCTTTGAACTCGGCAAATGAGTGTGGGTTTAGTTGTTGAAAAGTCTTTAGAAAAATGTCATATCGGATGTTTCGTGCGATGTTAGAAGTGATTTTTGGATACTAATAAAAAATTAATTACATAGCTTGTCTGGAAACCGCGAGACGAATTTATTAAGTCTAATTAATCCGTCATTAGCACATTTGTTACTATAGCACTTCAGTGTCAAATTACGGACTAATTAGACTCAAAACATTCATCTCGCGATTTCCAACCAAACTGTGCAATTAGTTTTTTTTCGTCTATATTTAATACTCCATGCATGTGCCGCAAGATTCGTTACTGTAGTTTTTTGTGAAAACTTTTTGATCTAAACACGCCCTTTAGTTGGTGAAAAGTTTTTTTGGAAAAATGTCACATCGAATGTTTTGTGTGATATCGGAAGGGGTTTTCGGATACTAATAAAAAAACTAATTACATAGTTTGCCTGGAAACCGCGAGACGAATTTATTAAGCTTAACTAATCCGTCATTTGCACATTTGTTACCGTAGCACTTTAGTGTCAAATCACAGACTAATTAGGCTCAAAACGTTCATCTCGCGATTTCCAACCAAACTGTGCAATTAGTTTTTTTCGTCTATATTTAATGCTCCATGCATATGTCGTAAGATTAGTTTTTCGTGAAAAGTTTTTGGATCTAAACACAGCCAGCATTATATTGTCTGCCGTCCGAGTCTCCACCAACACGCCACACTTCATCACCATCAGCACATCATGTGCCTTGGCATCTGGTTTAGATGATTGGAACTTGCTCTTGGCCGCAAGTTTACCACTTCGGCGAGGGATGATCGGAGAGTCATCTTGCTGAGAAACATGAAGACGGGGAGGAGAGGTGATAACCGGTTGCTCCAAGGGTAGCGTGCACTAGTACAAACTCATGCACACTCTCCATGGGATATTTAGGGGGTCGGATCAACACTGACATGAAGCTGATGGTCTTGTGAAAGGTTGTATAGCGACTCAGGTCCACCTAGTGACGCCAACCCACCATCCAAGAGTGTGCAGGCTTCCTCGAACCGAGCTCGGATCTCCATGGGGTCCTCAACCTCGCTCATAAGAGTCATAGGAGTAGCAGCTATGATGGTTTTGTCCCCCTCGAGTCCCAAGCCTACATCATACGACACGAGATTGACGACTATGCCATGCTTGCTTTATCCTAGTAGATAGCTTGGGCCTTGTTTAGATCGAAGAAAATTTCAACCCGATGAATAGTACCACTTTTGTCTTATTTGGAAAATATTGTCCAATCATGGTGGCTCAAAAGATTCATCTCGTGATTTCCAACTAAACTGTGTAATTAATTATTTTTTTACCTACATTTAATACTCCATGCAAGCGTCTAAAAATTGATGTGATGGAGAGAGAGCGAAAAAACTTGGAATTTTGAGGAAAACTAAACAAGGCCTTGATTTCTTATAAGCAAAATAATTTTAGTACAATTTCATTTCTCGATGATACATGCCCATGCTGGGAATGTTGTCCAGTACAAATTGTACTAAAAGTGGTTGAAATAGGTGAGGAGCTTGACTATGACTTTGAAAACGATGGTTGGGACGAGTGACCGGCTTCGTCCTACACAAAGGTTGCTTGAGGAGATGAAATTTGCAACGTTGTGAGAAACCACGACTATGCCATGCTTGCTTTATCCTAGTAGCTAGCTTGATTTCTTATAAGAAAAATAATTTTAGTACAATTTCATTCCTCGATGATACATGCCCATGTTGGGAATGTTGTCCGGTACAAATTGTACTAAAAGTGGTTGAAATATAGGTGAGGAGCTTGACTATGACTTTGAAAACGATGGTTGGGACAAGTGACCGGCTTCGTCCTACACAAAGGTTGCTTGAGGAGATGGAATTTGCAAAGTTGTGCTTCGCTAAGGTTTCATTCTAATTTATAACCATATTTTTGCTTAATTCTTAACACTATTTTTGCCTAGAACATGTACTTGTTTTTGCCTAATTTATAACTATATTATTGCTTAATTCTTAACAGCGATTTATAATGTTGTTCCAGTTTTTGTGCTTTTATGCATAGGACTAGTTGAATCATGATTTTTTGTGGGATAGGTTTTTTGAATTAAATTGTTTTAACAGGGCTAGTTTCCTAGAGCTAGTTGTTTCCTTCTACGGCGACATCACGCACAAGGCCATCCTCGTTGACGCCGCTGGCACACGCTTCTCGCCCCCATCGAGCCCATGGCCCAGGTCTGGTTCGCTCTCCTCCCTCCCAAGTCCCATTGTTGCCATGCGCGCCTTCCTCCAGTTCATGTCCTCTGCCTAGTTGGTTGTGCGCCTGGTGCTGCATGTGTGGTTTCTGCATCCCATTTCTGATCATTGGTAGGGATTACTATGGCATGCAAGTTGATTTTCGGCTCAGCTGTGTGCGCCTGTGGCGGACTGATTGGAGTTGATCTGATTTGTTGTCTCTCCGCTGTATATTTTGGTTTTTCGGCTGTGCTGTGGAGAGATCTGTCAGTGTTCTTCAGGATTTGTTTGCTTCACTAGATGGTTTCCTTTCATCCCCTGAAAGACGAATTGCAGAACAAGTTCTTTCCTCTGATGCATTTCGGTTTTGTTTTGTGCTCATTTTCAGTTCAGTTTCAGTGCTATTTTTCTGATTTGTGGGCTACCTGATGCTGTGATCTAGCTGATGTTGTGATCTACCTGATATGAATGCTACCTGATACCTGAATGCTACTACTTATTGCATTGATGTGTCTTAGTTTCAGTTAAATTCTAGTTATCTGATACCTGAATGATACTACCTTGTACCTGCCTGAATGCTACCTGATGTACTGTTAAGTTTCAATTCATTTCACATGAATGTTTCTATGTGAACATGTGAGAGTTATCTGAATGCCTACAGTCATTCCACTGCTGTTTTTCCATGAACTGAATGCTAGTGCGTGTGAGTGTCAATAATCAGCATTTTTAGAGCAACTAAATATGCATGTGCATTGATTACTTACTGAACTTCATTGGGAATAAGCAACTAAATGTACTCTGACCAGGCAATATTGTGGCAAGATGAAGGCAAAATAATTCAAAATATTTAGCAATTTTTACATCTTTCTTTCTCTAATCTCTCTTTGTTTTTTCTGTTCTTAGATTGTAGGTTAGTTTCGCTTCTCTGCTTTTCCCACATAGTTCCTATGAGTTAGTTCCTCTTCTCTGTTTTTCCCACAGATTTCTTGTGGTTATGTATCCGTCTGGGCAATAAACTTAGAACTAAACATATTTTGGTTGATCAGCCTATCTTCCCTGGTGAAAGTGTGTGTGGATCAGCTTGTTAAGATAATTGAAGTACTTGGTTGTTCTGCAGACTACACTATATTAGTTCTAAAGAAATGTGCTAACTAGAGTTTTTCTATTTTTTATGTATTGAATGGATTTGCTTTTTGTTGACAGGTTCTTGGTACTCCAACACGCGAGGAAATCCAATGTATGAATTGAAACTACACCGTGTTTGGATTTCCTCAGATCAAAGCTGAGCCATGGCACAAGGTATGTGAAATTTATTTATCACATTACACTCACCCTGCATTGCATTGCATTTTTGTCTGAAACTTGGGCATTCTGTTGCCTGTCCCTGCAGTTCACGATCGTCCTGTTGCTGAGGCACCTGGTCACTGTGGTGACGGTCGGAGCGGCCAACCAGTTCGCCTTCAGCCTCCTCACAGTGAGTAGTCCTACTCCACCTGAATGAACGAATGCTTCTTCGATTTGCACAAAAATCTGAATTTGTTCCTTGGCTTGGAATGGAAGCTATAATTGCTGCTGTCGAGCGGGATCTTGCTTCCGTTTCTATGTTGTCATGAGGCTCATCTCCGTGATCCAGCAGGGACAGAGGCAGTACCACCTGCAGTTGCTCCAGGTTAGTCCATCGATTACCACTTCTGAATAAATATCATTGGGGGCTGTTCTGCTGGAGGGAAGCAGTGGTCAGGAACAGGAGCAACAGCAACAACATGTCATCCTAGTTCGCTGAGGAACAAGGCATTCATCTAGTGAACATGAATGCATATATTTCTACAGCTTTCTGATCACGTTATTTGATGGTCCTTGTTTACGATTAGGCAATAATCTTCTATGAATTAGGCAATAATATGATTTAATATGGGCAATAATATGATTTAATATAGGAAATAATCTTCTATGAATTAGGCAAAGTACTATCTCAATTAGGCAAAACCACTATCTTAATCATTTGCCTTGCTTGTCTCAGAATTTCTGTTTATGTACTACTATGTAGAGAGTATCAAGCATGTTAACCTATAAACTATTGCAGGACTTGTTTGTGGGGTATTGCAATCCTTTGGACTGTTATAAACCAGTCAAGTGCAATTCAGAGTTTAAATCCCTGCATGCAGAATACTAAGTATAAATGTGTACTACTATATTATGCCAGTAGACAACTTAGTCAAACACATTAGGCAATAATACTGTATTGAATTAGGCAAAAAAACCCACAGGATTATGCAATTTTGTTCAATGCATGGTATGTTGTACCTCTTGTTTCAATGCATTTACATACATCAACTTTCAATGCTTATATATACTATATGACATCTGATTGCTCCAACTCTAAATCTTTTTTAATTGCAGGTTTAATGGCCTCAAGCATCAAAATGAGATCAAACGAACAAAGAGAACCATGTGTAGCATCGAGCGGGATGCATGGTGCAGCAGGATGTAGATATGTTAACAAAACAAGAAGGTTTAGTGCAGCGTATATCAATAAGAGTAGTACGTACATCATATATGCATATTAACTAATAAGAACAACATATGGTAGTAATAACAACAGATGTTTAGTAAGAGTATAAGCTGAATTGCTTATCAGGTGATGAAAAATAATATTACTAGTAAGAACAAATATGCTCAGTTCTTTTTCTAATCATTGTGTGTAATTTCTGGCAAGATGAAATTTTGTGTAATTAGCTTCTGTATTTGTGTGTTTTGCTCTAAGGCTGATGATATTTTTGTAACGATGTGTTTCTGCTTGTCACTTTGTGTCTAATGATGTATATTTTTCTACCTGTCATTGTGTTCTACAATGCTTCATAATATCTACTTTTTCATCTCTGTGTTCTAAGATACCTAAGATGCTATATAAAACATCTCAAGATGCTCAAAATAATATGTGATGAACAACTTGTTATTTGATTTTTGGCTTGCTTGGGTGAACGCATCGAATTTGAAATATTTGGGATATGGGCTAATTAAATGACCGTCAAATCTAGGAGCAGCAAGCCAGCTAGGGGAAGCCGAAAGGGACATGGGAGAAAAAATGATTGCAGAAGCAAATTTGCCAAAATAGGAATGGTTACTAACTGCTTCAAAATTCTTTCCGTAAATGGAGTGTGCGTGCCAAAAGCTAATAGAATGGCCGGCCGTGCGTTAGCTGCGTCCTTTCTTTCTTATCTGGCCAAGTTTTTTATGTGAAATAAGGAATTTTCAACTCCATGCCTCCCTTCCCGTTTCAACTTGTCCCGACGCCACCAAAGGCAATCTAAATAAAACCTTGGCACACGGATCTATCTGGAGTTCTGGGCCACGGAGACAAAAAGATGTCCAGCCACCGGCGGCGTTGTAGGCGTAGGCGACCGCCCGAGACTTCGTCATCAGACACCAGCAGGTCCACCGCCTGTAGCTCCATGCGACCATGCGGGCCCCAACTACGCAGACAGCCGACGACGACGATGTGTTGCCCGTGCGCTCGCCGGCTTCAAACCCCGGCTGGCCGATTTCCCCAGCGATGTCCCGCACATCCAAAGGCGAAGAGATCTCCGTCTCGTTCGAGCTCGTGGAACCGCCCGGAATTTCCGTCCTCACCGCTGGGAAGTTCTGGTGGAACGTCATCGTCCCGTTCCGTAGTTTCGTTGACTTGTTCGTTAACCAGGCGAGCCGCGACCGGCGGCCGTCCTTGCTGCTGCTACCTGACCGTATTATGTGTACTGGAGAAATTGGAATATTGTCTGGTGATGCAGAAGCCATCAACTCTGCTAGAGTATCTAGTCGTTCTGATCCCATCCCCAGTGAATTGCCACGTTACATGGATGGTGAGCAAGCCTACTAGAAAGGGGCGCAATGACAACATCTCATCAGTTACACATTTTTTTTTCGACTCCTTTCCGTGCAGAACCTGAAATTTATGCTCAACCATGCAATATTCATGACATTGATTGTTGATGATATTCCAGCGTGATTCATAAGGTGTACTTGTCAAGCAATACTTTGACTCGACACCACCTTCCAATAGCTCACAAGTTAAAATTGTTTTGTTGCTCACCCAAACAGTTCTTAAAGATGATACAATGCAGGCTGCCTATTGTGTAGTAACAAGCAGAGTAAAATGATGTAAAAGCCAAAATACCATAAAACGTTAGCTTATGATTTTCAAGTGAATTCCTGAAAAGTAGAGTCTTGAGAACATGTGACCAAGATTGGATGTAAGATTAATGTTTCAGGAAATCAAATCGACATAGAGTCAACATAGTTTCAGTGATGTGTCAGTTTGTTTCCATGTACAGTGTGATACATAGTTTTTTTCCCAAAAAAATATTTCTGGTTAATATGCCAAGCAAATTTCAATAGGAGCAGACCCTATTTGAATGAATTTGTAGACTAGCTTAGCTTGCTAGACAGCAAACAGCTGGCAATTTTGAGCTGAAGCAGTCCGTCAAACAAAGACACAGTCCAACAAATAAAGCTTCAAACTGCAAGCAATCCGACAAACAAGCAAGTTTATGACATAAAAACAGAAACTAAACAAAAAATATTGTGTAATTTCTCTTCCTGGTATATTCCTTAGAGAGCGGAAACTCCTAACGGATTCTGATAAATGAATAAGTAAAGCAAACTCAGGTTTCAGTACAGAAGGATGACCGAATACATCTTCGGTTCCAAGTGGAGTTTTCAATCATGAACACAAAATAAAATTAAATAACTTTACAGTGTTTAACTACAGACCTGAAACATATTCTTCAGTTCCATCTTCCATGTTTGTTTAGGTCTTTAGGACAGAGTTGACTTCATTGACTGTGTGAACCACATGACTGTACTGAAACCAAACCAACACGCAAATACTAGATACAGATAGCAGTCTGCCTGCCTGAATAGGGCACTAAAACTGTACAACTTCAGGTTTGGAACTTAAAATTAGTCCCTGCTAGTGATGACAAACCACCATTGCCTGAAAACAAGCATGTGTAAAACATCATAACGTTTACACAAGGTTACACTGGATTTGGCGTCTGACTATGAAAGATTCAGGTCGGCCTTTGAAGCAAAAACAGTTGATATCCAGACAAAGGATATGGCCATTAGTTGAACTACAACACAGGGTCCGCTCACATGCCACTGCCAGAAAAAGTTGTTTGCCATCCTTTTCCACTGCGTTCGAGCACTCTTGCATCAGAACAAACAAGCTGCAATCTACAGATGCATTCTAGTGTTCTAATAACAAAAGCTGGAGCATGCTCTGGCTCATGAAGTCCAATAAACGAAGTTTAAAACTGTATGCAACGAAAGAGATGACCAATATTTCAGACAGACACTGAACTCAAAATCCTAACTTCTTTCTAGTTCTGAGTGGATTCCTGAGTATAAGGATAGCCAGTAACTACTACCCTTATAACAGAAATGAAAATTAAATTGAAGTACCCAGCTTCTGTCACGCCCCTTGGCCACCGCTCGTCGCCGGCGATGACGTGAGCACACGCACAGATACACAGAATTGCGACGAGGACGCTGGCCGGGCAAACCCCCAGGCTTGGCGACGAGTTTACTGAATAATGAGTTCGATGTCCGATTCGTTACACGCGCTGGCTCATAAGGTTCAAGCACTCACACGGCCTCAGGCCCACCTGACAGTCTCTTATTACAAAACGTAAACTGTGAATACATAAATGTAAATAACGAAGACGTCTTCTTCCTTAGTCGCTTCATCCCTTCTTGCCTGTCGACGTGTACACCGGTCCTGACTCATGTGCAGCCGGTGTTACACCTCCCCCTCCTGAAGATCCAGCTTGGCCCCAAGATGGCGCCGATTGAAAACAATCACGAAGTACATAATAGTCCTCCCAGGTAGTAGATGTGGCCGGCAAATTTGTCCAGGCGACTTTCACCTGAAGAACTGCAGTATTGCCTTTCTTTACCAGACGTCTGTCTAGGATTGATGCTGGCACTGCTTTAGCTGCTTCCAATTTAGAAATTGTTGGCAGATGCTCATAGACTGGTGTATGATGTGGAGTATATGGTTTCAACTGACTGATGTGAAAAACAGGATGAATTTGGACACCATCAGGCAGGTGAAGCTTGTATGCAACTGGACTAATCTTCTCAGAAATTGAATAAGGGCCATAGTACTTGTGAGAGAGTTTGGGATAAGGTCGACTAGCTATTGTTGACTGTGTATATGGTTGGAGTTTAAGGAGTACCTGATCCCCCACCTGGAATTGCAGATCAGTTCTTAGTCTATCAGCCATCTGCTTCATTTTATTTTGGGCTCTTGCTAGATGTTCCTTAAGAGCTTGCAAATGAGCTTCTCTGTTTTCCACCAGTTCAGTGACACCATCAGAAGTATCAGCAGGAATGGTTGGTAGTGCACCCAAATTTGCTTCACAACCATATAAAGCTTTGAATGGAGAGCAGCCAAGTGAGGAGTGGTAATTGGTGTTATACCACAACTCAGCAAGAGAAAGCCTTGATTTCCATGTGGCAGGTGTTTCTTGGACTGCACATCTTAAGTACATCTCCAGACATTGGTTGACTCTCTCAGTCTAACCATCTGTCTGGGGATGGTATGCTGTGCTAAGCTTTAAGTCAATCTTGTATACCTCAAACAGCTGTTGCCAGAATTTGCTGAGGAATATGGTATCCCTGTCAAAAACTAGAGACTTTGGTAGACCATGCAATCTCACAATGTTATCCAGGAATAATTGGGAAATGTTTGCTGCTATATAAGGATGCTTCACAGGGATAAAGTGGGCATACTTGGTTAGTCTGTCCACTACCACCAGTATGACACTAAAGTGTTGAGATTTAGGGAGACCTTCTATGAAGTCCATGGATAGGTCTTGCCAAATTCCTTGTGGAATTGGTAAAGGTTGAAGTAGACTAGCTAGGTGTTTTGTGGAGTGTTTGAAATGTTGGCAAATGTCACACTGTTTGATGAAACTTTCTACATCTTGTTTCATTCCTCACCAACTAAAGTGTTTCTTCAATCTGTGATAAGTAGCAACAATGCCTGAGTGTCCTCCTATAGCACTGGAGTGACAAGTAGCTATTAGCTTGGTCTGCAAGGCAGTGTTTTGGCCAATCCACACCTTGTCTTTGTGCCAAACGAGTCCTTTAGCTAATTTGAAGCCTAGCTCATTGGGACTGCAGATGGTTAACTCCTGAAGGAGTTGCTGTGCTCTAGGATCAGTTGTATAAGAGTTCAGAACTTCTTGTAGCCGGGCAGGTTGGACAGAAGATACAGACTGTAATGGCAAGAGATGAGCCACCCTAGAGAGGGCATCAGCTGCGTTGTTCTCTTTACCTCTTCTGTAGACAATTTTGAAGTCAAGCCCCATGAGTCTAGTCATGGATTTTCTCTGCATGTCTGAATGCAGGTTTTGTTCATTTAAGTATGCTAAGGACTTGTGATTAGTAATGATGATGAATTGATTTCTTTCCAAATATGGTCTCCATCTTTCAACTGCCATAATCAGAGCAAGGAACTCCTTTTCATATATGGAGAGGTTTTTGTGTTTCTCCCCTAAAGCCTTGCTAAGATATGCTATGGGTTTCCCATGCTACATAAGGACTGCTCCAATGCCATCTTGGCAGGCATCTATTTCAACAGTAAATGTTTCATGGAAATTGCGTAAGGTGAGGACAGGGGTATGAGTCATAGCTTGTTTCACTTTCTCAAAAGCTACTTGAGCTGCTGCTGTCCAACTGAACGGTTTAAGTCTGAGAAGGTTGGTGAGAGGTTTGGTGAGCAAACTATAACCTTGAATAAACCTCCTATAGTAGCCAATTAGCCCCAAAAAGGCTCTCAGGTCAATGACATTTGTTGGTGATGGACACCTTGGCTTGTCATAGATTTTGGAAGGGTCAGTTTGCACTCCTTGCCCTGAGATAATGTGGCCCAAATATTGTAGTTGAGGCTGAGCAAAAGAACACTTGCTTTCTTTTAGGTAAATCTTGTTTTGCCTGAGTTGCTCCAAGACTTGTTGCAGATGATCACAGTGATCCTCCAATGTGGGACTATAGATGAGAATATCATCTAGGAAAACTAGTACAAAGGTTCTAAGAAAGGGTTGTAGGATGTGATACATCAGACACTGAAATGTAGCTGGAGCATTTGTTAATCCAAAAGGCATCACCTTGTAATGATAGTGGCCTTGGTGAGTCTTGAAAGCTATTTTATACTCATCTTGTTGCTGCATTCTCACTTGATGATATCCTGATGTCATGTCCAACTTGGTGAACCACTTTGAACCAGCAAGTTCATCAAGAATTTCTTCAATAACTGGCATTGGAAACCTGTTTTTAATTGTGAGCTCATTCAGTTTCCTGTAGTCCACACACATTCTCCAAGTCCCATCCTTCTTCTTTACAAGTAGTACAGGAGATGCAAATGGGCTACTGCTATGGACAATGAAGCCTTTCTCTAGTAGCTCTTGCACTTGGTTTTCTATTTCTGTCTTGTGATGGGGTGAGTAATAGTATGGCCTGCTGTTGATGGGGATGGCTCCAGGGATTAATGGGATGGAATGGTCATGAATTCTATGGGGTGGTAAGGCTTTTGGGTCTTGAAAGACATCTTTGTAGGTGATGAGGGTATGTTGGATGGGCTCTGGTGGTGGTTGAGGTAAGGTTTTGGGTGGGTTAGGATTTGTGGGTGTATGGTTGAGTAGTACATAGGCCCACACTTCATTTCCTTTAGTGGATTTGAATACCTTGGTAGGGGAGATGGGGCTGATGGCTAGGGGAATTGGTTTGGCACCCTGCAAAGTGATCATCTTACCCTCCTCTAGAAAAGTGATTATTGTATGCTCCCAATCACAATTCATTGGACTATGGGTCTTAAGCCAATCATACCCTAGAATTGCATCATAGGGCTGCATGTCAATGACTACCATATCTGTAGTTAGGGAGTGTCCTTGACAGTACCATTTCAGCTTGGATACTTGCTTTGTGGTTTCCATCCATGCACCATTTGCAAGTTTTACTCTCCTTGCTGGAATGGTATCAGTTGGTAATTGGGCCAGTTGCACAAAGGTTGAGCTCATGAAACTATGTGAACTCTCACTGTCCATCAAGATGATCATGACCTTATCTTTCAGTCTAGCTTTCAATTTAACACAAGGCAATGTATCTTGACTGGACATAGCATTAATGGACAACTGACAGAACTCCTCATGTAATTTGTCTTCAGTGTCCAAAGCATTCAGGGTTTCTTTAGAAAGTACTCTATCCAGATCTAGATCATTGAGAGCCAATGCATTCATCTGTGGTTTTTGCTTTTTTGCACACACCTCATTGTGACCTGGGACATATTTTTCTCCACAAGAATAACATAGGTTATTTGCTTTCCTATAATCTCTGAGCTATCTGTCCCTCCATAGTTGTGATGTTTGCTGTGGTTGTTTGTACTCCATTCTTTGTTGGTTGTAACCTCTTTGCTGGTAAGCAGGTCTGTTTCGCGGTTTGGTTCTCTCCAACACCCCTTGCTGAACCTTAGCCAGAGTAGATGCTTTGAGGACATTGGTTGGTATCTGTGCTTCTACTATACCTCTGATGTCCTCTTTGAGACCCTTGACAAAGTGTTGGGTGAAAAACATGTCATCATAACCTGCTTGATGCATCATGATGCCATAGTGTAAGGTTTGGAATTGGGATGTGTACTCTTCTACAGTTGTGGTTTGCCTGAGTTCCAGGAGATCATTCATTGCCTTCCTGAAATCATCTGCCCCAAATTCCTGTTCCACCTCATGACAGAAGTGATTCCAGCTTCTAAATGTATTCTTCTGTTTAAAATCCTGGTACCATCGTGCAGCTTTTTCTTTCAGATGCACCCTTGTAGCTGTGACCCACATCCCCTCAGGGATTTTGTAGAGAGCAAAATAGTCTCTGCAGTTATCCAACCAAACCTTTGGATCTTCCCCATAGAAGTCTGGGGAATCCATCTTTGGCATGATGTGTTTGGGTAGCCTTGGATCTCTATCTGCCTCCATTTCCTTGTCATGATGCCTGACTGTATATGTTGTAGCTTCCCTAGCATGCTGTGGAGTAGAGTATGTTTCATTTTCTCTTCTTTCCTACCTAGCAGTATATTGTTGATCTATTTTGAGTTGCTTGGAGGTGGTAGCTACTTCTGGTTTCTTATCTTTAGCAAAGATATTCTCAAAGGTTGGTTGCTCATGGATCAAAGAATCAATGTCCTCATCAAGCAGTGGTTCATCATCAAATTTTGGCTCTTGATTCTGTTTGACTTCTTGCTCCATCTGCCTCAGAGTAATCTTTCCAATAGCATCTCCATTTGCTTGAACTTGCTGAGCAATTGTGTGCTGTTCCTTGGAATAATCATCCATGACTGACCCATAAAGATTCATTTGAGCTTTCATCTCCTTCTGAGCAGTGCTCATTTCAGCCATTTGACTAAACATCGTGTCAAAGTTTTTTTGCAACTGCTCCCACTTGTTGTTTTCCTCCTCAGATCTCCTTGTCATGGTGTCCAAGACGAAGTGAGTCTGAGCTGATGGAAAAAGGTTGCCTTTTCTTGCAGAAGCCAGCACTAGTAGTAGGTTCGGACAAGTTCCTCCCCTGTTGCACTGCTAGTGAGATCACCGTCGCCTGGGAACGAGGCAAAGCCGAGGGATTTGACACCACAACACTTAGAGTGCAAGCACGAACACAAGCGCGTGGAAACCCAAGCTCTGGATGTTCCCCCGCCTACGCCACCGCATAGATTAAACCGACAGACACTCGGAATTTTACGCACAAACAGATATTGTGCAACCCTAGTCGTCTGCTTAATCCGGCTTGATTTGAAGATAAAGGAGTAAGCTTGGTGATTCTCACTCAGATCGACGCGAAGTACGCTGAGGGTCTTGACGCCGAACTTCGATCGAACACCTGAGGTGCGCCCTGTGGCGCCGATCGTGGTGTTGATGAAGAGGGCGCCGATGGTGGAGTTGCTGTCGTAGTCGTGAGGATCCGCGACCCGCTGAGGTGGTGGTGGTGGTGGTGGTGGTGTCACGATGGCCGGTACTGATGGCGGAGTCGATCGGAGTGCTCGAACCCGCTCGTCGAGGAAAGGTAGGCTCTGATACCAGATGTCATGCCCCTTGGCCACCGCTCGTCGCCGGCGATGACGTGAGCACGCGCACAGATACGCAGAATTGTGACGAGGATGCCGGCCGGGCAAACCCCCAGGTTTGGCGACGAGTTTACTGAATAATGAGTTTGATGTCCGATTCATTACATGCACTGGCTCATAAGGCTCAAGCGCTCACATGGCCTCAGGCCCACCTGACAGTCTCTTATTACAAAACGTAAACTGCGAATACGTAAATGTAAATAACGAAGACGTCTTCTTCCTTAGTCGCTTCCTCCCTTCTTGCCTGTCGACGTCTACACCGGTCCTGACTCATGTGCAACCGGTGTTACAGCTTCATTTTCCAGTCAAAAGAGCCACAATATAGCTTCTGATTAAAACAAAAAAATTAAACATTAATGAAACACCATCGTACACAAGACTCATTAAAATTGAAATATAGTTGCCACAGCCATGAACATAACACCATAGGTCCAATGATGGTTCGCACAACCATAAATTAACTACCCAAGAGAATAACAGTGGACATTCTAAAGCACCAACCTGCAAAGACGCTAACTGCAGCAGATTCAACTTGGTGAATTTGTACACTGGCCAGGCACTACCATACCCTGGTTCAACAGTGATTAATTTGTCTCTGATGATGATTGTAGTTTTCTGCTAGCACAATCTGAAAAGCATCATGCAGTAGCATATAAGTTGAAATTACTTTGCTCACACAAACAATTCTTAAAGATGAATAGTGCAAACTGCCAATTGTGTAGTATTTACAAAGTAGGGTAAAATAACGAACACTCCAAAATGTGATAAACCATTAGTTTATGATTTATTTGTGCAATCCCAAAGGTATAAAAGGTTTGGGTATTGGCATGTGAACTTCAGAACAGCAATAGGAGATATCAACACAACAATCAAAACATTCTGGGTTGTGAAAAAAAGGAAAAAAAAAACTTCTAGGGCACATGGTGCCGATTTCTGTAATAGCACTTAAAATTCAGACCTAACCAAAATCAAGCGAGATCTTCAGATAGTGCCATGTATTCAGTTTTGAACTGACTAACATCGTCATCAATATTCAGTTTAATAGATAAACACTAATTGCAACCGTACATGAAAACCCTTGTGCAGGATTACATCTAGACAATGGGCTATCACTGTACCTGGAGTGTAGAAGCTCATAAAAGGGATGGCACCGCAGCAATCCTCAGGCTCGCATACCTTCCTGACCTTACTCTTCTGACCTGATTTGAGCTCCATCATGAAGATGCCAACATCTGTCTTCACAAATATGACACCAACACCATCAGCAAAACCAATCACACTACGTCTGTAACGGGGGTTGTTATTGGGGAACAGTTTCTGAATTTTGATGACCCTTCGTGGTGCCCAGCCAGCATCTCCCTTTAGATCCACCTCTCTTGACCATAGGTAAAGCCTTGAACCCTTAATGCCAGCAAGCCCAAGAGAACCCTCCTCTGTTAGCATGAGGAGAACACCACAATTGTACAAGTCCGGCGGATCCATCATAGATAAGGAATTATTGCCCAAATCAAATTTCAGAATTTTTTCACCAAGCTAAGGGAGAAATAGATGTTATCTCCGATAAGAGCACCAGTCCTGTTGTGGTCGACCTCGCAACGGACGCCGGCTAAGTAAAGAGGGGCGGGAGTGTCCCACGCGCCAGTTTCTGATGAATACACACCCACCCGAGCGGACAACTCACCAGGACGGCCATCATGGGAGCTCACGGAGACCACGAGGAAGGGGCCGCCATGGCAATGGAGGTGATTGCAGCTACTCGCGGCGCAGAGAACCGCGGCGGAGCTGTAAAAGGAGATGTTGATGCTGGACTTGGGCAGCCTCTGCAGATCGCCTGTGATGGGAACCCAGACAACGAGGTCGACGCCGTAGAAGCCCGTGTCAAGGAGGACGCGCCCATGGCGACAACTGAGCGCTCGCCATCTGTCGCAATCGAACGGCGGCTGGGAGATGGGGGATGCTGATGTTGTGGGGACGAAGCGAAATGATTGGAAGAGGCCGGCGGTGATTGAGTTGCGGAGGAAGCCGAGCAACGGTGGTATCCGGTGGAACTCGCGGTAGCGGCGGAGGAAGGCGAGGTCGAGGAGGATGCGGCGCCAGAGCTTGCAGACTAGGGAGGCGCGGACGAGGTGCGCTGGCTCGTCCGGGGGGACACGGAGGAGAACCTCAGCGATGGTGTCTTCGATGAGCTCCGGCAGCGAGCGTGGCGGCGCCATGCGGATTGAATTGAGGGAAGGAGATGAACAGCGACTGGGGTCCCGTGGGAGTCTGAACTCCGGATTCCTACTATAACGTGTTTGGCTCATTTTACTTCAGATTTAATCATCTTTTTTTTTTCAAAAGAAAAACATACACACACATGACCTCTATGTTTTGCTCCCATCCCTAAGAGCATCTCCATCGGTCTCTCCCAGTCTCATATGTGAGCTATTTTTTCTTCTCCAATAGTCCCTTAACGGTTTTTTTTGTCACAAAAAACATCTCTTCTCTCCTCAAATAAAAGAGTTACATCTCCCTAAACAAAGGGGGAGTTACATCTCCCCAATAAGTTAGAATCCACCCCAACAGTCACTGTCCTCCATCTCGTCTCTCTTCACCTCCATTGCAGCCATAGCGTCAAGCATGCTAGACGAGCCATGGTTGCCACCGCCAGCTTCCCCATTGCCATGGCGGGCAGCAGCAGTACGTAGTAGGCGGATCGACGCCACGCGCCCCCATGCGGACTCGATCCATGCCATGCTCCAGGAGGCGGACAGCGGGACGGAGTGGGAGCTGCTCGCCGGAGGAGGAGGTCCTAGACAAACGGTGGAGGGCTCGACGATGCAGGTCCCGGACATCGACGGAGGCGATGTAGTCCCGGACAGCGCGCGAAGGAGGCGTTGGACAGTGTGGGGATGCAAGTCGCGATGTGGGAAGATGAATCGAGAGGAGGAGAAAGGAAGGTGGGTCTCACGTATTGGGAGAAATTACTGGTGATCTGTTGTAGCGCCTCTCCTAGTAATCCAAAAAATAACATTGGGCTACCCTACTACTATTTATTGGGAGATATATATTAGGGAACTACTGGTGATGCTCTAACGTCAGGCCTGTTCGCTGGACCTCTTTTGTAGTAAAAAATGCTGCAGGGGCTATAGTTAGTCGTGCCAAAAAAAAACTAAGGCCGTTTAGATCCTTGAAATTGAATTAATTTTAATAATTATAATTTATGCACAGATTAATTAACCTAATATGGTTATAATATATTTATATACTATTGTTAGCTATACAAAGGAGAAACTTATATGTTGCATTTCTAGTGTAGAGAAGCAAATTAAAGAGCATGTTATAAGTTGCAGAATACAAATATAACATGGTGATTTATAGAATCAATTTCTATCTCTCACTCAGTGAATTTGAGATAAACTTATTTGTAAGTTGAGGAAAGTTGTGGAATTTCATGTTCCAAGCCAAATAGCCTAATCTATTAAGTAGATTCTAATCTACAATCTATTATGGCCCTGTTTGGCAGGGCTTCACTTCACCATTGAAGCCGTTTTTTTGAGTTTCGGCTCCATAAACGGCTCTTCTGGTGGAGCTGGAGCCATTTTGGTACCCCGTTTGGCAAAACAGCTCCAAGTGATACACAAAAGAGATCAAAAGACCATAACACCCTTCTCTTTTTTTTCCTCTTCCCTATTTTCTTCTTCCTCTATTCGGCTTCACCATACTCGCCTCGACGGCCCGCACGAGCGCTGCGCGCACGCTCCCCCACCGGCCGATCCCCGTGCCATGGCCCCGGCTGGCTGGCTTGCGGATGATAACGATGGAGACGACCGAATTAAGGAAAAGCCACTCATATGCACAGCTATACTAGCATGCTCGAACCTAATTGGTTCAGGGCCGCATCTACTTCGTAATCCTGTATTCCTACAGTGGCGGTGGTGTGGCGCCACGGCAGGGGTTCAATCACCGGCACCAGCCTCATCCTCTCCGTATCCTCTCTCTCGGTCAGTCTCTGTCTTCGCAGCTAGGGCTCACCGGCCCACCAGTGAAGCGCACACCGCACAGAACGGCCGGACCATCGCCCCTCTTCCAATCCTGCTCCGACAGAGAAAATAGACAAGTCAAGACGGCCATACAAACTGTGCCCCTGCGCATGGCCAGGGAGATGCGACGCACTGCACCGGGGAGACGCGCCGCGCCGTCGCACCGCTGATGGGCGCCTCTCGACAAGGGCAATCCGGGGTTCATCCTTGTTGGGTTCCAGGTAGGCAAGGTGAAGCCGGGTGAAGAGCTACTATTTTTAGCTTCACCTCACATCAATCAGTTGTCTCAGCACGTTTTAAGGGGCTCCTTGTACGAAGCTATTTTATTTTACTCTGTTTGGCAGAAAACAGCTCCGAACGGCTTCTGAAGCCGCTCGAGAAGCCCTGTCAAACGGTGCCTATATCTAAATAGGAGCCCACTATCCTATTTTTCTGAAGCCACGTCATGGATAGAGTCCCACCACCACAAGTTAGTTAGGAATCTCCTTGCCGTGCATGCCTTCAAATCACATCCGCATTGAACCCGAAGAGCGAAGAGTCTCTTGCGCTTCACCTTCAACGTAAGCGACTACGCCTTTAAGCGCTCCCCACTCACCGCTGTACGTGTAGATTTGAACCGGCAATCCCATCTTCCCACTATAAAATAAAAACTACATGCCAAGATCAGACCCAATCCTTAATGGCTCGTCGGGGCCCGGGTGCATTACTGTAACGTCGAGTTTCTCGGTCATGAGGACCGCCGCCGTCCGCAGTACGGCGCCTGTGGAGGGGAGCTCGGGCTGCTCGGCCATGAGGAACGCCGCCATCCCTCGCCTGTCGAGGGAGGCTGACTGCTGACAACTTGACAAGGCTATGGAGCAGCCCGCGACCGGCGCCAGCGCATGGGAGATCAACGCCACATACCGGCACTTGGCGCTCGTCGTCCACCTCCGCGTGCCGCCCCGCACCCTCCCTCCTGCGACGAGGACTTCATCTGCGTCCAATGGCCTGCTCGACGCTCTGTGACCCTAACAACCGTGCGACAACGATTGCCTCCACCTTCTCTTTGCCGCCGTGGGAAGTGGGATGAGGGCTCTTCGTCTTTGAAGTTTGGATCCGTATGTTGAGGAATGCAGCTTCGACGGAAACGGAGAGGTGCGAGATACAATGTGGGAGATATAACGAGTGGAAAAAAAAGGCCATCCGGTGTCCGTGCATGAGGCTATGGTTAACCTCTTTTTTTCTTCCTTATACTCCGTATATTACCAGTGGAGATGCACGTGTGGCACGTACGTGTGTGTAAAAAATCTTCGAAGAATAACAATCAAATTTTTAAATCCAATTATTATAAATATAAAATCATAGTCTCCTACAAAAAATTGTTTTATAAATGCATAGACCTCAGACATAAAGACTGGCTTTTATAATGCATAGAAGCAATCTCAAACTCATATCACTATTGGCCTAGTCACATACTCATAAAAATTTACACCATCACTTGTAATGTCACGTGGAAAGAATATTATTTCTAATGCATAGAAGCACAACGGCAAAATATTGATTTTTGTAATGTGTAGAAGCCGTCACAAACTCAAATAAATATTATTCTAGGTCCAAAGTAATAAACAATCACCATCACATCTATCCTAGCTGAAAATCAAGAATATTGATCTAGGCCGAGAAGGCAAAACCCATCCAATATACAGAGACATGAGACATTGCATCTGGCACTCTTGATAAAAAGAACTCAATGAACTCACTTGCGCATGTTCGCCAAGTCTAGGTACCTCTCTATTGCTTCATTCACAAACCTTTTCTTATCCTTCTCGTCGAACTCCACTTGCACGACGCTCTTGTCGACAAGTTTCAGGTTCGGCGGCTGCATGAACCATATGCTCTTGCCCTGCCTCATGCTCAGCTATGCCTCAAACACTACCGGAGCCGCGCTCTACGCCGAGAGCCAACAAGTTTGTTGAGGGCATTTTATCAGGCGCTCGGCAAACTATTGATTTGCCGAGAGCGACCCTCGGCATACAACAGCCCTCGGCAAACTAGATCTTTGCCGAGAGTCCGGCTCTTGGCAAAATAAAACACACGGTACAGAGGACGTTTGCCGAGAGTCAGGCTCTCGGCAAAATTTGACCCTCGGCAAAGAGGCAACCGGGTAACGGCGCCACCTTCCGTCATTATTTGCCGAGAGTCCGGCATTTGGCTCTCGGCAAACCCAGCTACTTTGCCGAGGGTTGTATCCTAGCTCTCGGCAAACTTTTATTTCGCCGAGAGCCTCAAATCTGGCTCTCGGCAAATTTGTCGTTTGCTGAGCGTTTATTTTGAGCTCTCGACAACTTTTTTTTTGCTTTTTGCCCCTAAACTTTTTCTTCTCATGACATACAATACACATTACTCCATGTTCAAGTTTTGTACAATTCTCTTTGTTTTTACTATATTTCAGCAATTTGTTTTAGTTGAAGGAATTTTCGGTGATAATTCAAATTTGAACTACAACTGCTTCGAATATTAGAAAAAGGTGCATCAAAAAATGATATTCTTGTCACTGAGGCCAATCTGATATTGTATCCAGGAACAAAATAGAAATTTCAAACATCGTGTTCATGGAACTTGAACACAAACGTGTGGCAGCAACGTCTGAAAATTCTATAAAAAGCAAACAAAGTCTAAAAATCACGAAATTCGTCAAGATGTCATGATATCATACATGGAGGCTATGGTTAAAAAATGAGAATGTTTCGACAAAGTTGACATGTATGTTGCTTACAAACTGGAACATCTCCGGAGAAGTTTCAGAGAGTTGAAAAAGATGCAGTAGGATCCAGAGTCTGACCGAGTGTCGAGTTAGTGTTTCACTTCAAAACTTTTTCTATTGGCAACATACAACATAGATTGTATCGTGTGAAATTTTGATAATTTTTCGGATCCGTTTGGTAATTTTAAATTTTTAACCTCAATTATACATTTTAATTGAGATAAATAGGATTTCAACATCAACCACATGAAATAATGCCCAAAAATTTATGGAAGCATGAAACATACATTCTTGAGTTAATTTAACAAGCTGTTTTCGAAGTTCATTTGGAGAAAAATAGAGTTTTGGAAAGATATAGAGTAGAAAAGACATGAAATATTAGCTAGGTTTGTCGAGTGCCATAAACTGGGGCACTCGGCAAAGATTTGAAAATTGTATTTTTTAAACAAAATTAACTCTTTGCCGAGTGCTGGACCTCTGGCGCTCGGCAAATTATTTAAATTTTTTTGAAACAGAATACTAGACAATTTTCTAAATGTTTTTTTTTAAAATCGCTCTTTGCCGAGCGCCGGATCCGCGACACTCGGCAAATCTGTCAATTAAGGGGGGAATCTGGCCCAGATTTGCCATTCAGCCCGACCGCGCCGCCGCCCCCGATTGGCTCTCGCAGCTTGCCTCCAGGCCGCCGGCGCCGCCGCGGCCAGCCAGCCCGCACCTCCGTCTCCAGCCCGCCCCTGCCTCCGCCTGCCCACACGCTGCGCCCGCCCGCCCAGGCAGCGGCTAGTGCACCCATCCGCCCCCGCCTCCACAGCGCCGCCGTCGCCCTCCACAGCTCCGCAGCGCCACCGTCGCCTCCTCCTCCACAGCTCGGCCGGCGGGCCAGGCAACCTCCACTGCCCCTCCCTCTGCCGCTCCGCCTCGGCCTCGACCTCCGCCTCCACCTGCGCCCCCACCCCCCACGGAGAGCTCGCCACCGTCGCCCCCGTCTCCTCACCGCCGCCGTCGCCCTCCGCAGCGCCGCCGTCGCCCTCCGTCTCCTCACCGCTGCCGTCGCCCTCCGCAGCGCCGCCGTCGCCCCTGCCTCCATAGCAACATTCAAGGTAGTTGCTTAACACCATGTTGCAACTGGCAGCAGCAGTTCATTAGCCAGCACGGTTTGCATGGGGTCACGGATCATGTCCCCGTGACTGCTTTGTGATAGTCTTCAGCAGTATGATTGGGAATCAGTGGGTCTGCTCTCCAATTCGAGTATTGCTGCCTTTTCTCTCAAGTTTTGATGGTTGAAATTAAGGATTTGCTTGAGGGATGGAGGAGCAACAATAGAGAGATAGAGAGTGAGCTCTGGTCTGTCTGTTCTCGAAATGAACCGATAGATGAAGAAGATGACCGTTGTGAGCCGGGCCTGGTGGTATAAATACCCCCCAGGGCCTAACGGTCGTTTATGGGCGGCTCTACCGTCCTAGCCAAAACAGAAAGTATCAGGAGATTTTTGGCTGGGTATGAGAATGTTATTCTAGGATTTTGAGTATCTGGTTGCACAGTTGACCAACTGTCTTCGAGTCCCTCTTAATAGTACTGTATTTCCTAACTCAAATTCAAAACATAAAGAAATTTAAACCTCCTTGAGTTAAGTCCAACCATCTTTTGTAATTGGGGCCACCTGCAACCTGTACATCATCCTCGTTTTTCGATTCCCTGCTTGTCATCTCGATAATCTCATTAGTCCTCTAATTTGGTGGACATCAACACCAAAACCCACAATAGGTCTTGATTGCACTTACACATACCCATTACTGGACCAACCATACCCATTACTGTTTCTTACCTTCATTTTTCTCTTTGTTTCACCCCTTCTATTTCCACGCCAGATAGTGAACCAATTCTTCCTCCCCTTCCCCAACGCAACGCGGGGGGGGGGGGGGGGGGTCTCCCACTAGTTGTATAAATTGCCATGTCATTCCCGGCGCAATGTCCGGTTGTGGAAGCCATGTCGCCGCTGCTCCGCTGCACTGCTCTACCGGTGCCCCGCCATGCCGCTCTTCAGCTGCTAGTGCCACTCGCAGCCAATCTCCGGAGCCTACCTACCGGCAGCCATGACCGTGAGCCCAGCTGTTAGACCCTCAACTTTCTTTCTTTTTTCTTTCAGTGTTTATTGAGTTGTGGAAAACTTCTAGCAACCCCCGGTACAGGATGGAGAGCCTAATTTTTAGACAATCTGCTGTGTAATATACCTATTCTGAGCATCTAAATGGTTTTGGACAGCCGGTTTAGAAAGCCAAATTTTTCCAAGGCTGTAGGAGTTGCTTATTTGCTCTAATCAGTATGCCTACTACAACCTTAAGAGCTATGGGTGCTATGATATCTAATCTGTATGGATGCTCGTGAGCCTTGCCCTGTTCGTTTGAGCTTATCAGCCAGAATCAGCTAGCCATTCAGCGATGTTTTTTTCTCACAACAAATCAGCATCGGCATCAGCATCAGCAGTAGCAGCCACAGAAACCATCAGTCGAACAAGACCTACTAGTTGATATATGTACTGTTACCCAAGTATGGACGTTGTGAATGTAATCAGTATGCACGAGTATATGGGACCTGCGTTTGAGAAATTGGTAGTACAAACCCCATAACCTTGCTTAGTATACTTGTTGCGGCTCCTAATCACATCGTGTGACCCTTAATTGAAACACTTGTGTGACCTCTAAATAAAAGTGTGCAGTATACCTCATCCATAAGAAAACTAAAATAACTATTGTCAACATAAATTGCTACAAAAGGTAGAGCCTATTTAGCATAGCTTCCTGTGCCTCTCGCTCCTCATACATTAGCTATTGTATCGACATTGTTCACATGAGCCTTTCTCTCTCTTTGCGAAGTACACTGGTAGCTCGTGAGACCATGTTTTGTGGCTCCTCTAGCTCTAGCTCTAGCTCTGTAGCGAGCCGGAGCTAGGAAGAGCCCAACCAAACAGGTTCTAGATAGAAACTATTACCACCTTGTCAACTTATGTGTAGATGCATAATCAACATAAATTGTAATATATTTAAAACATAACAAGATACTATACATATAACAGAAGTTGTCATTAACAAAATACATTGCGACACATGCATTGTGGATCAAGATGTCATTGTAAGCGGGTGGTCTAGACCAAATTGAAAACACACTTCAGTACAAAGTTATGGTGTTTTCCAAATTCGATATACAGCAATTCCATCGCACATAGACTCCTCGTTTTTTTTTAGCAAACATAGACTCCTTGTGAGTGTTGCGGATCCACGCACACAGGCCAATTCAGGCCACCAGCCATCGAGCCCACGGAAGCTTTTTTTTTGTATCTGGGCTGCCGCTAGCAGTTACCATACGTGCACAGGAAAAAGTCTACTTTTGGTCTCCAACTATTCGAAAGTCTGTTTTTGGTCCCTCAACTTCAAAATCGGACAAACAAGCCCCTCAACATTTGAAACCGTGCAGATTTAGTCCCTCGGCTTTATTGTCTGGTGGTTTTACTACGGTAATCACGCAGATTTATTTTGGCTGAATCTTTAAAAAAATCATAGTAAATCACAAAAAATTCATAAAATGGAAAATCTAATTTTGTTGGACTTCACATGAGTAGAGCTACACAGTGAATATATAATATAGTATGCTTTAGTACAAAGTTTTTGCCTTTTTCTTTTTTATTTATTTCAGCTCAATCTTTGAAAAATTCTAGTAAAAACTTTGTACTAAAACATACTATATTATATGTTCACTATGTAGCTCTACTCTTGTGGAGTCTAACAAAATTGGATTTTTTATTTTATGATTTTTTTGCGATTTACTGTAGCAAAACATGGGGTTACTGTAGCAAAACCACCAGGCAAAATAGCCTAGGGACTAAATCTGTGCGGTTTCAAAAGTTGAGGAGCTTGCTTGTCCGATTTTGGAGTTGAGAGAAAAAACGGACTTTCGTGATAGTTGGGGATCAAAATAGACTTTTTTCTACGTGCATATGTGCATGCCAATGCGCAGGCCTGGCCACTAGTCCTTCCGCGGCTCGTTGCAGTTTCAAAAGTTGAGGAGCTTTTGTCCGATTTTGGAGTTGAGAGACAAAAAAAAAAAAAAAACAGACTTTTGTGATAGCTGGGGATCAAAATAGACTTTTTTCTACGTGCATATGTGCATGCCAATGCGCAGGCCTGGCCACTAGTCCTTCCGCGGCTCGTTGCTTACTGCTTAGCACAACCAGCAGCCCGTTAAACTTTACAATGAGAAAGGGACCGAGGAAATTTTGGGGGCTAGGCCCAGTGTGGGGGAAAAGGCAAACTGGCTAAGCCCAGATGATTTCTTAGAAAAAAAGGAGACGCCATGTGTCCTAGATTGGGCTGGACAATAACAATGTATAGGAACACAAATGAAATTAGACTTTTGGACTCATAGCCTTAGGTTTCACGGTTTTAGCCCAAATCCAATATTTTTCCCAAAGGTTGAATGAAATTGAGGTGTGTTAGGACTTGGGCCCGCAATACTATGCCCAAGTCCACACATGTGAGATTTGTCTGATATAACTATAAATGTTATTCCCTCCATCCTAAAAAGAATGACATCCTACATTTAGTCTTAGTCAAACTTTCCAAAATTTAACTAAATAGAAAAAAATATTAGCATCATTTGTATCGCATTCCATGGTTAATCTAATGATACTTATTATGCATCACAAATATAAATGATTTTTATTATATATTCGATCAAATTTGAAAATATTTGACTTATCGAGAAGTGAAAATGATATTCTTTTTGGAACGGGGGAATAATATGTTCATCTAAGAATTAGTTTAAAATTAAAAGAGATTCAAGTGTAACAAACTTGCATTAACGCATCTATAGAATGCAACACCTATGGTTCATATATATAATTGAAAATATTTTCCAATATAGTAACTTTACAGCTTTGTATTGAGTTTCATACCAAAATTAAAGTTGATTTCAAATTTCAAAATATAAAATATTATTGGAGAAAAAAATAATTTTTCTAGTTTGTTATATATTGACAAATGGTACATAGAGCACATTACTCACTCGTTATGAACTCTGAGTTATACTAAACAACCCTAGGTATGCGTCCATCATATAAAAAAACAGAAGGCATATTTCATATACAGACAGAGAGATGATGACTAAGAAGACTAGTCCATCAACCTATGTTCTCACATGGGCCATAATCTTAAAAGACATAAGCGTTAGTCATTATTTAATACCTCCAACTAAAAAGTACTAATATTAAATTGCAAGACAATAGATACTACATTGGCTCTATCCAGTTGAGATAAACATATCAATCATTAATCTATAAAATTTTGCAGCCATATCCATAGACTTTTCCTTCACATGGCACATCTGTTTATCTTTAATATGCATTTAGTTGAAACATTAGATTAAACTATAGTGTCTCTTGTTGTAGCTCATATCCTATGATGCCATAAAAATCTAAAATTTTGATATTAAAATTTAATTTTATTAATTGCTACAGACTTTTTAACCTCTAGTTAATTTTTTAAACTCTTATTGTATCTTTTATTAACTCTGTTTTTTGTACATTTTAAATAAGGACTCCAGCTCGTAAACTACACCCTAAAACACTATAATGCAATATATAGTATTTGAAATTATATGCACCACATTACTTAAGAATAGTGACAGAGCTTGAATTGAGATCCAGAATGATTTAGCTAACATAAAGAGGGTATTAAGTATTTTATTGACTATTCACTCTAAAGTAATCCCAAAGGCTAGCAACATTTAGCCACATGTGGTCTATGCTAGCCCTCCCCTACTTTTCAAGTTGTTTATAAATGTTTTTATCAAGAATTGTTTTTGTAGTGATGGTTATATTATCAATATAGAGAACATTTTAGTTAAATGGAATAAATATATCTAAAGTGAAAACTTATATAAAATATATGTCATTGTAATTAATATAGCTTCAATTTATGAGTATGAGTCGTGCACAAATGGGCCGGCCTTCTTGTCTCAAGATCGCCCTGGCTGTTGTCTTGGTGTCTTCTTCATAGTCGCATCACGGAAGCAGGGGAACACAGAGCTGACACTGATTTTCCCATTTGTTTCGGTATGCATCACTCCCAATATTCACAGGGGCTGTTTGGATCTCCTCGTTTCGAAGAAACTAGATGATACCCCGCGTTCCTACGGGAATTTTACGTCGTACGTCGAAAGAATTGTGTATGATTTAAGGGACAAATTTAGATACACAATGGATAATAATAGTGTGAATACGATAGAAAGTAACATCTATTTTCTTGTTACCTTTTAAGAACCAACGTACAAACTTATCACAATTTAGTTAAAAAATAGGGCATGAGAACATCGAAATACACAGTGTATGAAACTGGACAATACTCCGGTATCCGCCAGCGACAGGCTAAAATGAATATTTCCGACTTCCGAGTAGAAATAGCTAACATATTTATCCATGATTCCTTCCGTCTCTCTGTAGGCCATTGTACCCTTATATTAAGGCCTTGTTTACATGTCTTCAAAATTCTAAATTTTTACTTTCCGTCTCATCATATCGAATATTTGAACATATGTATGATGCATTAAATATAGATAAAAAATAACTAATTGCACAATTTGGTTGTAAATCACGAGACGAATCTTTTGAGCCAAATTAGTACATGATTGGACACTAATTGCCAAATAGAAGCAAAAGTGCTATAGTAGCCAAATTCCAAAAGTTTCTGCATCTAAACACCCGCTAAAGCAAAAAAAAATTGAGGTTTTTTTATATATATTCTACACTATAAAAAGCGAAGAAATTGAAAATAGACTCTCATCCTGATATTTTGTACCCACCTTAATTTTATCCTTTAAATATACATTAAAATTGAATCCAATGCATCTAAATCATATATCTTAATCCAATAGGTGGACCTAAACGGAAAACTCTTTATTGTTCACGCGTGTTTATGCATGGTGGATGCTCCGAGCTGCGTTTTTTTCTACTCATGAAATTGATACCCGTCCGTGTATCCACGTCGGCCTCTGGGCCATTCTTGCCGAGCGCCTACCCACCATATAACTAGACCTGAGCATTTTTCGAAGCACGCCAGGTTAGGCCCGGGCCAAAAAAAAAAGCCGGTCATTTATGGTCGAAAAAATCCCACCCATGACCGTGCACTGGGTAAGTCAGGCCTAGTTTTTTGGGCCGGGCCTAGGCTTGGGAGGGCCATCTGCGCGTTTTACATTATAAAATAGCTAAAATAGTATTTTAGGCCAGGTTTAGGCTAAGAAAATTTTTTCTGGGCAGCAAGATCTATGTCCAGACCTTGTCCAGTAAGGTTCGTGGGTGGGCCAAAATTCATCGGGCTCGGGCCGGGCCGAGCTCAATTTGCTCAGGTATACATATAACCCCTTGATTCCCCCATGCGGTGATACAGGTGGATAAGGCCACCTTCGAGAGCTTATCCGATCGGAGCCCCCCCCCCCACCCCCCCGCCATGGCCGATCGACGAGGCGAAGGCGAAGGGTAATGCGGCGTTCTCGGCCGGCCGCTTCGAGGAGGCGGTGCGGCACTTCACGGACGCCATCCCGCTCCCCCTAGCAACCACGTCTTCTACAGTTCTACTCCAACCGGTCGGCAGCGCTCGCATCAGATGAAGGACTGCGATAAGGCTGTGGAGAGGGGAAGAGAACTTCGTGCTGATTTCAAGATGATCTCAAGGTCACTGACAGAAAAGGAACAGCTCGATCTGATCAAACTGAATTTTGATATCGCCATCGAGACCTTCCAGAAGGCTATGAGCATCGGAACCCACACACTTAACAAAATGCTAAATGAGGCTGAGAGAGCGAAAAAAAAGGGTTGGAGCAACAAGAGTACTGTGATCCAAAATTAGCAGATGAGGAGAGAGAGAGAAAGGTATGCATACATTATTCAAGTCTTTTTATGATTAACATTGTTATTTTCTAATTGATTTGTCTTTTAAATTGATAGATTTTTGTATTATAATTTTTGATTCAAACATGTATTATTGAGGATTCCTCTTTTTAATGGAACCATCTTGATTCTTGTTTATCGTTCTGCAGCTTTTTGATCATTTCTAGGATTCATAGTGTGATAAGAAAAACAGATTTACCACTAATATGAACTTCATTTATGCTGGTTTTATATGAGCATGCACAATGTTTATACAATTATTTGCCATAATAATATTTTTATATGCTATAGGAATTGACTTTAAAATATATCTTTGCTATTTTGTTATTCCTCTATAAGAAACTTCTATCGGACATGTGCATGTATATATATAATGTTTGGTCTATAGTGCCATAGGAGCCACTTCCATCACACATTTTAATATGAGTATGTCTTCTTGCCATACACATGTGCGTGCCGACTGGTTCGTGGAGGAGCTCAATCGTGCTCTCTACGACAAAGGAGCAGGCGCGTGTGGTGCCGGAGGACTCCTTGCGTGTGGAGCTCCGTGCGGGCATTGAATGGATCCTATCAGACCTCTGGCCTAAAATCGCAAATTACAGGTCATTTTCAACCTCCAGATAACTTCAGTCTCTCCTCAAGGTGTATCCATGGCAAAAAAAAAAAAAAATAGGAGGGGCTAGGGGGACACCATGGGTTCGGCGGCAGTAGTGTGGGGCTAGAGCCTGCCCCACCCCGCCCCAACACTAGATCCCCCATGGCAGAATCAGAAGCCCAGGCCCACTTGTCATAATTGTGAGAGGACAAAAAAATAAACTCTCCATATGTACTTTAAAAAAACTTGACCAGTCGAACCTGTCTATTTCCATGGTCGTCAAATAGGTTATACTCAAACCTGCTCAGTGAATTTATTTTTCCTATCCAAAGATCCTCTATCCATTAATGTGATGATCAATGACACTACATGCATACTTTGTATCCATCTACATACAAATAATTGTTCTGTACCTCTGTTATATTTTGCTCCAGTTCAGTACATGCATATTTAATTTTACTCCTTGACTCCAATATGCTAGCCTGCTCTATATTTAATTGAATGTTTGTGTGGCACATGGTGATCCCGCTTGTGCAGGAGTACATCTTCAAGTGCAAGCCCGTCAGCACCATCGATGCGTTCGTTCTTTCACTACTGGAGCCGGTTGCTTTGCAGAGGGCCCAGGTTCTTGACAAAGCCTCTCAGATCTTCGGCAAAACCTTTGCCGAGTGCAGCTCTCGGCAAAGCGGCCTCGGCAAAAATCCGATCGGCAAAGCCTTCTTTGCCGAGAGCCGGGCTTTGCCGAGAGCCCGCACGGCTCTTGGCACCGAAAAGGCGCCGTTAACACCCCCCTGTGTTTGTCTTCTTTGCCGAGAGCCCATCTGGCTGGTTCTCGACAAAGAGTTTTCCTTTTTTTTTGAAATTTTTTGAAAAAACTCTTTGCCGAGAGCCAGTCTGGCCATGCTCTCGGCAAATGTTTTTCTTTTTTTAAAAAAAATCTCTGCCGAGAGTCTTGCTGGCCTTGCTCTCGGCAATTTTTTTTCTTTTTTTTTGAAAAAATTCTTTGCGAGAGCCAGTCTGGCCATGCTCTCGGCAAACGATTTTCTTTTTTTTAAAAAAAATCTCTGCCGAGAGTCTTGCTGGCCTGGCTCTCAGCAAAAATTTTTCCTTTTTTTTTAAAAAAATTCTTTGCCGAGAGCCAGTCTGGCCATGCTCTCGGCAAACGTTTTTATTTTTTTTAAAAAAAATCTCTGCCGAGAGGCTTGCTGGTCTGGCTCTTGGCAAAAAAAATTTTTTTTTAAAAAAAACTCTTTGCCGAGAGACAATCTGGCTAGGCTCTCGGCAAACGTTGCCCTTCGCCGAGTGCAACGATCATTGCACTCGGCAAAGCTGGGACCTGGCTATTCTGGCAGCCTTGTTCCCCAGCTTTGCCAAGTGCAATGACCGTTGCACTCGGCAAAGGCACCCTTTGCCGAGAGCAACCCTCGGCAAAGTGGAAAATTCTGTTTTTTTTCTTTTAATTTTTCATTTCATTACACATACAAATCACATTCATCACATATATGTCACGTTCACATACACCACGTATATAGCACATTGATCACAATATTTGAACCAAACGAAAGTTAACCATCACAAGTTATCATCGAAACATGATAAGTTTTCAATCTAAAGTTCACAATCTACTAGAGTCGACACTCTAAACACACTCATGGCCAACCTTGCCCTGGACACCCCGGAGAAGTAGTGCCGCCTTGACCCCCGGGCGTGTTCCATCCAAGCGCTTGCGGGTTGTTCGAACCCGCCGACGGAGGCTGCAAAAAGTAGACATCTATGTCAGACAAGCAAATGCAGAAACGAAACACTGAGAAATCGATACTCATAGGAGTAGCATCCGTGTTCTGAGACGGCGGTGGAGGAGCCATGAGCGCCGCGGGCACTTGCATGCCCTGGGAGGCCATGAACGTGATGAGGTCTGCCATTTGCTTAGCTTGGACCTCCAACCGGGCCTCCATCTGGGACCGCATCTGGGCCTCCATCTGTGGGCGCTCCTCCCTTTCTCTTTCCAGACGGGCCTGCGATAATACAAAGGGAATGTTAGAACAATGCAAACATTTAAACATCAATGTACGATGAGTAAAACAAAAATAACCTCGAGCTCGGCGACCCGTGACTGCGAAGACGATGGGTGTGGGCGTATGAGGACTCTCCCGCTCGTGGTCTGTGCTCGGAGCTGGGCCAGAGTGGGAGTGGAGGACGAGTCGATGACGCCGTCGCCAAGCCAATACCTCTCGTGCTTCTTGCCTCCTCCGACCCTCATCACGATGCTTTCGTCCAGGTCCTCGCTGGCCAGATCAAAATCGGCCTCATGGACCGCCCTTGCCGCCTCTGTATAGTCAGTGAGGTAGGTGTGGACGCTGGAGTTGGAGTACGCCTCGTGGGGGGGGGGGGTCGTCGGGGTTGTAGGAGGTCTCCGGTGCGGTGGCCTTGCCCTTGTGGGACATGGCGTATGCCGTGAACGTGCTGCAAGGATGGCCACCGTGTGACGCCGTCTACGAGGAAGACAACAAGATGATTAGTAATCAGGCAACATTTGAGCGTTACAATACATAAAGTGTTTCACGTACCCAAGCTTATGCGTACTCGACGAGGTTGCGGTTGCCCTGGTGGTGTGGTACACCTGGCATCTGCAGACGCGCCTCCCGGGCCTCGGCGTGCTGGGCGGTCCACTCTTCGGATAGCCACTGGTTCACGATCATCTCCCAGCACTCGGGAAAAGACTGGCACCATTGGGGGACCATCTGCACATCATCAAGTATTTCACATATAAGCGTCAGATGAAATGAGCATAGCTTAATCTCAAAAGGAATCACTTACCTGAATGTACTGCGCCCGGCTCAGCGTCATGCCTCTCGCCTCGACTTTCGACACCCTTTGTCCTTCGACCGTGGCGTTGTAGTTGACGATGGCCTGAAGTCTCGCCTCGTAGATGATGTCGGTGACAAGCTTCTTGCAGGCCCTTGTACTCACCACCTCCGCCTGTGCCTCCTTCCCCTGCTCGCACCTATAGAAGTCCTGCATACAGATGCAATACAAATTCTAAGTAATTGTGACACCCTAAATTTTCGTATTATTTAAAAATAGATAAATTTGAGTTAAATATGAATTTGTTGTGCATTCAAATTTAGGGAATAATAAATTTTTGGGAAATTAAAATCAATCATAAGGTTAGAAAATGTTCATGCATGCATGCTGTTGCACAAGTATTTTTGTGATGAGTGGTTTTGATAAATTTTTGAAAGGATTTGAAAATCATTTGGAAATGTGATTTGAAAATCAAATTTGAAAAAGGAAAATAAATTCTTTCCCGCTTTCTTTCTTTTCCTCGGTTTCGGCCTGTTAGCCGATTCCTGGCCGGCCCAACAATTTCTCCCCGCGCCTTCCCTCTTGGGCCGCGGCCCAGCCCAACCGGGCCAGACGGCCGTTGCCGCGCCCCCTCTCCTCTCCCACGGTCGCTGACCGTCCGGGCCCACCTGTCGGCACCCTCATCTCCAACCTCCAGCCGCTCGCCCCTCGGTCACGGCAACCGCCATGACCGCCCGCGCCCACTACCGCAGACGTGGGAGCGCCCTTCTCCCCCCGCGCCCGGCCTTAAAAGGGAGCCGCAACCCCCTTCGCCCCTCCCCCGGCTGCATTCCCGCTCCAATCCCCCATCCTTTTGAGCTCGCGAAGTCCCGCAGCGGCGCGCCACCGGAGCACGCTCGGCCACCTCGTCGGTCTTCGCCCCGAGCCGTCCCCGTCCCGTTTGAAGCCATGGTGAGACTCCCCGTGCTCCCCTCCCTCTCCCTACACCTTCAATTCATTGATTTGTGGCCTCTAGGGCCGGTTTATGTGAGCTCCGACGAGCCTTGCTATGCCCGGCCATGGCGGGCGCCCCTCAGGCTTTTCCCCGGCCGCACTTGTGACAAAAACGGAATCCCTATCCCCTCCGCATTCTCCCTATGAATTTTGTTTGGAGAATGGGGCTCTGTAGCGCCCGGCTGAGCAGCGCCGGCGAGCTCCACGCCGCGGCCATGGCGGCGCCGCCGTCATCACTCCCAGTTCCGGCGGCCGGCTCTTTCTCTCCCCCCTTTTTCTTTCTTAGCCGTGCATCTCAAGATCAACGGCCCTGGTTGGCCGATACCCCTTCGGGGTTCATTTTGCTAAAGAGACCCCGTTCTTTTCAATATTTAAACCCGCAGTCCTCGACCATTTGATTAAATCCGAATTTTGATTTATTTTAAATCCGAAAATAGTTTGATCTATTTACAAAATTGCCACTGCAGTAAAACGTGTATAAAATTGTCGTTTTAGCTCCGATTCGACCCGTTCAACTTGCGTTAGGTTCATAATTTCGTAATCTACGCATTAGTGCTACTGTTAGACCTATTAGAAGCTTTTGAATTTCTTGTTTAAGTCTAGTTTAATAGCTAGCTTTTGGAACCTTAAATGGTTCGTAACTTTTGCGTTGTAGCTCCGTTTTTCGTGAACTTCGCGTCGATGTGATCGTAGCGAGACGTAGAATATTTTCATAAACTTTTTATCTTGTTTTTATACTGCTGGTGTACTGTTCTAATTATAGGTTTGTTTGCTATGCATGAATGCTCCTGAAATGTGTATGTTGCCGTGTTGGTCGAGTTCAGACGGTGAGGAGTACGTTGGGAACCAGGAGAACTTCGAAGACCAGTAGGACCAGTAGCAGTTCGTGAACCAAGGCAAGTATAGCATGGGCCTACCTTGTTGTCCTATTCATTATATAATATACTCATTATGCATGTGTCTAATATTGCTCGACTATAAGGACTTCCTAGCAACTCGATGACCTGTACCTTGATTTTCCTATGGGGATTATTTGCATATGAGTAGAATGCTAGTGCTTTAATTAAACATGATCTACACTATGACTAATGGCACCAACGGATAAACATGATGATAATGGTGGAATTATAGAGTGATGGTGCAAATGATGTTGATCATGTTGCCCTAAACTCTCCATAAGGACTTATCTGTAGGGCAAAAGCTGGGACTTTACAGTGCAACCGTGGGAGTTAAATGGCTCTGACTTTGGCTCAGTAGTAGGATCTTTTCTAACTTGTTAGAGGTTACCCGAAAGGGCGCAAGAGGGGCTTGCCACGTTGGGTATAGAACTGCCTCTGTTCAGATGTGTATAGCCTGCGGGAATTATGCCATCGAAAGGGGGGTTCTCTATATCTGCCTGCCGAGGAAACCTAGTGGCCCTAACTGGTTAGAAGAGGCCTATGGAAGGCTTCATAGTGTACCCTGCCTGCTCACCTTGGAAGTGTTAGGGGGTCGACGGGCCCCGGGCATATGGGTAACACGACTCACGGGTAAAGATGCACAACCTCTACAGAGTGTTAAAACTGTTATAATAGCCGTGCTCACGGTCACGAGCGGCCCGGAAAACTCACAGAATAAATGGTTACTTGATACGTGATGAACTATGATGATGAGATCACACTGATGCTTTCTCTTCTTAATTCTAGTAGTGGATCATGTGGGATAAATGGGAGCTTGAGCATCACTTAATAATGATTAATAATGAATTATTGAACTACTAAAAATGCTAACTGCAGTCAACCGTGTCTAACCTTTTTGAGCCTCATGAATCCTCATACTATACTTGCGGAGTACAAATGTACTCACACTTGTTGCTATATTGTTTTTGGGTAAAATCCCGGATGGGTAACAGATGACAGTTTCTACGAGGACTTCCCGGAAGATTTCTAGGTTTGGGTCAACCAGTCGTCCTTCCCTGTGGATCAGACACTACGCCTGAGAGATTGCAATTTACTTTTCCGCTTGTTATGTAAGAACTACGTGTTGTAATAACGTTATGTATGTACTCAGTGATGATACTCCTGTTAATTTGTCAGCTTATGTGTGCGACTATTCTAGGGGCGCACATAAGATGTATGCACTCTATATTGTCCTTTAATTGGAGTGTGACAAATTGGTATCAAAGCTGTGTCGACTGTAGGACGCAAACCTAGGTAGAAATGGTCGTTTCTAGGAGATTGACTTTATTTATTTATTTGCTACTACCTCACTCTTGATATTTTATTAAAAATTTTATGCTCTATTCTTAATTCTATTGCATAAAATATTGACTCTGATAATATTTTATATCAAAACTATAGATGCCTCGCCTCAGTGCCGCTGCCTACGTCGCCCAGTTCGTTCCAGCAGCACCTGCTCCACCAGCACCACCAGCAGTACCACCAGTGGAGCCAGAGGTCGTCCACGTCACTGACGAGGAAGAGGAGGAACCCATGGAGGAGGAGGCATTTTCAGATGCTGCATCTGATGGACCCGCTTCGACCCCCGTGGCTGCACCCATCCCACATGTGGATGCGCCAATCCCCGCTGCTACACCTCCACCAGCATCCCATACTGCTTCTGCACCAACACCAGTGCCCTCCCCAGCTGCATCAGAGGAGCCAGAAGAGATAGGATGGTCCACCAGGAACAAGTTTAAGGAAGCTCCCGAAGATGCCCACTACCACAACCTCCTTACCACCATGCTAGCTGAGTACTATCCAGAGTTTGCTGCCTCGGTAAAGTACTACTGTGCGGAGCACACACATCCAGTGGAGGCGACGTACTGGAAGACTAATGTGATCATCACCGCCTGGAACAACACCGACCAATCTCAGGATGTTGTGACCACCCATAGCCACCGAGCCAGACGTGCTAGTGCCTATGACAGCATGGAAGATGCTGCGCAGGCGGCGTACCTGCATTACCATGGTAGGCGTTTTGAGGATATGCAGAATGATCACTACCGGTATCTTCCACGCTATGACCCAAGGGAGAAGACATGGGCGGTGTTGGCTCCTCCAGCTTCTGATCCCACCTTAGACACCACAGTGAGGCACCTCAGCGCCATGCAGGAGGTCAACGAAGCACTCAGGGAAGAGCTTCGTGCAGCGCAAAAAATCTGAAAAGCGCCTTCAGAACTAGATAGATGAGATGGCCGTTCAGCTTGGACAGCCTACCATTTACAAGAAGAAGGCCAGGCTGTTCACCATGGTGGATCGCGCTCCTTAGATGTTTGCAGCCCTGCCTTGCTGAATGCGTTTAGAATCGAGAGTCGTGTCAAGTTTGTGTATGTTTTGTGAACTTTTCGTTGTATCGTTGGTTGTGTTGTTGGACTTGGATGATTTGGAGTTTGTGTGATTGCTAGAACAGTGTGGGCTTGTCCACATGTTCTTTTTATCAAAACCTTAAGTTAGTGTTTGTTTATCTTAGTTGGGGTTTAATTTCTGCATCACTGCTGTGCTGTTTCTCAGAGCAGTCTGCGATGTTTGTCTCATATCTCTAAATCTCTACGTCCAAAAATTATGAAATTTTTGTGGAAATAACTAGACTTGTGTACCTTTCATTTCCCACTGGAATCACCTCATTATCAATTCTGGTTTGAGAGATATGCCTGCTA